>OX387422.1:29710277-30116252 GCA_947563755.1 Lochmaea crataegi | reverse complement strand
TTAGAGAGATTGTCAATAGTTCAAATTATGTTTTCAATGATTATGAGAAAAAATACATGATTAATAAAAATCCTCAGTCTCCACAATTATATGGAACTGTTAAATTTCATAAAGTATCGAAACCAATTAGACCTGTAGTTTCTTACGTTAATACTCCTAATAATAAGTTAGCTAAAAAACTAAACAATATACTTAATAGCTATGGAGGTATATCTAAATACTCAATTGAAAATTCAATAGAACTAATCAAAAAATTAAAAACATACAAATTACAAGATAACTCTAAACTTATTTCATTTGATGTTACCAATATGTTCTCTAAAATTCCTCCAAAAGAATGCATAACACTTGTTAAAAAATTACTAGAGGATAAAAATATCAATCCAAAAATAATATCAGATATACTTAATTTGTGTGATGTATGTATTAATCAGAATTATTTTACTTTTGATAATAAGGTATATATTCAAAATGAAGGTTTACCAATGGGAAGCCCCATATCACCAATTTTAGCAAACATTTTTATGGACAGTTTAGAAAGAAAAATCTTTGAATGTAACATTTCAAAAAATATATTATTTTGGTATAGGTATGTAGATGACATATTAGCTTGTTTTGTAGGTAGTGAACGACAATTGGATATATTGTTCAATCATATTAATAATTTACATCCGAAAATTAAATTTACATTAGAAGTTGAAGAAAATAACTCAATCAATTTTCTTGATATTAAAATTCAAAGGGTCAATAATATACTTGATTTTTCAATTTACAGAAAACCATCACATACTGATGTGACTATACCATATAATTCCAATCATCCCGTGTCACATAAATTAGCAGCATATAATTCAATGATACATAGAACATTTTCAGTTCCTATGAACAAATGTGATTTTGATAGAGAAATTAATATAATTAAGCAAATAGCCACATCCAACGGTTATCCATTACATATAATAAATAAATTAATTAATAAAAAAGAGGAAAAAGTGGCATTACAATTAATATTTCCTGAAAATACTAGGGAAATACAAAATTACAAAACCATCACATATGCTGGTAATATTTCTAATAATATTTCAAAGATAATATCTTGTTCAACAAATACAGCAATTTCTTTTAAAACAGAAAACAATGTAAGTAAAAAATTGTTAAATGTAAAAACAAAAATACCCCCATTAAAAAAGTCTGGAGTATATAAACTTAAATGTCCAGAATGTAATGCTGTCTGTATTGGTCAAACAATTCGAAACTTTGAAATTAGATACAATGAACACTCACGAGCATACAGATTAAAACAGCCAGATAAATCACATTACGCAAAACACCTTCTTGACACAAAACATTCATTAACACCTAACACAGAACTAGAAGTACTGCATATTTGTGATAAGAAACAAGAACTAGATTTCCTTGAAGAACTAGAAATCAGAAGACACTTAAGAGACCCACAATATGAAGTTGTCAATGAACAGATAAATCTAGGGAGCTCTCCACTAATAAATTGTCTTCTTAAGTAACTATTGTAAAGATCAGCAGATATAGTTTTCCTTGGTTTCCTATATCATTGTACAGTTATACTGATCTTAAATGGGAAAAAGATATCCAGGATATCCCCATAGGGCTAATAATACCTAAGCTTTAATATTTGTAAAATCATATCTTCTTCTTTTTTCTATTCATATATATTAAGTCAATCACAAGATAGGTCACTTACTATTTGGTCTAGCCAAAATATTAAACATCACATAAAATGTAATTTCTGTCATTCTGACGATGATATGTCAATATCGAAATAATTATCAATATCCTTTAATAATTTTCATAAATCTTTCAATTAAATAGTGGAATTAATTAGAAACAGTTAGTTTCATTTATAACATTAATATGAGTAGATTCCAGAAAGTAAGGGTCCAAACAGTAAATTCAATTATTTAGTTACTGTTTAATCACTCCTTGTACATTTAATTTTATTTTTATAAATCTATGTAATTTAATTACATAATTAATTTAATGTCAAAGCAAAAATGGTTTTAAGATATTCATGTTTTTTGAGTTATGTAATTTTGTAGTGATAGATCTGTCATAATTTTTCTTATAATTTCAGGTTTACAAGAGACAGTGGAAGCAGCAACTAAGCCGATCAGTATCGACAAGGAGTGATAAATTAATTAATTAACTTTATAACTATAACTTATTTTGTAAAAAATATAAGATAGTGCCCAAGGATAGTGGTAATTTTATTACAATACAAGAAATATTTGTTGTGTGACTGATATTAACGAGCCGAGAGAGGTAACGAATGAATTTTTAAAATACAAAAAAAATCTTATTCTATGAAAAAAAGTAATAATCTGCCGGCAGAAGTAAAAACGCAAATAAATTAACCTGAAAATTTCAAGGTACGCCAAATTTTTACAAATAAATTGACCCCTCATAAAATTTGTATCGTACGCACATGATAGATTGAAATTTTTGTAAATCAATCAACCCCTTTTAAAAATTTCATCGTACGCCCATGATTTAGAAATTTTCACAAATAAATTAATCCCTTGGAAAAGTTTTATCGTACGCCTAAGACTTATTATTTTGAAATTTCGTGTAAATTGAAAAAGACGACTAACCTAAATTGCATTTCCTACCAATTTTTGTGGCCAATAATTCAGTGATCCAACACCCTGTATAACAGAACGTAGTACTCGACAATTGACTCACATACAAACTCAAAAACTCACCCTGTATTAGCTGTCGCAAAATCTTTCAGGGACCCTATTATTGACTGAAGGAGTAGAGGTTCACGAGAGAACAAATATTTTGTCTTTTTTGCTTGGTTACTCTGTCACTGCCGTGACAAAGACAAAATATCCGTTCTCTCGGGAAGCTTCACTCCCTCAGTGAAGAATACGGCCCCAGGAAGATATGAAATCCTTTCAAATATATTTCAATCAATGAATAATGATGGTGGCTCAGTGTGCAGACAATATCATGTGTCAGAATCGAATTTAATTGATTTTCTGGCGTTTTGAAATCAACATATCAATTCAAAATTGAAAAATTTCCGAAACAAGTGGGCGGTGATATGACGTACTAACCCCTAACACGCCAGCTGGGCTGAGTTCGAAAAGTACGCTCGGAGAGATCATTCTAATTCCATGATGTGATATTTGTGCGATTGGGTTGTCTGATTCCTTTGATTCATTTTCGAACTGTTAATGTGGCAGTTAAATAATCTAACCTAAGAGACGAAAAGTTGCCCCGTCTGGGGGCGGGCTCAGAAGAATACCCCCAGGGGATAGCCCACCTGTCGTAAAAGGCGACTAATAGGTTAGATTCCCAGGAATCTAGAGGAGTAAACCTCGATAAAAAACCAGCGACATAGGGAAGGCAGCTATGTTGTGGTGTAGTGTAGGCAACGGAAGCCACTGCGTCCGGAGGCAACCGTGAGAAAAAGCCTAGAGGAGTAAACCTCGATAAAACAATCCGTAATCTACGTTGTTAGCTACCGTGGCAATGGATGAATGGCTGCGCGAAAGTCAGTCAGAAACGGTGCCTCCGGGATACCTGGTGACCTCCCGGAGTAACCAGCCTTACCACCACAAGCGGGGCTCTGTGGTGGTGGACATTCAATTCCCTAGCTACTCGTGGGATGGAATATGGACAAAGAAGAAAGAAAAATAGAACAGGAGGTTATGGATGAAGAAAGGCAAGGAAATGGAATTTTTGGTAAGTCGACGAAGGTAAAACGAACGCCTGATAAGGCGGGGGAGACGAGAGGGAGGAGTGATGCTGGAGTAAAGAGAAAGGAGGTATCGCCTCTGGAGGACAAGGAACAGAAGAGGAAACTGAAGGAGAAAGGAAAGAAGGAAATGGAGGATTGGGAGGAAGAAGAGAAGGATATGGTAAGGCGACTGGAGGAGAAGGTGGAAAGGCGACTGGAGGAGAAGGTGGAAAGGCTGGAGGAAGAGAAGGCAGCGGCAGAGGGGCGAGTCAAGGAATTGGAGAGGTTGAGGGGGGAGGACGATAGCAACGGGATAATGCAAACACGATGGGAGGTGGGGCAAAGAGACTGGGAAGGATGGCTGGAGGTTAGAGATAGGGACTGGGATGGTAAAAAGGGGGAGGGAATAGAGGTGAAGGTGGGAAATCCAATATTAGGGGATGAAAAGGTAAAGGTGGTATGGGTGACCAAGGAAGACAGTGGAATGGAGAAGGGAATACAGAGGATGTTTAGGGATAGGTACCCGATGCTAGGGGGAAAAGGAGAGGAAATGGAGTGGGTCAAGGAGGTACGCACTACGGAAAGAAATGGGGTAAGGGTGAAGACGGAGGAGTTGATCTGTCGGATGGAGGGAGATTGTAGGGATGAGAAAAAGGTGTTTGAGCTGATGAGTCGACTGTTTGGGGTAGTGGGGAGCGGGGACAGCATTGGACTCCACAGGCTTGAGCAGGTAGAGGTGGAGGTGCTGAAGAAGATGGTGGCGTGGGTGAGAGGTGGCGGAGAGGTGGCGGAGGTAACAATCTATACAGATGGGGAGAAGGAAAAGGAGGGTAGAAATGGGGCGATAATCCTGAAGGATATCGGGGAATTCGATCAGGAGGGGATCGAGAGGATTAAGAAGGGGTTGAGGGAGATGACAGGGGAGTGGGTGGATAGACTCAGAGTCTCAAGAGATAGGGAGGTGGTAATAGAGGCAAAGAAGGGGGTTGAGGTGAGGGGAATTCTGGGGGAGGTAGGAAGGGTAACAGGAGCTAGGGTGGTCGAAGCGGGGAGGGGAACAAAAACCATTAAAATGGTAGGGATAGAACCGTGGATGGAAGATGAAAAGGTGAGGGGGAAAATAGAGAATTTGATTGGGAAAGGGACAACGGTGATTAAAGTGGTAAGGGAGAGGAACGGGATGAAAATGGCGGTGGTGAGGGCGGAATGGGAAAAAGCGGTAGCCTTTTTGAAAAAAAAGGAGATTAGATTGGGGTGGAACAGGGTAAATATTATAGAGGGTAGAGAGGATGACAGATGCTTTGGATGTGGGATAAAGGGCCATAAAGTGACAGGGTGTAAGGTGAAGGTAGTCAAGGAGAGGAGTAAGTGTTGGCTTTGTAAGAGCGAGGATCATATGGCGAGAGACTGTCGGCAGGCTTTCCTTTGTAGGGTATGTGGGGAAAGGGGACACAGGCCAGGGGAGATAGAATGTAGTAGGGGAAGGGAAGAAGTAAAAGGAGACGATGGAAAAGGTGAAGGAAAAAATGGGAGGGACCCTCTGGACCCCTCAGAGGGGACGAGTCTGGTCAAATAGGAGGAAGGGGACAGCATTGCGCGGGAAGGAGGAATGTAGGGGATGTATGGAGAGTGTTACAGATAAATTTAGGGAAATGTAGGATAGCGCATGATATATTGGATGAAGTGATTTTTAGGAGGGAAGTGGATGTAGTGTGTGGATCCGAGGTGAATGCTAGATATGTGGGGAAGCAGGGATGGATTATGGACGATACAGGAGAAGCAGGAATAAGAGTGGTGGGGGATGGATTGAGGGCGGATGAAGTGAGGAAGGGAAATGGATGGGTGGTAGTGCGAATGGGAGACATAGTGGTGTATAGTGTGTATATAAGCCCATATGTCAGCCTGGAAGAATATGAGAGGAGCATGACAGGATTAGAGGACGATCTGAGGGTGTCAAAAGGAAAAAGGAGGATCATAAGGAGAATGGTGGCAGGGGACTTCAATGCGAAGAATACTATATGGGGGGGGAAGAAAACGGACAGGAGAGGGGAGATCCTTGAGGAAGTGTTAACATCCAACGGGTTGGTGGTGCTGAATGATGGACTACTGCCCACCTTCGTGAGGGGTGACGGGGGTTCATCATTCATTGATATAACAGCATGTGATGAATGGCTGTGGGAAAGAGTGTTTAGTTGGGGGGTGCTGGAGGATGAGGAAAGCTTGAGCTTACATAGGTATGTGGAGACGGATATAAGGAAAGAGAGAAAGGATTTAGTGGAAGAGTGGGAATGGAAGTGGACGAAAGCCGAGGCAGAGAGAATGAGGAAGAAAGTAAGAG
This sequence comes from Lochmaea crataegi, assembly GCA_947563755.1. Lineage (NCBI taxonomy): Eukaryota > Metazoa > Arthropoda > Insecta > Coleoptera > Chrysomelidae > Lochmaea > Lochmaea crataegi. Next base: position 30,110,193 of record OX387422.1, on the reverse strand, counting down.
AAGAGATAGGAAGGGGACTTGGACATGATGCAGATGAATTGTACAATGTGATACAGGGCTGCAAAAGAGAGGGAAAGAGGGGCAATAGGCGTGAGCGGAGGGCCAATTACTGGTGGAATGAGGAAATAGAGGAGCTGTGGAGGGAGTGTAAGAAAGAACGAAGACGGATGCTGAGGGGAAGAGGAAGGATAGAGGGAAGAGGGAGATATAAAGAGAAGAAGAAGGAACTGGAGCGTAGAGTGGAGAGGGAAAAAAGAGGGAAGTGGGAAGAGTTACTGGGGGAATTGGAAAACAATCCATGGGGAAAGGCGTATGAGATAGCGGTGAAGAGGATGGGTGGAAATAGAAACGAGGTTCTAGAGGAGGATTGGGAGAAGGAGATCATAGAGAAATTGTTCAAAGGGGGAGAAGGAGGAGTGGGTGGCAGAATTCAGGAAATCCAAGATACAAGGGGGGTAGTGAAAATGAGGGGGATAAGGCCGGTAGAGAAGTGGGAGGTAGAAGATTGGGGGAGAAATATTAAAGTGAGAAAAGCCCCAGGGATAGATGGCCTGAGGGGTGATATGGTGAAGGGGCTGTTGGATGACAATAGGGAGTACTTCTGGGAACTATTCAACAGGGTGCTGAGGGAGGAGGAGTTCCCGGAAGGATGGAAGGTAGCCAGGGTGATACTGATGAAGAAGGCGGGTAGAGAGGGGAAGCGGGCGGGGGACTATAGGCCTATCAGCCTGCTGTGTGGTATGGGTAAATTGATGGAGGGGATAATAAGGGATAGGATTGAGGAGGAAGTTGGTAGGAATGGGGGTTTTAGGGTAAACCAGCATGGGTTCACGAAGGGGAAATCTTGCATCTCGGCACTGAGCAAGGTGATGGGTTTGGTGGAAAGAGCTAGGGAGGGCAGCTGGAGGAAGAAGAAATTGGCCCTACTCGTGTTCTTCGACGTCGGGAACGCGTTCAACAGTGTCAGCAAACGGGCAGTGTTGAGCGCGTTGCTGAGGCTTGGAGTGGAGCAGGGGTTGGTTAACCTGGTGGAGGACTACCTGACGGGGCGTGTGATTGTAGACTCCAGAGGGAGGAGATATGAGATGGAGGCTGGAATGCCTCAGGGCTCGGTTCTTGGACCGACGCTCTGGAAGTGTGTGTTTGATGAGGTTTGTGGGATAGTATGTGAAGAGGGATGTGAGATTACGGTGTATGCGGATGATGTGTGTCTGGTATGTACGGCAAAGGGAGAGGCGGAGATAGAAAGAAAGGCGGAGAGAATGTGCAGGAAGATTGTGGAGAAGATAGAGCGGTGCGGACTGGAAGTGGCGGAAGAGAAGACGGTGGGGTTGCTAGTGAAGGGACGGAGCAGGGCAAGGGAAGTGGGGGTGATGGTTAAGGGAAGGATAATTCGCATGGAGGAGTCTGTGAAATACCTAGGGGTGTGGTTGCCCAGTAAACACAGGACGTCCAATGGATATCCACTCAATGTCCGTAATTAGTCCCTATGGACATGGACCAGAAATGGATATCCAATGGATGTCCATTTTTGGGTTGTTCCATGGATATCCATTGATGTACATCCAGTGGATATCCATTGATGTATATCCAGTGGATATCCATCAATTGACATCCAGTGGATATCCGTTCATGAACATCCAGTAGATATATCCATTAATTGATATCTAATGAATGTGCATTTCTTGTCAAAATAATACCACAGATCAACCGGTTAATCTATGATAATCATATATATATAAACTACGAATATTGATAATACTCTGAAGCCAAAAATGGTGGTAAAGCGGAGTTCCTGCGCATGCGCAAAAATATTCTACATGCTAAAAACCCCTTGCGCATGCGTCCTCGATCACCATTCCCAATCTGACAGGGAAATTTTGGTTTCAATTTGCCCATAGTCTCTTATGGAGTATGATCAATATTGTAGTTAATACATAATATAATTATGCTGATAATACATGAGAATAAAAGCTGTTGATAGCACTGTATACCGTTTTCCACTCGTCGCACCAGTGCGAACTTTTTCCGACCTCTACATATATTTGTTTTTGTTTAACATAACTAATCAATAAGGGATAGATATACACTGAGTGCATACGTTTATCCCAGAAGAAACGGCGTTAAAATTAGTATATTGGCAATACTTCTACGGTTGACATTTGACAAGTCATTTAACCATTTATTTTTGCCTCGCTCTTTCGTTGTGAATCCTTGATTCTGTTTTTTTGAAAAGATATTAATTTGAGAAATTTAAGTAAAGAAAAGTGAAAAAGTGTTGTGAGTGTATTGCAATTGTGTTCCACTCACCAGGTAAGATGGAGAAAAGGGCTGTACGAAAAAAGTATCTGAATAAAATTTATAAACGAACAAGAAAAGAGTTGACCTCAATTTCTTTCTGTGCAGGGATGATAAAAAACACGTTTTTTTCAAAAAAAACAAAACATGCTGTTTTTTTGTTTAAAACCGTTTTTTTTTGTTTAAAACAGTTTAAAACACCTTGCAAAAAAAACATGTTTAAAACAGTTTTAAACAACTGTTTTAAACATAAAAGAAAGCGCGAAGGCAGATACCTCAAAACATTTTAATACCCAGACTCCCGACACCGATTGATATTGATGAAGTATATTTTGATTTTGAATAGTTTTCTTGTTCGGATGTTGCATAATATATCTATATTATTTTATGTTATTTTTATATTATTTTTGAAAGAATATATTTATTTTTGTTAAGCACTTTACTAGGTGTCAGTTACAGTTACAAATATGTATTAATAAAAAGCCGAGTTGTATTGAAAAGTTTTTTTAAAGTAATAAAAAAATAAATTTAAGATTAACAAATGTTTGACATGTTAAAAAAAACATGTTTTAAACAGTTTAAAACATGTTTTAAACAGTTTAAAACAGCCTTGTTCAAAACATGTTTTTTTCTCAGGTGTTTTAAACATGTTTTAAACATCACAACCCTGTTTCTGTGACACAATCGAATCAGTCTTCAAGTTCAACTTGTATTTTACCCCCTGCTTCGAGACTTCCAAACCTTCATCAGTTTTTTGGAGAAAGTAGTGAGCTTGTTGTTCAAGGCTTAAATGTATGTGAGTCTCCCGAGGAGTTTTCCTCCATAGAAAACCAGCAGAATAGTGAAACTGACTCATCGTTGGAAGATGATGAAGATACTTTGTCACAAGCAAAGGAACTGAACCCAAATATACTTCATAGTGACAAAAAATCACTTCAACTACAACTAGGGGAATGGGCAGTAAATTATAACATTACTCAAACAGCATTCTCTAGTTTACTACATATATTAAAACCTCTACATCCAGAACTCCCTTTGGATTCTAGAACACTATTGAATACTCCTAGAGAGGTGCCACTGAGAGTTGTAGAACCAGGAGTTTATTATCACTTTGGTTTCAACAAATGCATTGAAAGATTAATGGACTCCGCTCAACCTCAAATCAAAAGTTCTAATACAATAGAAGTTTGCTTGAATATTGATGGATTGCCTTTGTCTAAGAGTTCAGGTAGCCAATTGTACCCAATTCTATGTAATCTGTTCAGACAGAAAAATCCTGTGTATGTAGTGGGTTTGTATCACGGTAATGAGAAACCAAAAGATGCCAATGAATTCTTGAATTTGTTTGTAACTGAAGTGAGAGATACTATTCGAGAAGGTTTGACACTCGATGGAAAAAAATATAATATAAAAATTAAAGCTTTCATTTGTGATGTTCCTGCTAAATGTTTCATCAAGTATATAAGAGGTCATTCTGGTTACAATTCATGTACAAAATGTTTGGCAAGGGGTTGTTATGTCAATAAAAGAGTGTGCTTTCCTAAGTTTAATGATTTAACACTTCGTAATGATGAAGATTTCAGATCTAAATTGCAAGAAGAACATCATACTGGTACATCTATTCTAGAGTTGATACCTGGTATTAATATGATTAACGATTTTCCATTAGATTATATGCATCTAATTTGCTTGGGAGTTGTTAAAAAATTAATTAGCTTATGGATTGAAGGTAAACCAGGAATAAAGTTATCATCTCATCAAATTTGTATTGTATCTGAATTCATGTTGAGTCATACTTCACAGGTTCCAGTAGAGTTCAGTCGCAAAGGCAGGTCATTGGCAGAATTCAAAAGATGGAAAGCCACTGAATTTCGAATGTTTTTATTATATTTAGGTCCACTGGTACTTAAATCTGTATTGAATTCAGAAATGTATGTTCACTTCCTGACCCTACATGTAGCCATCACAATATTGTCTAGCCAACATTTCTCACACCATATTGATTATGCAGAATCATTATTGAAGTATTTTGTTCAGGTATTTATCAACTTATATGGAGAAGAATATATCTCACATAATGTCCACAATTTATTACATTTGTGTGATGATGTGAGGTGCTTTGGGCCACTAGACATGTTCAGTGCATTTCCCTTTGAAAATCACATGCAAAATTTGAAAAAAATGGTAAGAAAAGGAAATAAACCTGTTGAACAAATAGTGAAGAGAATCCATGAACGTGATTTTATTTTAATGTCAAAAGATGTGATTAATCCTCAGTTTTCAACACCACATTGTGAACCAACTAGTGAACATTCTAGTGGCCCTCTTCTTCCAAATATAACTCCTCTGAATCAATTCAAAAAAATTAGGTTTTCAAATTTTGTTTTGGGCTCAACAGAACCTGATAATTGTTGTTGTCTCATGAATAATATTTTGATAATTGTCAGAAACTTTGTAACTGATGGCAATTCAGTAACAGTAATAGGTCAACAATTTTTCAACAAAAAAAGTTTGTTTTCATCACCTTGTACTTCCAGTGAATTTGGAATTTTTATCTGTAGCAACCTAGGCCCTCTCCATACATGGCCTCTAAGTGCCGTTTGTTACAAATGTGTTAGGCTGAATACAAGTGGTAATGAATATGTAGTTTTTCCGCTTTTACATTTAGAATAATATTTTATTTCAAAGAAGGACTTCTGTAAATATTTCATGATGATAAAATATCTTCATAGCTTGTAAATATATGATTTTTGTTTATTTTTAATCGTCTTGAACAATTTATGCACAAATATAATTCTCTTCACACCAGCAGAGGTGCACAAATATCTGGCAATGTTCTTTTCACAGCATATACTGATGGAAAATGGCACAAACATGGACCATAGTTAAATTTTGTGAGGAGAATTCTGTGGAGGCTGTGCCTACCACATGGCTAGTAGGGAGCGATCATTGTTATTGGCCTCCTTTTACGCAAGACAAGGTACTTCAGGCCATCAAAAGACATGACGTACTAAACACCTGTTGGCCACTTCATAAGGCGGAGGTGTTCAGGTGTGGAACATATGGTGAGTTCATTTTAATATTTCCATTTTTGTACTTAAATCAAGTCGAATTTCTTATTCTCAGACACCTATCTACAAGCTAGAAATAAAGCGAAAAAGGCTGAATATGAAAGTGACCTAAGCTCATCTGACTGTGATAAGTTGAAGCGTAAACTCAGACATAGAAAAGTTGTATCATCTGATGAAGAAACCGAATTATCAGGAAACGAACTAGCAAGTTCTAAGGATAATACCCAGAAATGCTATTTAAGTCCACCTAGACTGTGTGTTAGCAGTGTACCAAAACAAACTAATAATCCAGGAGACCCAAGCACAAGTAATTGTCCAGAAGACCCCAGCACAAGGAATTGTCTAGAATACCCCCGCAGAAGAAATGTTTCTGCTGTTTCAGCCAATTCCAGGACAGATATGGCAAAACAAACTGCTGGTGTGTTACTTTCTAGTGATTATAAACATTCTTATATTGTCTCATATGCTGTATATATTGGCATAAATATATCTTATCTTAATGTTGTTTGTTTCAGATGTTCAAACCTGTTCATCTTGCCAACAACACAATTATGGTTAGAAGTTATATGATCCATACAATAAAATAAGCTGAAAATTTATATGTATTTTAGATGATGCTCTCAAAGCTATCCAGAAACAGCAGATACTAATGAGAAATATTCTTACCCAAGTGCTGGAAGAGTTACAACAATTAAGGATAATAAAATCTTCAGAAAAGGAGAAAAACGATGAGAGTACTTCAATATTCTCGAAGTTCCATTTCCTTCCAATAAACGATGAGGTACAGCTCAATGATGTAGAGGAATATTTAGCAGATGAGAGGAACTTCATTGCAACTGTGAGTTAATTACTCTCTTCTAAATTTTATAATGTGCTTCATTATAATATATATGTTTTTAGATGAATGAATTATCCAAGCTGGGAGGCACCAACATATATGATTTTGTCAAAAGATGTTTGAATTCATTATTATCGAATACATTTGCCGCAGATTTCAGTTGGCTTGGGATGAAGAAAAAGAAAGTTTTTATGAGCCTAAAACTGGCAAAGGTTCTAATTGGTGAGTAATTTTTTTCAATTGTTCTGTATTTTTTTGAAACATAATATATTGATGATTTGATCTTCCAGGGGCATGTGACAAAACTGGTTTGGCTGAAAATACCAAAGCTTCAGAGGAATCAATAAAAAAATGGTTAAGAAGAGCTAAAGAAAGGAGTGAAAATGAGCTGAAGAAAAAAAATGAGAAAATGGGAGAAAATGAGAACTAGATTTCCGAAAAATATTACTTTTTGTGCATTATTCATTGGAGGCCAATTTTTTGTTATATGAATAATTTTATCATTTGTTTTTGTTTCATTTAGATATTCTCAGTATATTGTGTTTTTTATTGAATTGATTTTTGTTTTATTAATTTTTGATTCCCTTTGACTGCAACCTCGAGAGAAAATATCTTTTTCTCAGACTATTTTCTCTAAATTACCAGTTTTTTTCAATTAGCCATAGGTTATTTAATGTCCATAAGACGTCCATCACTGTTCCAGGCTATGTACATCACTAGTCCAGGTAACGTCCATTAGATATCAATTGTGGCCACATCCATGTCCAGAATTAGTCCATATCCGATCGAAAATGTCCATCACTGGATCAGATAATACACATTGATGGTCCATATAACATCCATTTTGGTACAATTCACGTCCATTAGGTGTCCATATCTGATCGGAAAATGGACGTCCAAGTTGGTGGCCAATGGATATCCACTGGATGTCCATGGGACATCCTTCGTCCATCAAAGGACCTCCAATGGATATCCGTATTGTACCTAATGGATATCTTATGGATGTCCTTGTGTTTACTGGCTAATGAGTAGTTTACAATCTTGAATCAATCTGTATTTTATATGCAGTCAAATCTGAGAAACTTGAATGTGGGTTTAGGCCTGACTTAAGTGATATTAATATTTTTTGTTACTACTCCGGTCGAAAGTACGTGATTTCGGCTCCGATTATACGGCAGAAAGTCTAAATTTTATACATTGATCAAGCTAAATGCGCGCTCGGCGTTACGTTCCTTTGAGCAACGTACTTTGTGCACCTTTCACTTCGAGATTATGTATGTCGACAATTCGAAATTTTGCACACTTATCAAGGACCGATGACAATACAATAATTTTAATTAAATAAAAAATCATTATTATTAATTCGTTTAATTATGTGATAAAACCACTTTTTTAATTTTGACATAAATCATATGGTCTATATACAACATCTTGGTTGACAAATTATTATTTCTTCATAGACGAACAATATTTTTTTTATGTCTCACAAAAATAAAAATCGTAAATGGAATTTTTTACAAAAAAAAGTACACATATACACAGTATACATACATGTAGCTCATGGAAAGCGTGACGATGATTTAAGCTGAGCTGTACTAAATACGCTTCATTGTAAATTGTGTTGCATAACTAAAAGTATTGCATAAAAGCGTGGCGAATGATCAAAGTATTGTGTGTTGCATAAAAGCGTGACGATGACGAAAAATCCATGTTTTTTCTTCGCCCAAAAAAAGTGCTCAACGCGCCTAAAGAAGTGTTCACTTAAAAAAATCATATTTATATACCTAAATGCTGTTAGGTCTACACAAACAATTCAATAATATGTAGGGGAGCGTGGGGCACGGATGACTTCATAAATATGTTTTTGCTACTCCCATGCTTTAATTGCATCATTAGAAATGCAGGAACTGTACTCGTATCCATTACGACATTCACCAATTTTGATAAACCGGAATCTGGATCATTTAAAAGATCTTCATGCGGAAACAGAATTTGCAAAACGTTTTATGCCAACTTGTATTTAGCAGTTCGCATAGCTCTATGTTCACCAGCAACAGGAAATGAGAAAAACCTTCTTTAATGCAAACGAGTGAGAAATTGTCTTAAGATCTACCTCAAGCCAAGAAAACCAAAACGCCTTAGCTTTGTTGTACAAAATGGTATTGTGAAACTTTCATACCTGCTGTGATGGAATGTGATTGACATTATCAGCCGGATTATTACTAGATAATCAAATATATTGCTTTTAAACTTTGATTATTGATTGATTGATTGATTAGTTCGGCACCACCAGTCAGAGGCTTCAAGACCTCGGCACCTCAGCCTTTAGGCTTTTTGTGCTCTTCGTTATACCGTTTATATGAAGAGACCAGTAGCACTTATCAGGCTCAACAGTCTTTTCACTAGGTCCTTCTTGGAGAAATCCTCTCTTGGATACTCTAGTCCTAGGAGTCTATATCTCCAATGAGACAGTGCTTCACATTCGAAGATAATGTGAGAGGCTGTTTCCTCCTCTTCTATGCACAACCGACAGATAGGTTCCTCCCTACATATGCCAATTGTATGCATGTGCTTCCTTGGGGTAGAGTGACCGGTGAGTAATCCCGTCACTTTCCTTATCTGGCCTGTGCTAAGGTGTAATATTTCGTTAGTCGGCGACTCCGAGAGTTTTTTGACCAAGAGTTTGCTGAGTTCCTGTTTTAGTAAGTGTCTCCAGTACGTCTGATGTTTAGTTTGAATCCACCGAGATGTACAACCACGTGCAGCAGATTTTGATATTCCAAATACTGTTTCAGGACCAGTGAATGCAGTTTCAGACCCTAGCTTTGCTAGCGTGTCTGCCGTTTCATTGCCTACAATACCCTTGTGCCCCGGAACCCACTTAAGAGTTACTCTATTATGGTTTGCCAGGGTTAAAAGTTTTTGTAGGCAGTCCCAGACCAGTCTTGATCTGATCTGGGGACATGCTAAAGATTTCAGTGCTGCCTGATTATCTGAGAGTATGAGGATCTTTTGGCCTCTATACATCTACGATGTTCATTTGCAAACACGTGTCGATAGCGTACATTTTCTGCTTGGAATACAGATGCGTGGACATTGCACCTGGGTCTGGCATCATGGACTCCAGCTCCTGTTCCTATGTCAGTTTTAGATCGGTCTGTGTACCACATCAACTCTCCTTCCTGACTGCATGCTTCCAACCCATGCCAGATTAGCTGGATATGGTATGACTGGTTGTCGTTTTAAACTTTAAGCATTGTAGAGGTCGGTAGGGGCGGCAAAATTTGAATAGCATACTGGCGGCAAATGCGTAAATCCGCCACAGAACAGATGTCAATCTCCGCTTTATTGTCGCTCATATAACTTCAAAATTTGTTTACAATAAGTAGCTAATGCTAATGTTGATTAATTGTTTTCGTACTTTTGACCGAGGTAGTAAGAAAAATAGTATACACTACATGGGCATAAAGTTGAGATTCCTGTACTTCGCCTCGGGCATAGGGTTGCCAGATCGGAACTTCCCGAATCCGGGACAATTCCATCTCGTGCCGTGGGTATAGCTATGAATATATAAAACACGGGATATCTAATTTATACTTGTATTTATTTTTAAAGGAAAATACATTTTATTTTTCAAATTTACACTTTTATTAGTGCAGATAAAAGAACTTTGCTTTTATAGTAGGCAATCACAAGTACATTATGGATGTACCTACTATCTTATAAACTGAATAAAATCAGACTTGAAAATTAAAAAAAAAACACACAAAATGAACCTCTCCTTGTGGTTCGTTGATTAAATAGACTTTGGTAGGAAATCAACATGTGAAGCAAACCCGCTCGCTTCCTGCCGTGTCATTTATTGTTTTTATTAAATTTTTCGGAATCCGGGACAATAGATCGAATTACTGGACACGGGACAAGACGTAAAATTCCGGGACAATCTCGGACATCTGGCAACCTTACACGGTCATCATGGCGCGCAGTGCAGCAATCTCAACTTTCTGCCTTAGTAGTGTAATATACTATTTTCGCCTACCTTACCGGAAAACCAATCATATGAACACCAAAAATAGGGCAGAAAGTATTGTTTAGCAGCCCAAGGGCGGAAAATTCTTAACGCCACGGTTTTTGAAGTTTTACATCCTGTGTCACACAGCACACCCTCCTGTCACTTGAGTACTTTGACGTTTCATGTGAATCTTTTAATTAAACGTCAGTGAATGTCAAAGTTTTTGGTTATATTTTCCGATTTTTGGTTTATTCGGTAGGCGAAAAACAGTTGTGTGTCACACATTCAGGAAACGCGTTAGCAGCCTTTAACTATCAACTGCCCTAGATTCGCTACGCTCGCTCGTGCATCTAAAGCTCATTTTCTTCTCTTGTGACACAATATACTATAGTGAGTTGAATTTTGAATCCAGAGGCTACATTCGTAATCAATTCGCTGGCCAAGTGGCACTTTGGCACGCAAGTCGGCACGAAATTTGCCATTCACAATAACTTCAAAGTCGACTTTAACGCAAGCGCGTTCGTACCTAAATAATTGTCAGGATTCCTTCAACCTATGGTCGAAGCATGATTCTGTCTGTATTTACTTCAGTCTGAGGTTATAATATATAATTTGGATTTGGATTTATTTTTTATAGCAGTATATACTGGAGTTTAGTAGTGATGGACTATCAGACAGATGTCAGATATATCAAAAAACAAATAACAAAAATTAATGCGCATGTCCCATAGCCGGCACGAAGTGCAAGTCGAAGTGAAAGTTTGCAGCTTGCAAGAAATTTCGACGACTTCAACTTCAACTCTGACGCCAAATTGCGTTGTGAACGATCACACTGAAATAGATTTGCTTAGCTTTCGTGCCAAAGTGCCACTTGGCCAGCGAATTGATTACGAATGTAGCCTTATAATCATAATTTCAAACTTGTATCCGCGTTTTTGAGCGCACTCTGAAATCGTTTTGACATTTGAATGTCATGTTTGGATTAGGGTTGCGCGATACACTTGAAAGTATCGATATTAGGTATCGATACGGATCGGAACGTAAAATATCGATACAGTAGAATATCGAATGTTAATGTATCGATACTCAAAGTATCGATACGTTAACGATCCGAGATTTTACAGCTGCCAGCGGTTCTATTCAAAAAGCAAAGTGTGGTGATGAAATGAATTAAATAACAACAAAACTATCAAAAGATATTTTTAATAACTAAAAATTATAAATAAACGACGAAACTTTACACTATTACAGTAAACTGCATAGGACAAATAACGGTTGCGTGAATATATTTGCTTTTGTTAGTAGATAACGCCACTCGCCGCTACCACTAAAAATCCCGGATCGCAAGGTATCGATACAGTACAAATGTATCGATACTTGGAATGTATCGAAAAGCATAGTATCGATACAAAATATCGAGTATCGGAAGTAAAAGTATCGATACACTGGAATATCGGATCGTATCGCGCATCCCTAGTTTGGATGTAGTTGCTGTATGCTGTCATGTGTCAATCTAACCAGTTAACCAGAAAGTGGGAAAGAAAATAATAGTTTATTTAGTAATAAACATACGGTATTTGTATGTTATTGTTGATAACTTTAAAAGAATGTTAAGCTTTCTAAGATAGACTTAGTTTTATAATAAAGTTTATTAAAAAATGTCAGAATCCATAGAAATACGAACAATTATTGGAAACAGAAACATAAATGCAGTAACTGACACTCCTGTAACAGATCCAGCATCAGCAGGCAAGGTAAATGTATTTAAATAATCATATTAAATTAAAATGAAATGTACGGTTTTATTAATTTATGAAAAATAACCCTTAACTGTAAAGGTAATCTACATATTTAATTCAAATGTATGTGGATAAGCGTCGAAATAGTTTTTTTCTTAGCAATCATCCTTGTTTTCAAAAATTTTTAGCAGATACCAATGAGAATGGAGTAGGCATTATAATTTCTTGAAATATTTGTGCTACATTTATATCTTTGAAATACCAGTCTACTGCCAATTAAAGCAAATAATTAACTTTCATTGCAAGTAAAAGTTTCTTGGGGCACCAAACCTTTTTATGAGATAAAGTACTAAAACTCTAGCTTTAGTACACTTCAAACAAGAATTATTTGTTATTCCTTTGAAAAATCATTAATGCAGTATTAGCAAATCATTCTTGAAATTTTATTCAAGTGAACAGTAGAAAAATCAATATTTGTATTAGTATATTTAAACATTTTACATTGTTGGTAGCCTTTAAATGTAATGGTTAGTAAATATGTCATCTCATAGAACACATTAAAAAAATATAAAGATTGGGGAAATAAACCATCCAATATTTTCAAACTGTTAATTACCACATCAATCAATAAAGTTATGCCTTGAGACAATTTTGCTATCAACTAAAAAGCGACTAACATATATGTGATCATTGCTGAAGTGAACTAAGGGATGACACACCTACTTACATACTCTGCTTCTGTCAGAGCTCAGACAGAAGCACTTTGGAGAGGAAATAATACAACCATTAGAATTACTGAAAATCCCCTCAGTCAAAGTAGTAGAAAATATGGAAATGGTCCAAAGATTTAGTTCATTGCCTGGGCTGTTGTACACAACCTTAATGAATGAATAGACCAAATTTATATAGCTTCGAGTTGATAGATTTTGATATAATCTAAAAAATGACAAATGTGTATGTTGTTGCCCATCAATTAGGAGACAAACTAGAAAATATATTTGGGTATGCAGAAATTAGGAAAAAAGTATAATCTTTCTTCATTTCCAAGCTTTCGTAAATGTTTATTAACATCCTCAGGGAACTACAATTCAGAAAAAAAGAAACAATTAATTAAATCTGAACATTTTACAAATAGTCCAAAATGTTCTGATGTAACTTTCCCAAATTGTATATTGAGGAAATTAATCTCAGTTTAGCATTAGTTATAAAACTGTTTTTATGGGACTTATAAAGTTTGGAAAAGCCACATTTGAACATACATATTACACTGCCACTTATCTTTTATAATTTTTGCTTGTCAATATTACCAATTTTATATAAAATTTATTTTTAGGGCTTGGAAGGAAGTAATGCATTTGTTTGCCAAAGGTCTAAGTTGGTAAGAAGTACAATGTGTTTTTAAGTATGCTTTATTCATTTTATGTCTCTGTGTATAGGGATAAATCTTGCATGTTTGCACTATTGTTTTTTTTAGCTAGATGATGTGGAAGTAAAATAGCAATTTGATAGTATTCAATGCTTCTATGAAAAGTATGTATTTGGACAAGTTGCACTGGGAACTAGTTTTTGCTGAACACAAGCTTCTTTCGATAAGAGATCTTTATTTATTATGATCTTTTGAAATACAAAAGATAAGATATGTAGCATAGTTGCTTGCTGATAGGAAAATTTGTTTAGGCTAGGATTATACAGGATGATTAAAAAAGGTGGCACCGCTGCTAGAATAAGTAACACTGAAAAATAAGTGGGATCGTCCTAGTAAAAAGTTTTCATAATATCATCCGTATTCAATATACAGGGTGTTGAAAAAAAAGGTATACACATTTTTACGATTTTGTCGAAACTACTGGCGACATTGTAATGAAATTTTGTAAGAATATGCATTGGAAGCTGAGACGTCCCATGAATTTGTTTTGACTCTCATAGGGGACACTACTTACACGTCAAGAGTTGGAGAGAATTAAACATCAATTTAATGACTTCTTAGCTGATTCTCAATAGTCTAGATGTTTAGAAGGTAAATGCAAACGGAGGACATTTTGAACACTTACTCTCGCTGATTGAATATTTCATATTTTTAGTCACATTTATTTTAATTTTCTTATTGTGATTCTTTATTTAATTAATATCTTTAGCATTAGAATAATGCTGTTTAAGTTCACTTAAAATTTGAACCTCAAAAAAGTTATGTTTAAAACTGCTCGTTTAATTTATTGATTGATTGATTATTACAGTACACCCAGTCGCCGTTTCGAATCCTCGGCTTTTAAGTTTTTTGTGTTCTGGTTGTACCGTTTATGTGAAGTGAATAGTGTCCTTATCAGGCTTACCAGTCTTTTCACCAGATCCTTCTTGGATAAATCCTCCCTTCTCCCTTGAGTGCTCTTTTCCCAGGATTTTATGTTTTCAATGTGTCAGTCAGTCCTTCCTCTTCCATGCAAACAGATATGTTCTTCCCTATATATGCCCATGGTATGCATGTGCTTCCTTCTGTCACTTCATTTAACTCCTACTCAGATTTAGTATTTCATTGGTCAGCAACTCCAAGGGTTCATTGATCAGGAATTTACTGTGTTTCTTCTTAGGCACGTGGCTCCTATACGTCTGATGTTTTGTTTTAATCCACCGAGATATACACCCCCCATATTGCAGTCTTTGATATACCGTATACTGGTTCCTGACCAGTGAATTCCGTTTCAGACCTTTCCTTGCAAGGGTACCTCCCAATTCATTGCCTACTAAACCCTTGTGTCTCGGATCGGAACCCACTTGAGCGTTACATTATTTTGTTTGGCCAGGGTTAAGATCTTTTGTAGGTACGAACCATGTAACTATCGCCGTTTATGATTAAAATGTTGCCAGTAGTATCAGCATAATCGTAAAATATATGTAATTTTTTTTTGACACCCTACATCTTGTTTAGGGATGTCGCTACGAAAATGTTTTACTAAGTAACCCTCTTTTTTTCAGTGTTCTGCTTATCCTAACAATGAGGTGAAGATTTTTCAAACAATAGTGCTTTTTTTGCAAATAATGTACAAATTGTAATACTTCCATCAAATTTATACAATTTTTAGGATACTAAAACAAGTGCATTAAAAAAATCTAGTCGATATAGAAGCCGTTCCCTTTCAGCATCATCCACGGACTCATATAGTTCAGGTATTTTACCATGTCGTCAATGTTTTTTAGATAAAACTGGAAATATTTTAATAACTATTAATTGAAACAAATACATTTATAAGAATATCTCACTTTAAAGAATATTTGTTTTATCAAAATATTTTTTATCGGAAGTCTTCACGTCGAATTAAACTTTAATATTAAAAATATATATTTAGCATCTTGTACAGGAAGTAGTTCAGATGACGATGACGTTTCTCCCAGAGAAAAAATTCAGAAAAATTCGGCTGGTAGTTCTGACTTCTGTGTGCGTAACATCAATCAACATGCATTTGGAAGACGTGAAATAGAAATTGCTGAACAAGGTAATAATAATTAATAGTAATTATTTTATTTTTTTCTTATAGTTAAACAAATACCACTGTAAGTAAATAAATCAAAGCCCTAACCATTATCCTGTTTTTTTTAGAAATGCCTGGTATAATGGCTCTAAGGAAACGAGCAGCTGAAGATAAACCCCTAAAAAATGCGAAAATTGTAGGATGTACCCATATAAATGCTCAGACTGCTGTTCTTATTGAAACTTTGGCAGCTCTGGGTGCTAGTCTTAGGTGGGCAGCATGCAACATATACTCTACACAGGTATTTTGAAAATTTCTTATACATTATATGTGACAGGATTACTCACTGGTTACTGTACCCTAAGGAAGCATATGCATACAATTGGCATATATAGAGAGGAACCTATCTGTCGGTTGTGCATTGGAGAAGAGGAAACAGCTTCTCATATTATCTTCGAATGTGAAGTGTCTCATTGGAGATATAGACTCCTAGGACTAGAGTATCCAAGGGAATATTTCTCCTAGTTGAGACTGATAAGGGCTACTGGTCTCTTCACATAAACGGTATAACCAAGAGCACAAAAAGCCTAAAGGCTGAGGTGCCGAGGTCTCTAAGCCTCTGACTGGTGGTGCCGAACCAATCAATCAATCAATACATATACGAGTATTGTAGTTGTTTATAATACTGTTAATATTATTTAGAATGAGGTTGCCGCTGCCTTGGCAGAAGCTGATTATCCAATATTTGCTTGGCGTGGTGAGACAGAAGAAGACTTTTGGTGGTGTATAGATAAATGTGTGAATTCTGAAAATTGGCAACCAAATATGATACTGGATGATGGAGGTGATGCCACTCACTTAATGCTAAAGAAATACCCCGCTATGTTTAAACTTATAAAAGGTAATAAAAAATGTTTTATGGAATGATTTTGTGTTGCCAAGTGTGAATTTTTCTTTGGTTGTTTTAGGAATAGTAGAAGAAAGTGTAACTGGTGTTCACCGTCTATACCAACTATCTAAAGGTGGAAAATTAACCGTCCCTGCAATGAATGTCAACGATTCTGTGACAAAAACTAAATATGACAATTTGTATAGTTGCCGAGAATCAATTATCGACAGGTAAGTGTTTTTTGAGATAATCAAATTAATAATAAACAACAAATAGCGTTAAATCAAAATCTAATATTAATTCAATTTTAATCACAGTTAAATCAGATATTACCTATGTCGGCGAAATAATATGGAGTTGAATTAGTATTAAATGATAAATGTGCATAAAAAATAACTCCTTGTTTTTTGTTGTACAGTTATTAAATGTTTGTATAATAAGAAATCAATGAAACTATATTTATCGATGTTTTAAAAAAAATTGCTACACAGTCCTATTCAGATTTAATATGATTCTTCTATTTCTTGTAGACTATAAAACGGAGTTGTACTTATCACTTTTTGTTTTAGCTTAAAACGTTCAACTGACGTAATGTTCGGTGGTAAACAAGTAGTGGTATGTGGATATGGTGAAGTAGGAAAAGGTTGTTGTCAAGCATTGAAAGGTTTTGGTTGCGTAGTTTACGTTACCGAAATTGATCCAATTTGCGCTTTACAAGCTAGGTAATATTTTTTGTACTTTATTTAAAATAACTAACATTCCTCTTGTGTTTAAAAAACACCCATGTAACTTCCTGTATTGCTAAATATTTCCAAAGGACGAGTATCGCTTTAAAAAAAAATAGACGTTTTGGTCCTTTTTATTTAACATAATATGCAGTAGCACATTCAACTTCTTTTGTAGTATGGATGGTTTTCGTGTAATAAAACTAAACGAAGTTATACGCAACGTTGATATCGTCATAACAGCTACAGGAAACAAAAATGTGGTAACTAGGGAGCATATGGACAAAATGAAAAATGGTTGTATTGTTTGTAATATGGGACATTCTAACACTGAAATTGATATCGTAAGTTTCTCAACAATGTAATTGTACTTTATTTAAGAATTTGAGTTATTTTTATTCAACGTTTCGCTCATACACACAATTATAGGCCATATTCATCACTTAATAACCAGGTGTTTACTTTTCCCCTTGTACTACTCAAGACGACCACATTTTTTAGTTAGTGATACTTTGATCTTAGATAAGTAGTATAAAGTACAAGTTACAATTATTATAACAAACTTGATCTTTTTCTTTAAAAAACGAAACGTCAGGTAGAAATACCAATAGACTTAAAAAAGCATTTAATACCACTCTACATTTTTTTTACTATTCCAGAATAGCTTAAGAACTCCTGATCTAACTTGGGAAAAAGTTAGATCTCAAGTGGATCACGTCATCTGGCCAGATGCTAAAAGAATTATACTGTTAGCTGAAGGTCGGCTAGTTAACCTAAGTTGTTCAAGTTTGCCATCTTTTGTTGTTTCTATAACATCTGCTACACAAGCTCTAGCTTTGATTGAACTTTTTAATGCCCCTCAAGGGAGGTATAAATCTGATGTCTATTTACTACCTAAGAAAATGGGTAAGTGATCAATTTGTATTATTTTTTTTTTATTTGGCATATAGCTGTTTAACCAATAATATAGAGCGTTTGTATCGGGATCCATAGGAAAATAATAATCAAGATTTAACACTAGGAAATATGCTTTCCAGTAATAAAAGACGGTAGGAATTGTTTAACTGTCGTCGAGACATACATTTTAATTTTAACTGTCAGAACTGTCAGACTTTCATCAGGAACAGAGTAGAAGAACAATAGATCTTTTGGGCCTCAGTGAATGTACATTGCAACATAAATATATACAGGGTGTTCCGGGTCTTGATGCAAAAAATTCGGGAGTGAGTAGATGACGTGAAAATTATGCTGTGACATAAAAAAAATTTCTCATTCGACCCCTCGTTTCTGAGTTATAGGCCTTTAAAGTTGCGAAATCACAACTTATACAGGGTGTCCCACGACGATTAAGACAAGTAATATATCAGAATTGGGCAGTAGTAGATAATTATAATTTTGGGGGTGTAAATTAGAGCAAATGTTGCATCTTTTCTTGTTATTGTGTTACCCAATGAGGTATTTGTTTTTGGTCACGTGACGTCGCATTCAAAATTATTAATGGGACAACATGTATATTTGTGCCTTTCTGTGTTCCTCCCGATAAAACAATTCCAACTAACTAGCACACTTGGGGTCTAAAGTGATTAATTCAAGAGCTACAGGTACTTAAAGGATTGTAAGTTGAAAAATTCATAATTGAATCCCCTGTAATTTTCGGGAATCTTACATTCGTACGTAATGATTAAGACAAATCAATATTATAATTTTTAATAATTCAAATCAACTGTCACAAAAAAAGGAGATGTTCAAATTGATGCCCATCTTCGTAAATGCATTTCTCAAATCTTGATAATAGATTTCGGCTACATGCTGCCCTAATCATTTCCGGTGTCACAGTTCTACAAGCATCGCGTATTTTTCTTTTCAAATCGTCTAAATCTGTAGACGGAGTTGCATAAACGATACCTTTAAGATATCCCAAAAGGAAGAAATCTAACGGTGTCAGGTCTGGCGATCTTGGAGGCCAGTAAATAGTACCGTTTCGTCCAATCCAGCGTTCTGGAAATATCATTTCCAGATAATTTCTCACTCTACGATCAAAATGTGGACGTATACCATCTTGCTGCCACCACATTGTATTTCTTTCATTCAATGGAATGTCTTCAAGTCAAGGTCCTTTCATTATTAACTTTCAAGTATTATTAAAAATTATAATATTGGTTTGTCTTAATCATTACGTACGAATGTTAGATTGCCGAAAATTACAGGGGATTCAATTATGAAAATTTTAACTTACAATCCTTTAAGTACCTGTAGCTCTTGAATTAATCACTTTAGACCCCAAGTGTGCTAGTTAGTTGGAATTGTTTCATCGGGAGGAACACAGAAAGGCACAAATATACAGGTTGTCCCATTAATAATTTTGAATGTGACGTCACGTGGCCAAAAACAAATACCTCATTGGGTAACACAATAACAAGAAAAGATGCAACATTTGCTCTAATTTACACCCCCAAAATTATAATTATCTACTACTGCCCAATTCTGATATATTACTTGTCTTAATCGTCGTGGGACACCCTGTATTTAAGTATATTTTCTAAATTATACATTGAAACATTATGAATTTTTAAAGGATGATTACGTATGTCCATGTAGTGTGTTTGACGGAATAAATAATTTTACACTACTATATGAAGGCTCATGCCCAATGGTTAACAATCCGTAACTTTTACAGGGACGACATGTACAATCTAAAGATAGTAAAAATCGATTTTTTAACAAAAAGGTACTCTTTGTTTAACTCGATAAAATTTATGGTTTAGAAGATATGTATTTTTTTTTATCGTTGTACATGCCAAGGAAAGTGTTCGCCATAAAGAGAAATTCTGAAGAAAATTATCATAAATTGTAATTATTTATTGAAAATACTTACATGAGGTATTAAAACACAATCAAACATTTCTTGGAGAACTAATGAATAAATAAATAAACATTTGTACTACATACTATCGAAGATCATATTACTGGCATAAGGAAAAACTTGAAAGAATTATTTTTCATCTAGTAGGCTATTGTGAAATAAGCTACTACGTGATATCCAATTAAAAATTGCAAGCGACTTAATTTGTTAATGTCAATTTGCTGTCAATATTTTCAAAACCTGTCATCAATAATTATCACATCGTATTTAAAGTTTCAATATGGTAGAATTTACCTTTAGTGAATATGCCGACATGCATTTGATGTATGGTTTGGCTTCTGGTAACTCGTCAGAAGCCAGAAGGTTGTATACTGAACGCTTTCCAGTCAGAATTTTACCCGACTGTAGAACTTTTGTTAGGGTTGATCGCAGCTTACGGGAAACAGGTTTGTCTACATAAATTAAGTAAACTAGATTCCATTATTTTTTATAAAATAATATTTTAGGAAGTGTCCTACCAAAAAAAGGTGGCGAAGGTCAACAACGAACTATCCCCTTTCACATCCAGAAAGTGCATGCCATGGAAGTAGAGGATTATCCAGTAAGACTGACCTATGCTCGTCGGTTTCTAGATAAACAACGAGTTGATAATACATTTGTTGGAAAAGTACTGTTTACTGATGAAGCTGGTTTCACACGAGACGGTTTTATTAATTCCCATAATTTACATTTATGGGCAGATGAAAATCCTCACGGTACAATTCAAACAAAGAATCAACATCGATTTTGTTTTAATGTGTGGGCAAGAATAGTGGGTAATGATTTAGTAGGGTCCATATTTTTTGATAATAACCTGAATGATCAGCGAATACTTAGAATACTTAGAATTTCTCCAAAATGAATTCCCACCCATGTTATGTGATATTCCTCTAAACATACGCAGAGACATGTGGTTCATGCAGGATGGAGCCCCTCCCCACTACCTAAATGATGTAAGAAATCATGTTAATAACATTTTTCCTATTAGGTGGATTGGTCGGGGAGGTCCATTTGCATGGCCACCACGTTACCCTGAATTAAATCCAATGGATTCATTTCTTTGGGGATATCTTAAGAGCTTGGTATATGCAACACCGGTAAACACAAGGAACGAAATGATCGATAGAATAAACTTCCATTGTGACGCTATAATGCAGAATCTTGGAATGCTCTTCCAAGACTCCGGAAGTGTATAGAAGTGCAAGGTGTCCACTTCCAACATTTATTATATTTTTTTTTGTTTTTATTTGATAAGTTGTAGGCTAACCAACAAAATTTTTCTACATTTCAATTTTTTTATTATGTAAGTAACACGATGTTCGACAGTATGCAGTTCAATTAGAAATGTTTGATTGTGTTTTAATACCTCGTGTAAGTATTTTCACTAAATAATTACAATTTATGATAATTTTCTTCAGAATGTCTCTTTATGGCAAACGGTTTCCTTGGCATGTACAACGATCTAAAAATCTACATCTCCTAAACCATAAGTTTTATCGAGTTAGACAAAGAGTACCTTTTTGTTAAAAAATCGATTGAAAGATTCATTTTTGCTATCTTTAGATTGTACAGGTTGTCCCTGTAAATGTTACGGATTATTAAACATTGGGCATGAGCCGCCCCTGGCCTTCATATAGTGTAGAATTATTTATTCCGTCAAACATTACATGGACATACGTAATCTCCATTAAAAATTCATAATGTTCCAATGTATAATTTAGAAAATATCCTTAAATATAAGTTCTGATTTCACAACTTTAAAGGCCTATAACTCAGAAACGAGGGGTCGTATGAAAATTTTTTTTTATGTCACAGCATTATTTTCACGTCATCTACTCACTCCCGAATTTTTTGCATCTAGTCCCGGAACACCCTGTATACAAGAAAGCACCCTTATAGAGTGGGGATAATTGACAAGAACATTTGAGAAGGATGTAAACAGGAAGATACTATAATCCTATGTGATTTCTAGAATTTTCGTCCACTAAGTAGTTACTTGGATTTTTTCCAAATTAGAAAAATAGTTGCTGAATGTTTTTCTGATGACAAGAGGAGAGTCATTTTATGAGTCAATTTTATCCGGTGTCAAACATATTGTTAGTTCTGGAAACATCTAACAAGGGTAATTTTCCAATGGGCATTATTGGATTCTATTTAAATTTTAATATATTATCTATTGTATGGTCTTAGAAATAATTAACGTTTTTTAGATGAATATGTAGCCAGTTTACATCTGCCTACTTTTGATGCTCATTTGACGGAACTAACGGACGAACAAGCTAAATATATGGGGTTAAACAAAGCAGGCCCATTTAAGCCTAATTACTATAGGTAACAATTTACACATTTTTTACTTTATAAAGATATGATCGGGTTTTAAAAGGAGAGATAACGATAATAGTTTCTGTAATCAAGAAAATTATACGAAAAGGATTAATCAATTTTTGTTTTGTTTTAGGTATTAACTAGATTTATTATATTTACCACAAGTAAAATAATAAGTCGAGTCAATGTTGTTGCTGGTTAGTATTATTCCCCATTATTGAATCACAAGTGTTTCAATAAGAGAGCCGTAGTAGTTTTTTTAAACATTCCACCCTTATCAACGTTGAAGATTTTGAAAATAATTTAAAAACAAACAATTATTGATCAAATTGCCGAAAGTTCCTAGAGTTCTATTAGTTGAACGTTTTTCTGAATCCCGTTAATCTGGAATGTTAAAATGCAAAACTGTTGAACATTAATGGTTTAAAACATGGTTGGAAATAAATGGAAATAGCTATTTGTATTACTAGGGATGCTGGATGTTAGTTTACTAAGTAATCATTCAAGGGAGGAAAAGGCTCTTTATTTTAGGATTTGTAAGTGGGATGGTACATAAGTAATTATTTATTACAATTTCTTCTACCTTTTATTTATTAATTTTTCCTTTTATCTATTAACTCACAATATACATTCAAATTCGTTCTTACACGATTACTTGCTTACAACTCCTTTTTTCAATTGTCACATGTCACTTTTTCCTTGACATAAGGAGATTTTTAGAGTACCGCAAGACTTTACTCCTGTGTAATACATATAATTTTTCCTCCTACCCACTTATTAAACCTTTTTCTGAATTATTATTTATTTTGTTGTCTTCAGCCCTTTGCTTATATTCTATGTATTGTTTTTCATACCTGTCTTTAGATTTTTGTGGCAATAAGGTTAATGGGGTTATGTAATCACATGAATCGCTCTCAATTTCTCAAAAAGTCAATAAACTTAACAACTTTGCACTCTAAAAGTCAATTGCAATGTTTACTGTCAGTAAGCCACAGCATACTATGTTAGTTTTATTCGAAGGAAGTCAAAAAACGTATCTAACAACCCTGAAGTTGAAATTTTTATTTGTAAACCTAACGTTGAAATAACATTCATAATTAATTATTGACCAGAATACAGGATATACAAGATGTTTTTGAAATTACAGGAACAATTTGAATATAATCGGGGCCCGCTCTAGCCTTCATGTCTCCCCGGACAAACAGACAATTTGCCGGTGAATGGAATCAGGGCCCGCTCTAGCCTTCATGTCACTCAGGACAATCAGACAATTTGCCGCCAGTTTTTTTAAATAAAATAAAAATTATGTTAAAATCATTCATTTAAAAAATATGTAATACATAATAAACATTTAAAAAGTGCAAAACTTAAAACACAAAACAAAAAATTATTGCATAACCAAATAGAGAAATTTTACATTCTATACAAATATAACTACATATAAAATAAAGTAACCTAAAAGAAATTTTTCTTTCTTACTTTCATTTCCGCAAATGTTTTTATTACATCTTACAATATTTTTATTTTAATATTTGTATGTTCTCACATTCAGACAGTGAAAATTCCGCCCCGGACAAATGTCCGGGCTGTCCGGCCTTGAAGCGGGCCCTGAATATAATAGATTTACAAGTTACATCACTTACAACATAGATAAAATAAGAAGGAGGAAAAATACTTTTCCTCCCTAGGGTGGGAAGTATGAGTTTCCTTCGTGATAAGAGGGAGGAAAGTGTGCACTTTTTACAGGGGTAGGAGGAAAAATTATTTTTAGTGTCGGAGACTTTCAAAACGTTATTTCCTATTTATAGATTTTCTGCACTTTGGATGTATTGAAAAATATATTATGAAGCGTGTGGTCTTTATCGGCAAATATTCAAAATTGTTCCATAATTTTTGTTTTACCAACAACGTTTTGGTACTTTTTAAATAAATCTTTAGTAGTACATTGTATTTAGAACTTCATCTCGTGTGTCGTGAAAAAATCTCGCAAAAGAAATTTCAAAATGGTATGGGCAATTTAAATTCATAAATATTTGTTATAAAGTGGACGAATATAATTTTACCGATGTTTTGTGGAACTGCATAAAGAATTTTGGTGTTTTTTATGATTTGCATCCTGAAAAAAAATTTGGTCGTTAGTAATACTCCAGAACAGTGAGACATCGAAGGAATTTTGAAAGAGAAATGAATATATAAGATGAATATTTTGCAACTGACATGAATTTTTTTTATTATCAAAACAAATAAAATGTTGAGAAGAAACCACTAAATTAAATTACTCTATTACAACTGGGCTGAGTTCGAAAGGTGCACTGGGGCGCGCTCGATTAACTAGCCGTTCGAATACTATAGGATGATCAGTCGATCGTTACACTATACAGTTCGAAAACTACGTTTTCTCATCGCTCGAAGGTCGCTTTTTCCAACCAAGTATTTTCATTCGACATGCGCAATATTTTGTTCTTGGTTTTAATGTTTTTATACTTTATTGTTACTAGATTTTTACAGTTTCCTGTAACATTGTCGTATTTATTAAGCACGTTACCAATAGATATCGAATAATAATTTTATACTATTAACGCTTTACAGAGTTTTGAAAATATTTTCAAAAACGTGACCGAAACAAATACTTCTCGGGCTATATGTCCCGACAGACATTGAATTACACTTCTAAGTTAAACGGGGTCGGTACGTATGATCTACAAGATTTAACCAACCATTCTGGTTTGCAATTAGAAGGGACAATATCACTTGTAGACCGGGTTCGGCGTATTTGCGCCTCATCAGTACAATTAACTTTGTAAGGCGTTAATAGTATAAAACTATTATTCGATGTCTATTGGTAACGCTCTTTACTAAATACGACAATGTTACAGGAAACTGTAATAATATATTGATATTACAAACAGACGTTTGTGTCAATTAGAATTTTGGTTTGAGGTTGGAGGTGTAAATTTCGCTGGTATCACAACGTTAACAATTCCGTTACTGGAGTATATGTATCGATTGTGATTCCAACATCGTCTGCAGTCTGGGATTAAGTTCACAGAGCTCTCAGACGGAGAATATCTACATTGTACTGATCCCTTCTAATTGCAAACCAGAATGGTTGGTTAAATATTGTAGGTCATACAGACCCCGTTTAACGGGGCATATAGCCCGAGAAGTATTTGTTTCTTCTAAGTGAACGGTCACGTTTTTGAAAATATTTTCAAAACTTTGTAAGGCGTTAATAGTATAAAACTATTATTTGATTTGATTATTGTTACTTGTTACCGCTAACTAAGTAAATTTTCCAGGACGAAAACAAATGGATATTAATATTGACTTAGATAGATACGTTTTGTGTAATTGCAAATTTGCCAAAGACGCAACCACTTTACGCTTCCGATTCATAATTATTATTTTTATAATACTCTAACTTGGATTAATTGTGTTTTGTTTACTTTTCGTCTTTTGGGTTAGGTTATGTAACTGCCACATCAACAGTTCGAAAATTAATAAAACAAATCAGACAACCGAATCGCTCAAATGTCACACCATGGAATGAGAATGATCTCTCGGAGCGTACTTTTCGAACTCAGACCTGTAGTCGAAATGAAAAAGTTTTGGAAATAATTATTTTCTAAACACGAGTCAAAAATCGAATATACATCCCATATTGAATTTGTTGGCTCAAACCCAGTTTTTTGGGTATTCGCATAACCTACTTGCATTAAATATAAATTTCGAAACTTGTCGGTCACATTTTCTCTATTATTTATACTTTTTGAACTTTACTCGGCTCAATTCTTATAGATTTTGTTGAATTTGTAACTGATACATTCTCATTGTAAAACAGGTGATTGTATTTATATAATACAAAACTGATCAAAATAACTGAGTATAGTTAGTGACTATAATTAATTTATACAATACAATATTTTTCTCAGCGCATTGATATAAAGTATTTGTGATTTTATTTTTTCCCGGTATCTAGAATGCAGCTAATTTTTTAAGTGTTGGCATTGCAATTAATTTGGATTGTACTTATGGTTATTCAGTATTTATTTGCTGTGAAATTGATTCTTTGGATCTTGTTTTTACCATTAAAAGTATTTAGTGGTACGAATTACATCAAATGGAATATTCAGATTCAGACTTTATTGATAAATACTCAACTGTTGGGTATTAAATAAAAATACACTTTGGTGTTTTATTTGTTGAAAGTTAAATCTCGTATTAACATACACACGTCAATACTGGAGTCGTGAAAATCTTTCCTGAATGCCAGAGGAATATATAACCTCATAAGTTTGGGAAATGATTGAAATCCGTCGATCGTTAAACGAATTTTCCTATGGGCTGCTTGCGTTATCATTTGGTATGTACCAGATAATTGTATCGTTTTATTTCAAATAACTTAAAATGCTATTATGAATATTTGATGTGTTTTTAAAATTACTTTTATAGGAATGTGAATAAATTAAAAGTTGGTTATTTTGAAACTGTATATTTCATTTATGTATTGGTGATTTTGTACCCTTGTAATTTTTCAAACAAATTATTTAATATCTTTAGAGACTACTTGTTGGTCTATATTTTGTTTTTAAGTGAAGTATTTGTTTTATGTGAATTCTAGAAAGTATAGTTAAATTTCCTAAATGTAATTTTAGGAAGACATGTTTAAATAAACAAATTGAAAAAATTATTAGTGTTTTATTTCTACTAAAAATTTACAAATTCTTTTACACCTCCACCTTCTACAGATCTTTTATGTTAGTCACTGAAGAGCTTTTATCCACTCTTGATGAGAAAAAAGTGTGTGTTAACTCCGACGCAGGACTGGAGTTTACTTTAAAGGCAAAAATCCATTCCCTAATAATAATTATTATTATTATTGCCAATATTTTTGCCGCAATTAAAAAATGAATGGTTTAAATTTGAAAATATTGGTCCTATAGAAAAATTATTCTTATTGAAGGTTATTCATAAACAAACGTCACAATATAACAAATAAAAATTATCACCGTGTCCAGAATTCAAAATCTACGCCCACAATTTATAATTTTCGCAGCCAAACCTCTATACCACTTGGCTACGAAGACATAATAATTTATCAACCAAGCTGTTTATATAGACCATATTATGATGTATGTCAAAACTAAAAAAGTGACGTTTTATCACATAATTAAAGGAATTAATTATTATTATTTTTTATTTAATTCAAATTATTGTATTGTCATCGTTAATTTATGTATATACACACATACATAATCTCAAAGTGAAAGGTGCGCAAAGGAACGTAACGCCTCACTTTTAGTTAACACTCGATTTTACTGCTCATAAAATTTTCATACCGCGGGATAAGTATTATTATTATTATATATTATTTTTAAACATATAATGTCTAACATATTTAATAATTAATTTTTAAGAAGCTGTTATCAAAACATTGAATGAATTCCACTTATTAATCCTTTAAAATAGTAAAAACTTGGCAGTTATATGAAATACGGAAATTTAAACTTTTGAAAATTTGGTAATTCATCTTGAAAATTTCATAGATTGCCATGGTGGGGGAAGTTTTGTCATTTTATATCATAGAAATAAACAAGATAAAATGGAAATTACATGTAAAATTATTCCACAAAACGTTTATACAACTTGTAGGATTTATCTTTTGATGTATTTGTATTGAAAATAAGACGGTCAGTATATATTTTTAGCTATGACAAATCGCACTTTTATAACAGAATGACACACTCAATTGTTTTATTGTTCATTCTGTTTAAATGTTTTCAAAGTTATTTAACAATTCTATTACTACCCAAAAATCGCTGGCAAGGAAGCCAGTAGGCGAGGGGCGTCTTGCAGTAACAAGTAACATTTTCCAACCGCGAGAAACATCCCCGCAGGTGGGTGTCATTTTCACGAGAGCTTATCTTCCCGACTCGTCACCCCCCACTATTTAGAAGCTCTCGTAATTTATCGAGAAGGGCAAGGAAAATCATTGAAGAAGATACAGTGTTGAAAAAATTGCAGTTGAATAGCTTCTTCAATCATTTTCCTTGCCCTTCACGATAAATTAACCAATGGTCTGTTTTAACCAAGAAGAAATAAGGTTATTATTTTGATGAAATTGACAGAAATTCTTAATAGTGGGGGGGTGCCGAGTACATTTTCCACCGGTTGTGCTGTGTTGACTAGGGCTCGGAATTTTTAAAATGTAGGTATTCGATTAGTCGTTTGGTATTTTATTCGAATTAGTCGAATTTTAAATTGAATTATATTAGTACAATGGAAATTTCATAACATAATTTCTACACACTATTGTTGCGAGGTCACCAACTCATAGCCGGCCCTGTCTCTCTAATGTAAATTTTGGTGGCTGCGCTCCTTTCGAGAACATTCGAAAAGACGCTTTGCTTACGCATAGGACGAGCGCGGAAAATACTAGAATTTTAGAGAGTTGAGAAAGACTATATATACGCGGGTTTTTGAGTGAGTGGAGGAGTTAGTGAAACGAAGACAAAGAGTTAGTTTACAGAAGTTCTTATTAATGGGACAGTGAATTAAATAATGAAGATAAATAGTGTAATATTCATGTGGTAAAAATAAATTAGAACTATTATACCGAGTGTAAATAAATTAGTAGACATTAAGTAGTGTGTTTATAAATTAAGTTTAATAAATAAATCAATAGATAGTAATTAGCCATAGAGTGTATAATTTTATCCCACAAGTAAAAACTATTTAAATAAATAACAAAAAAACATTACATTGGTGTCAGGTGTGGGGTAATATAAATTAATAATCGTTCCAAAGACCCTCTCATCGAACATCGGGCTGGCGTGAGTCACCGAAATGCCGACTCCCTGTCTATACGGCGGCGCCCAGCAGTCTGTTCCCACTGCAACAAGGCAGAATCTAAGGAAGCTGCAGTTTCAAGAAGAATGGTCACCCACCAGGATCAGGAGAATGATCCTCACCTGGAGATGATCCGGCAATGGAAGGAAGAAAATCGGCGACCTAGGTACGTGGCAAGAAGTGTCAAGATTTTCACCGACACTCAAGGCATATTGGGCCCAGTGGGACTCCCTTGTCCTTGAAGAAGGCCTGTTGAAACGAATCCTTGAAAACGATGATGGTTCTGAGAATAGAAGACAGCTAGTCATCACGAGAACGAGAGTAGCTGAGGTACTGAGGAAGTTACACGACAGTCCATCAGGAGGTCATTTGGGAGTGAATAAAATCCTTCAGCGAATCCGTGAAAGGTTTTATTAGACGAACAGCTCCGACGATGTGAAGGACTGGTGTAAGAAGTGTTCGACTTGTGCTACGAGTAATGGACCACATCGCAAAAGAAAGGCAGCCATGAAACAGTATAATGTTGGAAGCCCATTCGAAAGGATTGCTTTAGACATCGCTGGACGACAGAAAATGGTGGTAAATACATCCTGGTTATGATGGACTATTACACAAAGTGGGTAGAAGTTTACGCGATCCCGAATCAAAAAGCCACAACTGTCGCGGATGTATTGGTGAAGGAATTCATCTGCCGATATGGAGTGCCCTTGGAAGTTTACAGCGATCAGGGAAGGAATTTCGAAAGCCATGTACCTATTCCAGGAAATTTGTGACAATCTGGGAATGAAGAAGACCAGGACAACGGCGTTGCATCCACAATCAGATGGAATGGTCGAGAGAATGAACAGGACCATTGGAAAATACCTGTCCAAAGTAGCTCCGAATTGGTCCGAGCGAATCTCAAGTTGCCAACGACAAAATGAAAAATCGGTACGACACGCAGGCCACAGAAGGCAGTTTGGGGACAAAGTATGGTTACACAATCCGACGAGCAGAAAAGGCTTTTCTCCAAAATTACGAAAATCGTGAGAGGGTCCGTACTTAATCAAGAAGAGGATCAATTACATCATCTATCGCATAAGCAAGATCCGCAATGGAAAACCGAAAGTAGTCCACCAAAACTGAGTAGCGCCATTCGAAGGAGACCATGACAGAGAGGAAGGATCCGGAAAGATCGTGACCCTGCCTTCGAAGAATTTATAGGCGCATATGGAGGTACCGTACACAGTATTTACCTGGGACATACCATTAAAGTACTACTAGTGTCCCAATGTTTCCGACCTAGGTGGGATGTTCCTAGAATGTTTCTATTGGTACATAAATACGATTGATATAATGTAACATCCTTGGGATGTTCCTAGAATGTTTCTATTGGTACATAAATACGATTGATATAATGTTACATCCTTGGGATGTCCCTAGAATGTTTCTCTTGGTACATATATGATTTTCATTACAAAATATACAACTCGTACATTTTTGTATTGTTAATTGTCTTTAAACTTTAACAATGTTTATTAAACCATACATACCTATTAAAATATTATGACTGACGTATTTGTGATATCCCCCTGCTTCAACATTGCAAAGAGGTAAAAGAAGATTAGAAAAAAAAGAAGAAGACCTAATTTGCAAAAAGTAAGGTTAGAAGTAGAAGTGTTGAGTTCACAGCACGCTGTTGTTGAGTTTTTCTGGTAAAAATAAGCGGTAACCTTGTGAGTGTTGTGGCTTATTTATATTGGATAGTAAAATGGATAGTCAGAAAAAAAGAAAATTATTAAATAAATATAGTCAGCGCTTTAAACGGCTGAAAAACGAAAATCGAATTGAAAATTGGTGATTGGCTGAGAAGAGCAAAAGAAAGACGATTGAGGATGGAACTAAAACATAAGTAAATGAACATCAAATGTTATTATATTACCCTATATAACATTTTCTACTAGGTATAGGGAAATAAAGCATTGGTAGACAAGTCATAGCAACCATGCCATGGTTGCTAATACTTGTTTACCAATGCTTTATAATACACTTCCTATACCTACTAGAAAATGTAACATGTGATTTATGGAAAATATTGTTAGAAATTTTTAATAAATTGCTCTTGTTTTAAGAAATATTGAAATGTTTTATTTGCACCTAGTGATTTCACTTCCAGTGTATTTTTAGAAACGTTTCTGAGATGTTCTAAACAAAGTACCCCGAATGAACCTAGTACATCTTATGTCATCTAAGAAACATCCTACTGGGATGTTTGTAGAACGTTGAAAATGATGACATGGCTGTTGCCAGATACATCCTAGAGATGTTTCGAGGGAAATGGGGATGTTGTTAGTATGTTTCTATTGTCCCAGAAGGATGTTTCTGGAATATTTTTGGGATGTTTCCGTGTTATTAGGGACATTTGTTATGATAAAGTGTCATGAATAAAT
This sequence comes from Lochmaea crataegi, assembly GCA_947563755.1. Taxonomy (NCBI): domain Eukaryota; kingdom Metazoa; phylum Arthropoda; class Insecta; order Coleoptera; family Chrysomelidae; genus Lochmaea; species Lochmaea crataegi. The sequence goes on along the minus strand of OX387422.1, from coordinate 30,078,652 downwards.
TAATCATACGAGTCATGAAAACACTCACGTCTCGTAGTATCACAGCTGTCAAGCGATGTGTTTGGCCATTTCGTTTGTCGATGATAAGTTAGATTCCAAATAAACTTGCGTCTAGCCTGACCGTTTAATTTTGTACCCCGCATGCAAGCATGCGCATTTCATGATCAGATTGCCTGGTCTTGTCCTTTTGAATTTTTAGGTTAGAATGTGAGCCTCATTTTCTTTTATATGCTTTAATCACTTCAATATTAAAAAAAATAGTAAACAAAACAAAGACGTCACAGATATCTTTGATTTTATGGGCGATTTAAAATAAACAACAGGATTCACCAATATAAATAAATTCTAAAATAATATGTGATCGTACTTTCTATAATTATTTTATTTAAAAATAATAAAACAACTTATAAATTAAACTAAGGTTGTGCCTGAGAGCGGTATGGAAATTCGTGTGTTAATTTTGTTTTCCGTCGACCGTGCATTTTTGACCTATATTAATGTACACAAAATCATTCATTAATGATATTAATTAACGATTTAGGTATAGTGGATCCAAACTCAGTGTAACGACAATAAAATAAAGCAATGTTGTCAGATATATTTTCTAGAATTGTTAGGCTCACTATGTTCTCCTTACTTCAGTAAACTGTTAGTTCGTGATGTTCTTAGAAAGCTAGTTTTGGAAATTTTTAAAAAAATATACATAATATAAATTTGTTAGTAAGCAATAAAATAAGTCGCTTAAAATTGCTGGAAAAAGAATAATTAATTAAAAACAACTTTATGTATGTTACTATATTTAAGAAGAGTTTGAATATGCTGGCAACATAGCATCTCTGCAATGAAAAGCTAATACATCCAATCCAGTATTTGGCATAATATAACGAAGTAACCGTACAGTTTTAACTCGGCCAACTGGGACATAAATAATATTATCAGTTTACCGAACATCTGGCCTGACTTGGGTTAGAACATGGACAGTTTTAACTCGGCCAACTGGAAAATCATACGTGTTGAACATCTGGCCTGACCTGGGCTTAGAAATTCCAGGGGTGTGCGTGAATTGTATTGTAGAGAAATATTATCAATATACTTGAGTGGTTTCGTAAGGGTTAGTTGATTAAGTGGCGTGAGTATTTGTTAGTAATTAATTAGAATGGAATTTTGGAGACCATTTGAAACGACAGTTCAAGATGATGTAACGCGGGAATCTAATAATTTGGCGCCACAGACAAATGAGTTAGCAATATATGACAGGGCAGAATTTCAGAACAAATATTTACATGTTCAGTGTCAACGCGTTGTTTTAAATATGTAAGCGTGTTTGAAAAAGGAAAATTCTAGAATTTCTGATAATGCGGTTATCGCGAGAATTCACGAATTAACGAAAATCGGGTTTACAACGATTTAAGGTACTGTTACGGATTATTATTTGAAGCGAAAACGATCAAATTAAAAACTGAATAAGGTTGACAATGCTACGAAAAATGTTATTCAACGGATTGTTTACGGGTTTTACAAGGACAAAATAGTACCAACTTTAGAACAGATTCGTGCTAAATTGCGGGACAGGCAATTTTTTCAGATCGTCTGCCTAAATGGGCATTATTTACAGAAAAGTATATTACAAATTTTATGAGTTTTGTATGCAGGTTAATTTTAATCTACTAGATTAATTTGAATGAAAAAAAAAACATTATTTCACAATATTCGAATTTATAAAAAATTTATATGCACGCCATTGGGCGGCACTTACCTTCAAAGGGATAAAAATATGGGTTATTACATTATGCCTAGAAGAACTATATAGGCAACCAAACATACAGTCATACCGAAAAGCTGAGTGTAATGCTGACTTCTCTACAGCGGATATATATCATACGAAAAACCGACGTTGCCAAATTTCAAGAAAGTGAGCGCTCGCGGCTCTTACTTTTTCAAGAAGGGCAAGGAAAAATAACCTTTCCCCTTGAAGGTTCATTAAGGTGAAAGGTGTATGGAATGGTTATTTGTCCGGGCGTAGCCCATCTCGGTCGATTTAATAAGGTACCTGACAGATCAATTTTTAATGACTTTAGGAAATACCCATCTCGGCCAAAACCACTTTCAGGTAGAAACCCACCACAAATTTCAACCCCTAATCTATGCAATCAATTTCTTTGAATTCTTATCAATGGTGGCAGAGTAATGAACAGTGGTCAGTTGTAATACATTTATCCTGAATTGTCGAAAATAGTTATTAGTTTTATTTTGATTTTTGACTAAAGCGTGTAAAAACAATTTATATTTAACTTCGGAAAATGGCAACATTTGTTCATCGAGAATTTAAAGAAATGACGAGTCAACGAGGAAAACCACTCTTAGTGATAAATAACTTTAAAGGACTATGCTTCCATCTTATGGAAAATAAAAGACCACTCAAATGCGGATATTTTGATACCAACTTATTCGTCTTGAAAAATAGAACATTTGATAACATTGCGCGAATGTTGTGACTTTTATAATTAACTCACAATTAATGATATTATTTTTAAAATCGCTTACGGAGATTGTATGAGTAAGACAGAGAGAAAATACGTAAATAGACATGTATTACAGATTCCACGAAGTAAGGATATCGGCGGTGATAAGAAATGAATAAATAAAACCAGACAGGGTTGAACTGACCTAATTTTTTCAGTTAATTTTTATATTTTGTTTTTTCCTTGTAGTATTTTGTAGTGTATTTGTTGGCATCGGTAACTCTTTAAAAAAAATAGGATAGGGATGCGGAAAAGATTTTTTTATATGCAAGATGTTAAATGTCTATTAACTGTTAATACAAAAATGCTTGTGAAATGTGTGTAGGTAATGAACCCGATGTAAAGGGTGATACTAAAAGATAATGTATAATTCTTAGAGTATCCCCTTTTACGCACTCCACCTTCCCCCCACAGGCAGTGCCTGAGGACCTTATATCCGCGAAGTGTAGCTGAAAAAAAAATTTTATTGCCCTAAGCCGGTTTTTATATTTTTTTGGTAGCTAAAGTCGCCTTTTTGCTTTATTAAATTTTTTTGATGGCCGAAGCCGGGTTTTGTTTAATTTTTGTATTTTTTTGATAGCCGAAGCCGGGTTTTGTTTAATTTTTGTATTTTGTTGATAGCCGAAGCCGGGTTTTGTTTAATTTTTGTATTTTTTTGATAGCCGAAGCCGGCCTTTGTGTTATATATATTTTGATGGCGATGAGTGTTTTCCCTTGCGTGACATAAAAAGCACTGTTAACTGAAATCTTATTTGCATCATTATATTTCTTCATGATTAGGTATAGTTCGATCAGCAGCGTCAACTACAGTCAACCAGTCTACCTGTTCCATAAGTAGGATACGTTAAGCCGTCACTCGAGTTCCCGTCAGGGTGAAAACTGACCTGTCTAAAAGGTGTTTATGGTAATTACGGTAAATTCTCTGAATCATCTGATATCTAGCTATGTATTTATTGCAAATTGTAATAAGTGAACAGTAAAAGTTTTAAGGGAGGTCCGTTTTCAGATGTATGAAATAAGAAATAGTTATAAATGTCTTATGTTTGGCACTATTACACGATATTATTTTATATGATATCATTATTGGAATAAAATACGGAATTTTAATTCTATAATTTTATTGCGTACTACTACTGAACTGAGTCATAAATACATACATGTAAAGAAGCTAACCTAACCTAACATATAACCTAACCAGAAGGGGTTTACCCTTTTCACTTAGTATTACTTCAAGCATTTTGTGTATCACTATAGCGTACGACAACAAACGTTCGGAAATATGTATATTAATAAACTGTCGTTTCGAAAATGACAACTTAATATAATAGAAAAATATATTCATAGCAATTAGTACTGACAGACCCCCTAGCCATCCCAATAGGTTATTCAACTTTTTCATTAGAATTCAGGATTACGAATAGGTATTACGATTTACTGGAATTTTCAAAACTATTTAGTTTACCTGTAAGCGGATTAAATAAACTGGACGGCAATTCGAGTGCGGGATTAAGATACCTGCAAGTGTCGGACGGGAACTCATGTGTATTTTATAGTCATTAAGAATCCTGACGGGAATTCGTTTGTACCGGAATTATTTACGAAATATGTGTCGGTCAGTTATTAAATGTACCTATTATAATTTTACTATTATAATATGGAAAACGTTATAATAAACTGCTATTACAAAATGACAAACTTAAGTAAATATGTTAGATTGTCAATTGAGAGATGTACCTTTTTTACATAATTTGATTGCAATCTATCATATCTTTATACAACTGAAAAATATAATCCTATTATTTTGTTTCAACGAAACTGGTATTCATCGTATGTACAACTATATTCACAAGTCCGACTCTGTTTCACCGCAGCAGGTGGAGTCCTATTGAATGGTTAGATTTTGTAATCGAATCGCAAATTTCTGACAAATGAACTGACTTTGTGGGTTTATTAATTAAATTACAACATTGGAACAATGTTATCAAATGTTCTATTTTGCAAGACGAATAAGTTGGTATCAAAATATCCGCATTTGAGTGGTCTTTTATTTTCCATAAGATGGAAGCATAGTCCTTTAAACAACAAAACCGGAAATTAGCTTTAGGGGAGACAAAATGGAACCTAACCTAAAAACAAATTTTTGTTGCTATAAAAATTGAAGAGTATTAAAATAAAACCAAAACCTAACCGAACCGAACCTAACCTAAAAACAAATTTTTGTTGCTAAAAAAATTGAAGAGTATAAAAATAAAAAGATTTCAAAGTTGTCTTATGCTAAAATATTATCATTGATATGTATATAACTTAATGTAAATATGTATAAATTGTTGTAATATAGTTAGCTATTATATTTATATAAAGACATTAATAAAATCTAATCAATCTGATTTGAAGTGTATTATTATATGATGGGCCATTCCAAAACAGGTCAATTTTAGACTCTGGCCGACTTCGGCGATTTTTATTCGGTATATCTGCCTAATCGGCCGAGATGGGAATCGCCCATTTTTCCTTCCCCTTCTTGAAAAAGTAAGAGCTAAGATATATAAACCGAAAACAAACACTTAACTTCATTCCCCACATTTTTTAAATGTCACTTTCTTGAAATTTGGGAACGTCGGTATTTCGTATGATATATCCGCTTCTTTCTCTACTTCTAGTTTTTGACTGACAAATAGTTTTTGTTATATTATTCTACAAAACTATAAGCAGAGATAATATTAATTATAAGTGTTAAAACTTTCAAAATTTGAACTGAGATTTGAACCGACGACCTTCACTGCAGTAACCACATGCGTATACCTTTGCACCAAGAAGTCTAACAATGACAATTCAAAACCTAATTTACTTTTTACCATATTTACCTACCTATTTCAAAAAAATATTCTTAGTTTTCAAAGATTGAGAAAAAAGGATACACCATGTACAGTAGACGGAAAAGTTTTGTAGGTAACTAACACGTGTATTGAAAGGGCCATTAACAATCTCAAACATTAACATTAAAATATCTCGATTGTTAATAGCCCTTATTAATACACTGGTTGGTTAAATAATAAATAACTATTATTTTATGTTGTCTGTTACGATGAAAATGTATATTGGTATTTGTAATAGTGTTTAATTTCGTATTTCGAGAACTTTTTACACTTAGTGCATTTTTGTATGTTTTTTATTAAGTTTTTGCAAAAATTTGACTTACCTCTAAATTGAGTAAAAAATATATGCCTACATAAACTTTATTTATTATCCCTCTACTATATTGTTACGAAGTCACCAACTCAAAGCCGACCCTGTCACTCGACTATAAATATTGGCGAATGCGCTTTCTAGAATCTTCTGGTTACTGCAGTGTTTACGCATATGAAGAGCGTAGTAAATTCAAAAACTTTCGAGAATTGAGAAAGACTATATAGATATTTTGAGTGAGTTAACACTTAATAAAAAGTTAGTTAACGGTTGTTACAGACTTAGTTCACAGACAGTTTACAGAAGTAATCGGACAGTGAATGAAAGAGTGAATCATTTAAGATAAATAGTGTAATATTTAAGTGTAAATAAATTAGTATACATTAAGTAAAGTGTGTATATAAATTTAGCTTAATACAGTGTGTGTTTTTATAAATAAATCAATAGTAATTAGCTGTGTATAATTTTATCCCACCCGTAAAGACTATTTAAATAAATAAGAAAAACATTACAATATGATGTGTTTCCATTAACTATTTCACAATGGAATAAATGTTCAGATTAAGTAAATACAATAAAAAGTTCAATGGACATATTTATATTTTTTTGTTAACAAATGTAATGTGTCGGGAAGAGTAGGTTCACGAACTTATACACATTTTTGATTTTCACTTATTTATTAGAACAATAACGAAGCAGTGGTGTAATTTAAAGCAGAGGATACATCTGAGAAACGTTGCCATTTGTTCGCATTCGCTGTTACAAAAAAAAAGAATCTGACTCACTGCCGCTACTGGAATCACTTTCATCTAGAGTAATCACAAGAGGGTTGACGTCATAAAACTTATCTGTTTGTATTACAAACACTTTATTGTACAAAGCAGAAACAATAACTGTGTGACGCTACGCTACTGAAAATCTTAACACCTGATAAGGTTCGAGGCGTTTGTCAAAATTTTACCACCAATAGCAGCCGAGTAGGCAGGGCACTATTACTCTGTCTCTCTTAGTTGGTAATTTCTGGGACATCAAGTTAGCTGGCGAATACTGTATTGCTATCATTGCTGTTCGCTCGTAGTCATTCGCGGCAACTTTGTTTGAGACTGGACACATTTACGAATTCCCTGTTCATTTCTTTTGCAGAAAAACATTTACTAGCGTTCCATTCATTCGTGAAGATTAGATGACGGTGTGAATTGACTGACTTCTGGTGGTATAGCTTCTCTGAAGTATGTATTCCGTTTAACAATTTGTGGTTTAATCATTTCCAGAAGTATACTAAAATCTTCTCGAGACATTCTGGTAAAGTTTTTAAAAAACGTATCATTTAAATCGCCTAGCAAGCTTATACCATCATATCTTGTTCTACTTAAATATAAATCACTCATCTACACAAGTCTTTGTTTTCTTTTCTTTTTTCTTTTAAGTTCAATTCAAAATCAAACCGTTTTAGTTTTGTAGTTAAGTTTGTAAACAGACAATACCTATTTAACTTACATGTTTCTAGTGAAATTTTAGTTGATTAGGAATCTTTAAGAAAGAAATGTTATTATTGTTTGTATGAGAAATTTGATAATTGATTAAATATTTACTATAGTTTATTTCAGAAAGGTGTAGAGTAATAAAACCTCATTAGGTATGCAAAGGGAGCACAGAGTGACCCAACCAATATTTAAGCCACTTTCATAGTTTGGCATTGATTTCATTGTAAAATTCTTTCTTTTTATCAAGTGCAGGTAGTACCACCCGGGTTGGGGTCAATGTATGGGATTAGCCTATTGTTATCCATTCACAAACACTGAAAATAGTGTGCCAAAGGCGTGCCGGTAGGATACTCGTAAAAAGGAAAGAACTTTATTTTAACAGAATAAAAATTAGGCATTATGTACATAGTATTAGGTACAGTTATTTTCTATTGAACATTATACTGAAAATACATTATACAGAAATTAAATTATAAAAAATCATAATATTCTTCGTCATCTGAGGAACTGTCATCTCCTCTTGACGTTATAATTAACGGGTCGACAGTCCGATCTATCAAGTAGTCAAGATCCCACATTTTCTCCTCTTCTTTAATGACATGCTGGACTGCTTTTTGCCAGTTCTCTGGTGTCACCTCCTTAATGGCTTGATCAAACAGTAGCTTAACGTCTTTCATTTTGAATGTCGTGTTGTGTCTTGCTACAAATCCTTTCACTTGCGCCTATATAAGTTCTATAGGATTTAGTTCGCAATGATATGGCGGTGTGCGCAGCACAGTTACACTATGTTTTTCTGCTATATCTTCCACGGCGTATTTCATAAAACGATGTTTGTGTAAATTTGCTATAGCTAATAGTTCTTTTTTTATCAAATTATCTTCAAATTCAATACTTTTGGTGGTTAACCAGTCAATAATTTCTTGTTTTCTCCAAGATGAAGTTGGAGTCTTCTCTATGCGTCGAGAATGATAACTCGCGTTATCCATAACTACTACTGAATCAGCCGGAAGATATTTTATCATTTCACCAAAATAGTCTTCAAAAACATCTGAATCCATGTGCTCGTGGTAATCTCCCGTATGGCACGACTGAAAGGTTAGCAAACCTTCTTTTAAAAATCCCTCTTCGCTTCCAATATGGATGATTATTAGTCTTTTCCCTTTACCTGAAGGCACCTTAATACCCGTTGACAGGCCTTCCATGAAAGCTTGGCGAGCACTGGTTATATTTTTGTCTTGCCCCATATTTGGTACTGTATAACCTTCATTGATCCACGCCTCATCAAGATAAAAGATTTTCTTCTGCTCTGTTCTGTACTGCTTTATACTTCTTAAGTATTTTCGTCGCCAACAAACAATTTCATCGCTTTCCAGTAAAAGTGCTTCACGGTTATGCTTTTCCCAGGCAAAATCCATATTTCTCAAAGTGGTCCATAAAAGTTTTTTAGTTATCAACGGAATACTGTCATCCTGGCCAAGCTCCATTAAAAATCTTATCTAGGGTGGGTATTTCTTTTTTAGAATAAAAAGAGTGAACTTTTCTTCGAATTACACTTTTGGTGTCTTCATCAAGGACTTTTTCTGGTCTGCCTGGACTTTTCTTGGGAGGCTGCACTTGGCCTGCTATATTTCTCTCCCGCAATAATTTAAAAACGGTGGACTTTCCAACTCCAGTCATTCAGGAACATCGGTCAACAGTTTCTTGTACAGTAAATTTCGGGTAATCGTATTTTATGCAATCGTGTACATTTAAAATAATAAGTTTTTCATTAACTGATAGTCGAGAATTATTGGAACATCTTTTCGTTGGTGTAAATGTCGCCATTTTATTACTAATCTTATAATACTGTGAACACTATTTACGGCTTAACAGCAAATACTGATGCGTTAAACTAAACAAATATACTTATAAAGGTCTAAAAATTTTGGGTAGGGCACCTTGCGGCGCATGGTTGAGCCGAATCTGAAACAGGGCTGGAATTAGGCAGAGGCACTAATAGAAGGTTATAAACGGTACCTGTTAAACGCAAAACGTAACTGTATGTATAATCTACTACCTAAGTAATCCCTACACAATATTTCGATATTGACACTTCAGGCCAGAAAACATACTTTTCCTAATTCTCTTACGCAATTACTTGAAATTTTAATATTACAAACAATACTATTTCAAGACCTACGCCTATGGCCGACACCGAAATTGAGCCGAGCTGGACGGAATTCCCTATTTTATTACTCTATACCTTTCTAAAATAGACTATAAAACTTCATCCGAACACTGCCATGTTGCGGACATTTCAACGTTAAATAGGCAAACAGTTTCTGCAGTTTGCAAAAGAAAAGCTGTTGAGGATATTTCGGAAAAGCCGTCAAAAATTATACGTATGGCTTTGAAAGAAAACCTACCAGCGACACTAACAACCAGGGACGTCGAGTACATTAGGAAGAATGTGTACAATAGTCGACGTAAGTTTATCCCAGCGCTTCCGAAAAATATTAACGAAGTACATGAAATTTTGAATTCGATTGACGTAAAAACTTCGCGTAATGAACAATTCCTTTTTATCAATTTTATTGTGTTTTAAATAATATCATTGTGTTTACGTGTCTTCCAAATCTTGAAGCTCTGGGGAAAACGCAGCGAATCTACGTCGACAGGACATTTCATTATTGTGCCAAATATTTCACACAAATGTTTACAATTCACGGTTTTTTAAACGGACATTACATACCTTTAATGGTATGCCTTCTACCCAATAAAAAATCGGACACTTACGAAAGGCTGTTTTTCTTGGTTCAAGATAAGTGCTCTAAACTGAATATTAACTTCGATTTTAAGGAAATAGTGTGGGATTTTGAAATAGGCATACATAAAGCTGTTCGAAAAATATGGCCTTCCGCCCAAATCATCGGATGCAGATTTCATCTCGCCCAGGCATGGTTCCGGAAAATTAAAAAACCGGTCAGAACAGTAAAATTTCCAAATTATTGTAATTTCTTGGTAAAATGCAGGTACAATTGAAAAATATTGCAATGTTAAAGTTACTTCAGTTTCAAATGACAATGACATTTTGCATATAATGATAATCCAAGTTCAACATCTTTCACATAACTTAAAGTTACTACCTAATATTTGTAACCGGCGGCGATATGGGTTCTAAAGTAAATATTTATAGACTATCATTATAAATATAATTCTATAAATGTACGCCCATGGTTTACTGGTTTCCGATAATTTTTAGACTCTCTCCTGGTGGCGAAACAACTATAGTTACGCTTATGCTTTTGTTAATTTACCGAAACCAACACAAATAATTTAGTTCTATAATTCTATAGTCTATTTCAGAAAGGTATAGAGAATAAAATGGGGAATTCCGTCCAGTTCGGCTCAATTTCGGTGTCGTCCATAGGCGTAGGTCTTGAAATAGTATTGTTTGTAATATTAAAATTTCAAGTAATTGCGTAAGAGAATTAGGAAAAGTATGTTTTCTGGCCTGAAGTGTCAATATCGAAATATTGTGTAGGGATTACTTAGGTAGTAGATTATACAGTTACGTTTTGCGTTTAACAGGTACCGTTTAACCTTCTATTAGTGCCTCTGCCTAATTCCAACCCTGTTTCAGATTCGGCCAAACCATGCGCCGCAAGGTGCCTTACCTTTATAAGTATATTTGTTTAGTTTAACGCATCAGGATTTGCTGTTAAGCCGTAAATAGTGTTCACAGTATTATAAGATTAGTAATAAAGTGGCGACATTTACACCAACGAAAAGAAGATGTTCCAATAATTCTCCACTATCAGTGAATGAAAAACTTATGATTTTAAATGTACACGATTGCATAAAATACGATTATCTGAAATTTACTGTACAAGAAACTGTCGACCGATGTTCCCGAATGACTGGAGTTGGAAAGTCCACCGTTTTTAAATTATTGCGGGGGAGAAAGATAGCAGGCCAAGTGGAGCCTCCAAAGAAAAGTCCAGGCAGACCAGTAAAAGTTCTTGATGAAGACACCAAAAGTGTAATTCGAAGAAAAGTTCACTCTTTTCATTTTAAAAAAGAAATACCCACCCTAAATCAGATTTTAATGGAGCTTGGCCAGAATGACAGTATTCCGTTGATAACTAAAAAACTTTTATGGACCACTTTGAGAAATATAGATTTTGCCTGGGAAAAGCATAACCGTAAAGCACTTTTACTGGAAAGCGATGAAATTGTTTGCTGGCGACGAAAATACTTAAGAAGTATAAAGCAGTACAGAACAGAGCAGAAGAAAATCTTTTATCTTGATGAGACGTGGATCAATGAAGGCTATACAGTACCAAAAATGTGGCAAGACAAAAATATAACCAGTGCTCGCCAAGCTTTCATGGAAGGCCTGTCAACGGGTATTAAGGTGCCTTCAGGTAAAGGGAAAAGACTAATAATCGTCCATATTGGAAGCGAAGAGGGATTTTTAAAAGAAGGTTTGCTAACGTTTCAGTCGTGCCATACGGGAGATTACCACGAGGACATGGATTCGGATGTTTTTGAAGACTATTTTGGTGAAATGATAAAATATCTTCCGGCTGATTCAGTAATAGTTATGGATAACGCGAGTTATCATTCTCGACGCATAGAGAAGACTCCAACTTCATCTTGTAGAAAACAAGAAATTATTGACTGGTTAACCACCAAAAGTATTGAATTTGAAGATAATTTGATAAAAAAAGAACTATTAGCTATAGCAAATTTACACAAACATCGTTTTATGAAATACGCCGTGGAAGATATAGTAGATAAACATAGTGTAACTGTGCTGCGCACACCGCCATATCATTGCGAACTAAATCCTATAGAACTTACATGGGCGCATTTGGAAGGATTTGTAGCAAGACACAACACGACATTCAAAATGAGAGACGTTAAGCTACTGTTTGATCAAGCCATTAAGGAGGTGACACCAGAGAACTGGCGAAAAGCAGTCCAGCATGCCATTAAAGAAGAGGAGAAAATGTGGGATCTTGACTACTTGATAGATCGGACTGTCGACCCGTTAATTATAACGTCAAGAGGAGATGACAGTTCCTCAGATGACGAAGAATATTATGATTTTTCATAATTAAATTTCTGTATAATGTATTTTTTGTATCATGCTCAATAAAAAATAAGTGTACCTAATACTATGTACATAATGCCTAATTTTTATTCTGTTAAAATAAAATTCTTTCCTTTTTACGAGTATCCTGCCGGCACGTCTTTGGCACACTATTTTCAGTGTTTGTGAATGGATAACAATAGGCTAAACCCATATATTGACCCCAACCCGGGTGGTACTACCTGCACTTGATAAAAAGAAAGAATTTTACAATGAAATCAATGCCAAACTATGAAAGTGGCTTAAATATTGGTTGGGTCACTCTGTGCTCCCTTTGCATACCTAATGAGGTTTTATTACTCTATACCTTTCTGAAATAGACTATAGTCACGAATATTGCACTTGATGCACCTAGTGTAGACACAGGCCTTACATTTTCTGTTGGTACATTTCCAACAAGTTTCTTCAGAAGTTTTCAGTTTTTTTTGGAATTTAAACTTGTAACCGTTAACCTTGCCACGAATACTTTTGATAATTTTCATCTCCATAATTTGCTTTCTCACAATAATTCACTGTCAAACTAAGTAAAAAGCAAATTATAATAATTCAAGGGTTTTCTTTCCATCTAAACTACCTCTTTTTCCTAAAAATTTCTAAGAAGTAGGATTAATTATAATATGTTAATTTGGGGGCGAAATTACCAATCGGATTATCGAAATGTTTGGGTTCTAAGGGATTAACGCAGGTAGCGGGGACCAAATAGCCCATCCCCTAACAATCAATTGTGCATTGCGGGATCGCCGAGTTGTACCACCACATATCAGGTAGGTATAATCCCACCGTCGAGTTGTACCACCGAATTTTCTAGCAATCCCGTCCTCTTTGTGGTGCGGTTTTTATCCAGAAAGGCTAGGAAAATCATTGAAGAAGCTATACAGTGTTAAAAAAATGGCTTCATCAATGATTTTCCTTATCCTTCTCGATAAATTAATCAATGATCTGTTTTAATCAAGACAGAAATTCTAAATGGTGGGGCATAGAATAATCCCCAATAAAGGTGGAAATGGATTAACTCAGGTAGTCGTGGTACAACTCGGTAGTCCCCGTGCATTGTACTCGCTTTGATTTGTATGTTGTGACCAAAATATTGTCTCAATAATAATGTGTGAATGCTGGTCTATATTTAAACTAGCGTCGAGCTAGCCGGTCCTGTAGCGTACATAATATACGAGCTAAAGGTTATCACCAATATAAAACAGTCGAATAATTATCTAAAACTTACACACAATAAAACCCCACAAATTTTTAAATAGTAAGCTTAAAGATATCTACAATTTTTATATATACCTTTTTTGGTATCTTTCATGATAAGAGACCTACTGCGCTTTATCACACTAATCAATCACCTTGTATAGCTAAATCCATAGAGAAATAAATAGTATATGGCACTACAAGGGCAGGAATCTCAACTTTATGCCCATGTAGTGTATACTATTTTTCTTACTACCTCGGTCAAAAGTACGAAAACAATTCACCAACAATAGCATTAGCTACTTGTAAACAAATTTTGAGGTTATATGAGCGACACATCGATGTGGTGCGATGGGTAAGCGAGTGTCTTCGACAGTGGGAGTCGTCTTTTCAAGTCCTAGTTACTGTACGTTTTATTAATGTTTTTTAATGATTTAACACCAATTATCATAGTTTTGCAGAATAATATAATTAAAGCGATATGTAAGTCAAAAGCCAGAAGGTAGGAACTACATTGAAAGTTATTCTTATACAAAAAAAATAATCACCGTTTCCAGATTTGAACCTTACGCCTTCAATTCATAATTCTCGTCATCCAAACCCTATACCGTTCGGCTATGAAGAAATAATAATTTGTCAACCAGGATGTTGTATATAGACCATATGATTTATGTCAAAATTAAAAAAGTGACGTTTTATCACATAATTAAACGAATTAATAATTATTATTTTTTATTTAATTAAAATTATTGTATTGTCATCGGTCCTTGACAAGTGTGCAAAATTTCGAATTAATCTCGACATAGGTACATAATCTCGAAGTGAAAGGTGCGCAGAATACGTTGCTCAAAGGGACGTAACGCGGAGCGCGCATATAGCTTGATCAATGCATAAAAGTTAGACATTCTGCCGTATAATCGGAGCCGAAACCACGTACTTTCGACCAGGGTAGTAGGAAAAAAAATTTGTTAAACTATCACCTATATTGGCTACAGCGTGAACCATGGCTTGAACAGATGTGGGCTTTTTAAAGTTTCAGGATACGCGTAATATTGTACAATATTTGCAGTTAGTTAACCGATTTTGCACTTTAATAATATAAGACAGGTCCAAGAAGACTAATAATGTTGGGATTCTGAGAATTCACCTATAAGCTACAGAATCTGTAAGATATAGGATCTGTAACTTGAACCTTTACAGATTTGTAAAATTTGCTATTCTGGAACCAAATCTGTAAGATTCATAGTTACAGATCTTTACCTTATAGGTTTCAACTTCACTTCTGTTTATAATGTCAAAATTCTAACCTCAAAACCATTAAAAATATTTAAAAGCTGTGTGTGTACCGACCTGGTAAACCCTCATACTAATTGATATTTTTACAATTTGTAATAAAAGAATGGCGTAAGTAAACTACTGAAATAATATATTAAACATGTTATTTATTTATTTATTTAAATATACGTATTTTGTAGAACGCAAGGTGTAAAAAGAAAAAGGACCAAAAATACGTCTCCAGAGCAATTGGAGTTATACTTACAATTCTTGGAAAATGATTACATTTTTCGCAGTAATACTATAAACCTCACTTTAGATCCCAATTATTTAATAAAAAAGTGGGAAGAACTAGTGGCGCAATAAAATGCCCTTAGAAAAGGCCCCTCTCTTTCTGTCGAAGAGTGGAAGAAGGTAAGAAAATTATATACACTTATATTGCTTTTTGTATTCACCTTGGTTAATTTTTAGAGATTTTTGGATTGGAAGTATGCCACAAAATCGAGATATAGAAAAATGAAAGCCCTGTCAATTGGAACAGGAGGAGGACCTCAGAGCAACATTACTCTAAATGATTTAGAGGAAAGAGGCCTTTCAGTTTGGGGAGAGGTTGCAGTAGCGGGGGCAAGTAATGTAACCATCTATGAAGGCATTGAAAATCCCGAATGTCAACAGAAGACAATTTGTGAAACAGACATAATTTGTGAACCGATCACAAGTGATCAAGTAAATCGAAGTTATGAAATCATTTATACAGAACCATCAAATGAAAAAGAAAATAACAATGAACACACACAGGGCAACAACAACCAACAACAAAAACAGGAGAATATTGAAAGGTATAAAACCAAACCATTAGGTATTCTCTGGCGAAAATATTGTTACGCGAGCTACTGCATTAATATGCTCACTTAGTGCCCCCAGTGAAATCCCCATATGAGACGACTATGGCTCCTCCGCCCAATTTTCGAGAAACATCGAGAATACCCACCGCACCCGGTGAATCCGCCAGAACGTCGAGAAATTTCGAGAATTACGGCGCGCGAGTATAAATAGGCCACCAGCATCGCTGCAGGCAATTAGTCAATCAGTCAGTGTTGATACCGAAGGAAAGTAATCGCGCCTCGATAAAGTGTTTATTAAGTGACTCTCATATAAATTATAATTATTGTGTTTAGTGTATTACATAAATTATTAAATAAGGACTGAATTACATATAAATCTGTAAATATAAATTAATTGTAAATATAAATTAGAATAAACGTTACAATATTTAATTGTCCGTTCATATTAATGTCTATGATGTTCACTTAAAAATCACAAAAAAACTAAAAACTACAACTTGTCCACCATAAAAATACAGAAAAAATGAGAATAATAATAATACAACGCTCTGTACCACACCCTGTACTGCTTACAGTAACAGATGTCTAGCCCGTAAATATTTACGAATCTGTAAGGAATCTGTAAGTAACAGGTAAGGTTAGAATCGCATTTCCTGTAACTCTTACAGATTTCGGCTTATAGATCTTACAGACGTTCTCAGAATTCCACTATAAAAACTCTACAACTTGTCCACCATAAAAATACACAAAAAATGAGAATAATAATAATACAACGCTCTGTACCACACCCTGTACTGCTTATAGTAACAGATGTCTAGCCCGTAAATATTTACGAATCTGTAAGGAATCTGTAAGTAACAGGTAAGGTTAGAATCGCATTTCCTGTAACTCTTACAGTTTTCGGCTTATAGATCTTACAGATGTTCTCAGAATTCCACTAGAAATAACACTATTGTGTTAAATCGTTCAGCAACAAATATTGTATTGGTAATATTTATTATAGGTATAGTTAGGGACTGATGAGTAAAATGAAAAAAACTATTTTATATAGTAAAGTATGATACATCCAAAAAAAAACAGCCTAAGCAAATAATCAAATAAATTACAGTTTTCGTCTAAATTTGAACAAAATAAAAGAGAGTGACAAATGGAAATAATGCACGAACATCCACAAATAAAAACCCATTGGAGATTATCTTTTGATTTTAACAAACGTACAGGCTCCTCGGGTAGGCCCCTAATATGGTTTGTATGGATCTAAATGTTATAAATACCTTTGGGTAATCATTCTTAACTGCAAAAATAAAATAAAATGAAAAATAACAATAGGGCAAGTCCACGAGACAAATAATTGTTTATCCTCAGGGCGACTGTCATTAGTGTCAACTTGTCAGTTGGTGGACAGGCCCTATAATATTTTGATTTTATGAAAACCAAACCCCAAACATATAAAATTTAAGAAATAATTTTTTTAATTTACATGATAATGAATCCTATGGATAGGCAATGCAGAAAGGCCAATAAGAATAAAGTAACGTAAAACCACACAATCGATTTTAAATAAAAATTGAAAATGTGGAAAGTAACAACGGCAAATGTAAAAAAGCAAGAAGAACAATAAACAAGAGTTTCGTAGCGGGAGGCTGTTTGTTACCAGTTCTGACAGTTCTGACACAGGTTTCGTACAAACGTAGTTTCACTTCCTTTCATATGTTTTCAAACCTCTCTTCTATATTTCTCTGTGTAATCCTTTCTTTCCTAATGACATGTCAAAATATTCTAGTAACGTAAAGTGTATAGTTTGGCAAGTCTATTTGAAGCTACGGGGCATCCGTAAGGGGGGAGGAAACATGGCCGATATATGTCATAAACGTACTAATAGCGTACGGTACCTATTTTATAAAAGTATTAAAAATAATAATTATTATTATATAATAATTATATAAAGAAACTGATTTATGCTCTGCTTTAAAGGTAAGGTATTTTTCAAAACAAGGTACCTATTTGTTAAAAATCGTACTTGAATTCAATATGGATACGAAATAATAAGATACCAAGTAAAACTGAAAATACGAAGGTAAATACTGACAATTATAAACGCCACTGGATAATCAATGTCAGTCAATTGTCGAAGTGACAGGGAAGAACACACGCACGCGCTTGCCAATAGGAAGTCAGGTGGTTACTTAGCGACGGCATTTCGATAAATATTCACCAATAGAGTTAGTTCGGGGGGCGTGGTAATTATGATTTTCGCACGACGTTGCCGGCTTGAAGGAAACCCATAACATATTTGGAAAAGTGTTCATCTTTTAATATTCAGAAATTGAAAAAATAATGTTAATAGACAAAATCCAATGAAACAAGCACATTAAAGAACTAACGTTTAATCATTATTGACATATTGTTAATAATAAAAAGTCCATTTTCTAATTATTATCACTACATACTTAGCACTTTAGGTTTTTCATAGTTAAACGTGGGAATATCGAATGTTTTCGACCACATTCCTTTCACAGCTTCAGTTATGTTTGCCAAACTATACTCACTACAACTTCTTTGTGGCAACTACCTTTTGTGCGCAGCCATTAGAAGAACCCTAATTAGGACTAAGCCAACGCAGATACGAAATAAAATATTTCGTTTGCGCGCAAACAGAGGATTAAATTTGAAAGTTTCTCTAGGAAAAATGTAAGTTTACTACATTGACAATCGATATTATTGACGTGATATCAGGACCTCCAACAATGATCTGGTTTGAAGAGCTGAGGTATAGTTTACGGATATTTATAAATAACACGAACCTGTGAACGAACCCATGACAAATTCGTTCAGAAATTTGCTAGGGTATGAATACTTAAGCTACCCTCCTAGGATTTTCTCATCCCCGCGCAAAAAGCACTCACCCATTCTTTGTATACCTACACAAAAAAGTAAAACTGTCATAAAATTCTGTATAAACAATGGTGTGGGCCCTGCGATTTTAAAGTCATGAAACTTTAGCGTGTAAGTAGAGTTGCACAAGTTTGACTTGAATGTTTGAGGTTGACTTGAGTTTCACTTGAAATTAAGTCAAACTCAAGTCAATCTTTCTGACAAATAATTCAAATCAAACTGGACAATGAAAATTCAAACTGTTTGTCAAACTAGTTTGAAAGAGTTTGAAAAATAATTTATTTAGTAGATATGTCGGTAGATATACCTTAAATGGGTAAAATATTTATGTTAAATATAGTAAGTAGGTACAACAGATACATTTATGTAAAACAAAAAGAAAATACATTATTTTAAACATTTTTTTTAATCAACTCCAACTTGTCACCTCAAAATTCTTCGTTTAAAGTAAAGTTCTTACAAATTAAGTACAAGCAACAATATATTAGATAGTAACCTCTTCCTGCGATCCTTCTGTGATATTTGTTAAGGATTATTGTTGAAGCCACGAATTTAAACTATAGACTGGTCATTTAATCGGTTTCGTTTTTTTGTGACTGTCAAAGAAACTCTCGAAAAATAGCGTTCTATGCAGGCTGATGTTACTGGGGTGGCAAGAAAGTCTCTCGCCATTTTTGATAAAGTTGGAAATACTGTTTCGTGCCGTTTCCACCACTTTAGTATGTCCTCGGTACTGTCACCTCGTGATTCAGCTGCGTATTTGTCGATTTCGTATCTCTATGAATTTTCGTTTCTATTTATTTTTGGAGATGATTGGAAAAGTCCAAACGAGTCTAAATCAAAATCGGTAACTTCATCAGACTTTTTTTTCGAACACACTGACTGTACATTCAGTTTGGGTTTGGGGTAACTCTTTGTCAATGTAAGGTGAATAATAATTTTCTTTATAAATTCCTTCAAGGCTTCATCTTTTAAGGATTGTCCCCATGTCGTTAAAGAAAACGTTTCAATTTTATGACCAGGATCCAAAATCAAAACGATACAATACAACCAGTTAGTCCTACTTTAATGCTTAACAATTTTATCGCGGGCTGCCTGAAGAGCAAGAATTATTAACACGCTTATACGGTATCCGCCAAAATAAACAGTACCGAAACAGAAAGTGCTGTGGAGTTGTTCATGTAATATGGATTTGTCATATTTGACTTAATTGTCATTAGTTGATATATTAATAGTACGCTGCAGTTAAATTTGATTTAAAAATGGTTCTAACAACGGAAGAAAAAGTGTTTTTGGTAGAGCATTATTTTCGTTCATACGGAAAATAGAATAATTTCTCGGGGAACAGACTTCGAATATCCTTCTCATTCACCTGATCTGACGCCACCTGACGCATACATTTGGGGCATAATGAAGGACAAAATATTTCACTCGGAAAATCCGCCGGCGAATATTGCCGAACTACGGGAAAGAATACAAAATATTTTTCGGCAGTTACATCAACCACTTTTTATAAATATGTTTATTGACTTACAAAATCGATATGAAGCTTGTTTGCGTCGAAATGGTGAACATTTTCAACACTTACATTACAGAAATTAAAAATTAATTTTTATTTTTATTTTCGGTACTGTTTATTTTGGCGGATACTGTATTAGCTTCACCTGTATGTGAATTTGTGTGTTTGTGAGCTTGTTTGTAACTCTCCTAGCAAGTGGCTTGTATTACGACTGTTAGTATATCCGAACAATATAAGTACATTCGTTGGCCGAGCTGGCTAAGGCGCGCGTCTTCGAAGACGTCGGATTCACCGGTTGTGGGTTCTAATCCCGTTCACGGCTAAAAAAAAATTTTTTTTGCGTGTTGAAAAATATATAGGGTGTTTAATTTATAAAGCAGCCTTTAAACTCGATTTTTAGTCACTTAAAGGAATGTCCACACTGGCGCGAATAATTCGGCGCGACGGCGAAATTTTCGCCTCGCGAAATATTCGTCGACTCGAGGTCTTCGGCGTATACGAGGAGCAACAAACCGGCGCGAAAATTTCGCTTGACGACAACGAAACTGCAGCGAATTTTATTTATTTCGCGACCAGCCGCGTTTTCTATCGTTTTCGTTGCGAAGCAAAGATGTCTGCCACTGAAATATTAATAGAGTTTGTGAAGAAATATCCGATTTCATACGATTTAGCCCATGAAGATTACAAAAATATAAGAAAGAAAGATAAGTTATGGGATGAAATTGGGCAAGAGATACATATTACAGGTAGGTATTTAATTTTGAAACATTAAAAAAAGATATATTTTCATAGGTATACGTTTTTTTATTGTACAGGGTGATAATAATATCATTGATTATTTGAATTAAAGTAATTAACAAATTTTTCTCGAGTAGCGAATGCAATATTTGTTGCACGTCTTGGGTCCCCTTGTATATTGTTAAATGCCCTTCCTATGTTTTCCTCAAACTCTGTTGATTGCAAATCGAAATCTACTTGGTCATTTCCTCGAGTTCGTAAAAAATTATGCAAAATGCACGCCGTCTTTACAATCAAAATTGTCGTTTCAACTTTGGTTTCAATTGGCCTTAAAAATATTCGGAATTTTTGGGCCAAAGTGCCGAAGGCATTCTCGACCACTCTTCTAGCTCTGCATAAACGAGTATTAAAATGTTCTTCACGTCTGTCTGTTCTGGATTGCTTATATGGAAAAGGTCTCATTAGATAAAGCTTCAACGCAAACGCCTCATCCCCAACCAAAACATGGGGACAAGGTTCGTCTTACCCAGAAAGATTCTTATCTTCTGGAACATTCATTAAATTAGCTTCAAATCTCTGTCCCATATTAGAATTGTCAAATATGCCCCCATCACTATTTTTGCCTTAACCCCCTATGTCCACGCAAATAAATTTATAGTCAGCACTAACGATCGCCATCAGTACTATAGAGAATTTTTTTAAATAGCAAAAATGATTTGATCCAGTTTTTCTTGGGCATTTTATTGTGACATGTTTGCCATCAATACTACCAATACAGTTTGGAAATTGCTAAAATCTTGAATATTGATCAACAGAACTTTTCCATATTTCTTTGGCCGGAGCTGGAAGATAAAGAGGCTCCATTCTTTTACATATAGCTTTACACACTTCCTTCACAATCAGACCAACTGTCGAAAACCCAACACGATACCTGTGCCCTATTGTACTGAAGCTGTCTCCAGTTGCTAAAAATCTAAAAAAAAAATATTTTAGGTGAAGAAGCAAAGAAAAGGTGGAAAAATTTGCGTGATACTTATGTCAGATTTATAAGGATAAACAAAACAAGAACGGTACAAGCTGCAAAACAAAGCAAAAAATGGCAATGGTCAGATCACATGGAGGCTTTTCGACCATTTCTGACTTTTGCAAAAACTTCTTCGAACGTTCCTGAATACATAAATGAAACAGAGTCTACAGAAGAACTGGATAATGTGAATGATAATACACAGGATACAAACATAAATCAAGTAACGGAAACCCAGGAAAATAATGATGTTACACATGCTGATAGGAGTGATGATAACACAACACCCTCTAGTAGAACATTAAAAAAACAAAAGACCACAAAGTCATCGACTACGAAACCTCTTCAGTGGAATCAATAATTACCTATTTTGAAAACAAAAAAACATCTGGAACAAACGATGATCTCGATTTATTGTTTTTATCATATGCACGTACCATAAAGAAATTTTCAGGTAGACGTCAGGCCGAGGCAAAATTACAAATTGCGCAAATTATTGCCCAAGAAGAAATAATGCATTATGAAAAACAGTCACAGCAACAAGTATTAAAACCGTACGTGGATGTGTCCAGACCGTCAACTTCCAACAGTTGCAACTCTAATTTCAACTCGTATTTGTCAGTAGTCCACTTATTTCTCCAAACTCTGGTGACGAAAACCATCAAACTGAGGAAAATTCGGCCGCTGATTACTTAACACAGTTTAATCCCTGTTACCA
The DNA here is from genome assembly GCA_947563755.1 of Lochmaea crataegi. Classification (NCBI taxonomy): domain Eukaryota; kingdom Metazoa; phylum Arthropoda; class Insecta; order Coleoptera; family Chrysomelidae; genus Lochmaea; species Lochmaea crataegi. The sequence continues at coordinate 30,056,118 of OX387422.1, read as the reverse complement.
AAACTTGTAGATTTTTTTAAAACAAAAATATACAACTTACCTCAAAGTAATGGCTAGTCTTTCTTCTGCTGAAATAGGTTCTCGTAAATTGGTATATTGTTTTTCGATATCTTCTTTAATTAGGTTTAATAGTTCATCGAAACAAGCAATGTCTATTCTGAAATATTTATAAAAACGCTTTTCATCTAGTCGCAGTTGTGGCATTAGTGTATGGAATTCGCCTTTTTTTTTTCTCTTCCCATATTTATATCATGTGTCCAGAGCCTTTTTCTAAAAAATAAAAACAAAACACCAACTTCAGCACAAAATGTAACTTTTTATTAGTTGATAGACGATTTTTTTCAATATTCATTTTTTTTTCATACGAAAACATTGAAAAATATCCTGTCCTGAAACTGTTAGGCGCTACGGAATTTAATATGATCCCCACCTCAAGTTCATGAAATTAATAATTAAGAACCAGGGCTGAGAACCAGAAGGTTCTAAGTGACAATCGCCAAATTTTGCAGAAAGTCAAAAAGAAAATTTGATAGGTAATAAAATCGAAACGAGAAACTTTAATTTATTCTAGGTAGTGCTTTATTATCGGTGAATAGAAATATTAGTAATTATCATCAAATTAGTAATTTTTATTTCAGAGCATAATTAAGCAGTCAAATAGCGTTAGAACATCAAAAAAATTTAAAATGCCACTTAGAACCTTCTGGTTCTCAACCCGTGTTATATTCAACAAAAAATTATTAAAATCCCTTACCTTTCAACTTCCTCATCCTCTAAGGCGGTCAATAATAGTATTGCTTCTTCTTCAGAACTTGAAGAATCCATTTTTTCAGATATAAAAAAAAATATCTTATGAAATTTTCGCAAAAATGTTATAGGAGAAAGACGAATTTTGTTACTGGCTATGTCGCGAATATTCGCACAAATGTGAAGGAGAGACGAATTTTGATACCGCCTATGTCGCGAAATATTCGCTTCGTTATCGCGGCGTATTAATTCGCGTCAATGTGTGCAAGCCTTTAAACGCTCTGATTAATTCGAAATTTTGCACACACGGCAAGCACCGATGACAATACAATATAGTAGTAAAATATAGGGTGTTTCATTTATAATGCAACCTTGAAACTCAATTTTTACCCACTTTAAACACTCAGATTAATTCGAAAGTTTTTTATATAGTACTAAAAAGTGAAAAATAAATTATAGTTAACAAAACTAAAAAACACGCTTTAGAGGTAATCGAACTAAAAAGGTAAAAATAATTCTTAATTTAAGAATAAAATGATTAACGAGAAAATGAATGTTATTGTGGTAATAGCGTGGGGTGCTTTGTACTACATTTATACACTAACTCTGCATTTCGGAATAGAACTAGTAAGAAATTGTAACAATTTATATTGAGCACCCCACGCTATTACCACAATGACATTAATTTTCTCGTTAATCATTTTATTCTTAAATTAAGAATTATTTTTACCTTTTTAGTTCGATTACCTCTAAAGCGTGTTTTTTAACTATAATTTATTTTTGCATCAAGATCGTCTCTATTTTCTTTATTATCTAGTTCATGCGCCCATCGTTCTAGTTTGTCGAGTGACATATTGATCCCAATGACCACCATGGGAAGGGTAGAATATTTTATCGCATTTCCAATGTAGAGTTCCATCTGATTTTTACCTCCAGTTTGGGAATGGTCATGCATACATTTAATGAGTCGCAAAATTTTGCGAAGTTTAATCTTAACATTTCGGAGTTTTCAAGTTTTTCACAAATTACCTTCACCTTTGCAATTGTTGCAGTATTTTCAAATATTATAATTTCGTTATCACTAGTATCAGAGTCTTCGTCTTCGTTTTCTTCAGACGTTAACTCAAACACTTTCATTCAATCTCGAGCAGCTAAGTCATGAATATGTGCAAAACACACGTAATTCTTATTCGCACCATCAAAATTTTCTATTATGTTTCCCCATTGTTTTAAAAAAGTGAAATTACTATTAGTGTTGTCAGAAGTAATATCTTGAATAGAGTGTGTAATATTGAATTATTGTTGTATTCAATTCAGTTGAACTAGATTAAAATAGGAAGAACTTCCTATTTTATGTGACATTTATTTTATTAACTGACAGTAATGATAAATATGACAATAAACATCAAATGCAAAAAATAACATAATACAAAGTGGTCTAACATATATAATAATTTTCCGGGTTGTAGTTAAAAAGTCAATCATAGTACAATCGATCAGGTGGTCTTCGGATTCTTGAAGATCGTCTTGGACTTGTTTGTTGATCCAAAATACGATTACTTTGTTGCTGTTCAGTGCTCTACTCTGTAGTACTCGTATTATAAGGAGGTGGAAAACTATTAACTATAGATGTTGATGTACTTGGCTCATTAACAAACTCATTAAAATCATAATGACTTATTGTAGTATCTTCTTTTTCTTGAACCGCAGTCGCACCTGTCGGCTTTCGAGTGGATACTTCTGAGGATCGGTTGTCATAGTCAAAATTTTTAGAAACCACAGTGGGTCTAAAAACTCTATACTGTGTCCTGGGTGGTAGTGGAAATTGTTGTTGATTGTTTTGCTGTCTTGATTGATTTTCCATGTTTTTTGATTGTTTTAATTCGGCTATAGGCATAGGCTTCTTAATATTGCACGATCGAAGTTGATTGAAATGTCTTTTTATCATGTAGCCATCGTCCAATTCAATTATATAATGTAATTTTCCCAGGCGATTTATAACAGTTCCATACTTCCAATAAATGTTTCCATGATAATTTCGTGATTGTACTCTTGTTCCGATTAGATAAAATTGCTCAAAATTTGGTTGAATTGCATTATTTTTATCTGGCTTTTGAGGTCGAATAAGATCTAATTTTGTTCGGATATTTTGACCAAACAACAATTCTGCTGGTGTCTTCCCATTCAAAAGGGTTGTTGATCTAAATTTAAATAAAAATCTGTGTAGTTTCTCATGTATAGTTCCTGACTCTTCAGACATTTTTTTCATTTTATCTTTAAATGTTTGAACATATCTTTCCGCTTGTCCATTTGTAACGGGATATCCTGGAGCAATATGTCTTTGTCTTATACCATTTCTTTTACAAAATTCAACAAAATCTATTGATTTAAAAATGGATGCGTTGTCACTAACAATTATTTCTGGTAATCCGTAACAACTGAAAATTTCTCGTAGATAATGTATTGTTCCGGAAGTTGTTGGTGCATTTTTAGACATTTTAATTTCGGGCCATTTACTCTTTGCATCTACAACTATGAAAAAATTATAATTAAAAATTGGGCCAGCATAATCTATGTGAACCCGTTGCCAATTTTTTTCCGGCTCTTCCCATTGGTGTAGTGGTGCTTTTTTAGGAGTTTTCTTGATATCACAACATGCTTTACAACTATTAACTAAATTCTCTATATCTTTATCAATACCCTTCCAGTAACAGTATCTTCGGGATATAGATTTCATTTTTACTATTCCTATGTGTGTACTATGTAGTTCTTGTAACATTGCTGCTAGAAGACATTCTGGTATAATTACTCGATTATGTTTAAAAATTATTCCTTCCTGTAAAGAATATTCTGGGTCGTAAATATTTCCATTAAGAAGTTTCTCTTTCAATTGTTGTAATTCCGGATCTTGTTGCGTTTCATGAGCAAATATATTAAAATCTAAGGTTGTTGTGGAAATTTGATTTACTGTTTGAATATTCTGTAAAAATTCATTATCGATTGCCATATTTTCATTTTCTTCTAGAGATAACAGATTTCTTGACAAATAGTCAGCATTAGTATGCTCTGAAGATTTTTTATATTCTATGGTATAATCAAATCCGGATAAAAATTGTGCGAATCTGATCAGGGTAGTTGTTTTGTTGGATTTAAGATAGTTATCAACGGTTTATTGTCGACAACAAGAGTAAAATGTCTTCCATAAATATAGTGAAACAGTTTTTTAAAAGTCCAGTAAATTGCAGTAGCTTCCCGATCTAATTGACTATAGTTTCTCTCTGCTTTTGTCAATGATCTTGAAATAAAAACAACTAGTTTTTCTAGACCATTCGGAAGTTTGTGTGAAAGTACACCAGAAATGCCATGTGGACTTGCATCAGTAGCTAGTATTATTGGAAATTCTGGTGAAAAAGGCATTAAAACTTGCTTGCTGGCTATTACTTGTTTGGCATTGTTAAAGGCAGCTTCACATTCTTTGGTCCAAATAAATGGTGCATTTTTTTTGGAATAATCTGTTCAGTGGCTGCATAATTGTAGAAGCATGAGATATAAATTTATCATAATATCGAACCATTCCTAGAAACTGTTGTACTTGTTCCATATTTTCTGGTCTTGGTGCTTCTTGTATGGCCTTGATTTTATCATCCGACTTTTTTAACCCTTCTTTGGTGATAATGTGTCCTAAATATTTAATTTCATTCTCGAAAAACTTGCATTTCTCTTTGTTTAGATGTAGATTATATTTTCGCAATTTTTCCAAAACTTTAATGAGTCTAGCTTTGCATTCCTGTAGAGAGGAACCTTGAATTAAAATATCATCAAAGTAAGCTGTGGTACCATCTAAATTATTAACAATTTGGTCAATAATCCTATGAAATTCATTAGGTGCTGTTTTGATTCCAAACTTTAATCGCTTAGCAAAATACGTTCCTCTATGTGTAGATATTGCTTGTAGCTTCGCACTTTCTTCGTCTACTGGCACGTGCAGGTATGCTTTGAATATATCAAGGGTACAAAAATATTGCCCGTTTCCCATTTTATTGAAAATATCTTCTATTCTTGGAATCGGATATCGATTGTCTTGAAGTTGTTGATTAACAGTGACTTTGTAATCAGCGCATAACCGAATCTTTCCATCACTTTTAGGTACAATCACTAAAGGCGTGCCCCATTCTGAGTAATCTAATTTTTCTATTATACCTTCGTTCTCCAAATTATCTACTTATTTGTCAACTTCCTCTTGTAAAGCGTATGGAATTTTTCTTGGGTTGAAAAAAACTGGCTTGGCATTTGGTTTAAGTTTGAGTGAACAATGTATGTTTGGAATTTTTCCTACAGTTGAAGTAAAAACATCTTCAAAATCTTTGAAAATTTCATCTAATGTAGGAGCGGAATTTGAAGCAGGAATAGTGAGAGAGTTTATGTTTTGAATGTCAATTTTTAAATTTCGAATCCATCTTCTTCCAAGTATGGCATTGCCATTTCCCGGTATGACAAATAAATCTCCAATGGTATTATTATTTTTGAAAGAAACAGGAACTTGAACATATCCCAATGGATTGAAAATATGATTAGTATAGGAACGGAATTTCATGTTCGTGTTTTGCATTGGTTCGTTTAATTCTAAATTATTGAAATCTCTTTCTGATATTAATGTAACTGGACTGCCTGTGTCATACTCAAAAGTGAAAGGTTTATTTTTTATTTGAAGTTCAATCAGCATTTTTGGTTCATAAATGGATGTTGCATTTGTATTATAAATATCTATTATCTGATTTATATTAGGATCGTCTTCAAAATTATTTTCATTATTCTGATACTCGTTGACATTCTTTATTTCATTTAAATTTTTTTGTAATGTAGTAATGCAAACCTTACTCACGTGTCCTCGTTTTTTACAGCTTTGGCAGCTGAGCTTATCAGAAACTCTGCATTCAATCGTTTTGTGATTATTTCGTCCACAGTGAAGACATAATCCCGAAATGCCTAACTTTCGATAATCTATTTTTGTTTGGTAAGTTTGTGCCTTTGAAAATTGTGGTTGTATATTATGCTGATATCTGTTATTGTATCTTGACTTCTGACTTGAAATTCTATTTACAGAAGATGGAGGTATATTTTCATAAATGTCCCTATTTTGGATTTTTGAAGCTTCAACAGCTAGTGCGATCTCTACTGCTCGTTCAAAAGTAATGTTTGTTTCTTGCAATATTTTTCCAAGGATTTCTTTATCTTTTAAACCACGAATGAATTGAGCTCGTAAAAATATTTCGATCACATCTTTTTTACAATTACCACAGGCGCTGTGTTCTTTACATTTAACTTTAATGTCACAATACTTAAGAGAGGCAACAAATATGGAGATTGACACATCTATATTTTGAGATTTTGATAAAAATTTGTGATGCTCAGTGAGAACGTTCATTTTAGGTGACAAATGGTTCTTTAGTAACACAATAAGCTCATTATAAGTCTTAGTATTGGGTAAATCAGGAGATGTAACGCTTGATAAAATTTTATAATATTTACTTCCTAGGCAATTGATCAATATCATAACTTTTGCATCATTTGTATCTTCGTCGGAAGCATCTATTCCTTTTAGTTTGAAATAATTTTCTAGGCGTTCGTGATAATGATTAAATGATTCGGAATGTTCATCAAAAGGTTCAAAATTCAGGATTTGATGTTTAAGTGAATCCTTAATATCATTTGAAGCATTATTCGTCGGTTGTAATGTCTCTATTAGTTTAGTTAAAGTTTCTACCAAACGTGCTAATTCAGCCATCTTATTTATCGCCATATTTCTTATTTTCATCAATCGTCGCCAAAATTGTTGTATTCAATTCAGTTGAACTAGATTTAAATAGGAAGAACTTCCTATTTTATGTGACATTTATTTCTATTAACTGACAGTAGTGATAAATATGACAATAAACATCAAATGCAAAAAATAACATAATACAAAGTGGTCTAACATATATAATAAGTGTGTAATATTGAAATCAGCCGTTATTTTAAAAAAACAAAGTTGCCATTGAAACGCCAGTATGTTGTCCTTTTGCGGGTACAAAATCTAATAAAAAAGTATGTAATGTCCAGTTACTATCAATAAAATGAACGGCTACTACATAGTAGCCTTTCATCGAATGGGAAGACCATCCATCCATCGTAAACGAAATTTTTTAGTCACAAGCATTTAAAAAGTATCTTTACTGAATTTTTTAAAACATCAAATTTGGAAAATATTCGTTACTTCAACTGGTTTCTTGAAGGGACAATTAGGTTTAGATTAATGTAGTTATATAATTGGTGGGTTATATCATCTTCAAAGAAGTTAAATGGCAAATATTTTTTTACAGTGTACTTCACTAATAGATCCATAAATTTATTTTTCTTCTTCTTATTTTATTAGAATTGGAAATAAACACGTTGCGCAATGTGATATTCAAACTTCAAACTGTTTGAAGAAGTTCGATTTCAAGACAAACCTAAAGACAAAGATTACAAAATAAATATAAGATAGTTCACTTGAAGGCGGTCTGATTCTTCTTAGTGTTTTAAACGATCGCCGCACTCATAATAGTATTTTATGCAACGATCATGTAATGATAGCCATTAAGACACGAGCATGTTGTAGGATACGAAACGAGCCGCAGGCGAGTTTCGTATATAATATGCGAGTGTATTAATGGCCATTACATGAAAGTTGCATACAATATTTTTTCCACTCCGATTAATAAGAATTATTTAATTAATAATTATCATATATAGTTACTTTTGAAAATCAAAATTATTTGACAGCTGTCAAATTAAGTGTCACCTAATATAATTAATTTCAAAAATGTCAACCAGGTATCCATGGCTATATTAAATATTGTGCGAATGTCGCATTCCTATTGGCTTAAAAATCTGTATCATAATGAAAATTTGTATCATAATGAATATCATTATGATACAGATTTTAGTCTTTTAATAAGTATATTATAAAACAGGAGTATAAAAATTATATTTACGGCTCCCTTTTGTTGTAAATAACGACACCGCTAGGTACCAGGGAATTAGAAGAGTATATTTTATTCCAAGCTATACAGGGGTAACTTGAGAAATATATATTCAAATAGGATGATTTATTAAAGGTTTTTTTATATAATGTTTTTAAATGTTAATTATTTCGAAAAAAGTTGAGGATATGAATTTGAAAAGGAAAGTTTAGGTATAAGTAAAAAATACATTAAAATTTTTAAAATGAATCAATTGACACATTTTTTCAACATTTTAGTAATTTTGTGATGCTTATTGATTATCTAGCGGTTATTTATACAGAATATCACAAATTAAATTATACATACTTATTGGCCACCAGAATAATAGGACCACTAAAACAATTTTGATCTTTAAATTAGACACTCCGTATTTTTTAGATTCACAAGGTTAAAAAAGTAAAAACATATTATGCAGCTGCAGGATATATTTATTAGTAAATTAGATATGTGAATTTTCAAATTTCTATGAATACCCAGTATCTATAAGTACTAAATAACTAACTAATTTATTATTATCAAATATCTTTGTTACAATAGTTTAAAAAAGTTGAATTCCATATTTGATAATAACTAATTTAATACCCACCTCTCAACGTCTTTGGGACAACGATAAAAGGATATTTCTGGTTTTCCCACCTTGCTGGAACAACCGATCACAGCACAACACACAGGCATTTTAAAACCACAATTATAATATTATTAATGTTACTTTTGGAAGACAGGAGTTAAAATAATGCGAACAAGAAATTTTACTTCCGGAACGTTTCCCGAAAAACTAAATGAAATACTTATACAAAGTTCCTAGAGATTGTAGGCACATTTCTGGCCCTTAATTGCTTCTCTATATTTTTATCATTGTTTACATTATAAGTACTTAAAATCAAGACTGCATTCAGAATTCGTGGGAAAGTGATAAACTACCATTTATTATACAACTAAGACTATTATCAAATATCACAAAATATTTATTTTATAAGTTTTGCTATTGAAGTGGAAAATATGAATATTATTTTTTCCTTATTGCAATAATTAATTAATAAATTCAAAATATCTATAAAACATAAACACGAACAACGAATTCTAAAATACCAGCGCTCGATAGGCGACAACCCGTATAATATTCAAAATTAAATGCAAGTAAGGATTAAGCGACATACTGTAGCATGGCGCCAACCGATAAGTCACCAGACAGTAACCAGCGGTATGAATCCTTTGATCGATAGAATTCGTACGAGTGAACAATCTTATATTTATTTTGTAATCTTTGCTAAAGATGCAGAAATCAAGTCAAGTCAAACTTTTTTACATAAAAAGTTTGATTTTCAAGTCAAGTCAAGTTTGTTGAGTAAAATCAAACTAATGATGAAATAAAACAAATTAATTTGTTTAAATCTTCATTTTTATTTTGAACTAACGTTCAAATTAAAATTAGTGACTAGTTTGAAAAAGCTACTGTGTACGCGTCACTAATTTTAATTTGAACGTTAGTTCAAAATAAAAATGAAGATTTAAACAAATTAATTTGTTTTATTTCATCATTAGTAAGGATCTTCATCAAGTAAAAGCCTCATCTATTCAATTATTCAAAATCAAACTAGTTTGACTTGATGCATCTCTACGTTTAAGTGACAATATAACAAAAAAAACAATTTGGAAATGTTCTTTATAGCCGAGATAAACAGAGTTTTATCAAATATGCTTGTTAATAATTGAAGATTAGTCCTTTTCCGTTCTACAAATTTAATGCACATTTTTATCACAATTATTTGATCTCGCTTCATTTTATATAATAAAACACTTGTTAGGTTTTGTGGGGCCTCTCGATTTATTATTGATTTTATTGCTTAAAAAACGTTTAAGCTCTGTTCTTTTCACGCACTGTAGCTAATAATGCGTAATTATCTACATACACAATTTACATCAAAAATTTTAGAACGCGATTGTATTTTGTGGTCCTACTAGCCGGTGATTAATTATAACGTATATTGCCGAAAATATACCGTTTTGAAGTAACCGTCCCTCCTTATAAATAAGTTCGATGGAGATTGCAAGTGCCGACATGGCTTGTATTCGGCACAGGCAGAGGCAGCGTGTATTCGGCTATGCTAATGAAGTAGGTAGAGAAGCACCGTGTTATGTGTGGCCAGCAGCACCGATAACCAGACATCAGCCAACGGCAGTGCATAGTTACAGTATTTGGGAAGCACCGCTAGGAGAGGGTGCGTTGTGTATTTATTTTATAGTCTATCCCGCTTGCGTTATCGTAATCGTACAACGACGGCGCACGGGAGAAAGTGATCTGTGTTCATATTCGGTGCTGGTTTTCTAGACACTGTCGTTCGTGCTTTTCTCAGTCTGTGTCGTTCGGGACTCGTGTTTGCCACTGCCATTGTTTACAGATGTCTACTATACATCTAAAACTAATGTCTCGATAGTAGATTTTCATGACACTCTGCTCTGTACCCGGTCCCGTAATGTCATGCATTTATACGAGTGATCAGGTGAGAGATCTCCGTCCTTTTACTTTCGTTGTACTAAACTCTCATTTTCTGCTTTGATCTACCGTGAGCTGAATTTAATCATCGGCTAACGGCAAGCATTTCTTAACCGGCTTAATATATTATTTTATCTATAGGCTACAGACGTCTGATTTTTTTATTTCTTATTTCGCAAGTAAGATTGTGGCCAAGGCTATATAATTGTGGGCTAACTATTATTGATTTTTTCCCAAAAATTCGCCGAAATCTAACCTTATTTACCGCGCACCAGGTTTTTTTACCTTTTTCGCATGCTAAATAAGTAAAGTACCGGCCACTCATTTTATCTAATATCTTCTATGAAAGATACAAAAAATACCAGAATTACAGTAATAATCAAAAATTTCATAAATTTTTTATTATTAAGTTTTAACATCAATCAGTTGTACATATTCATTAACATGTTTAAAATATTTGATTTTTATTTTAGCTATTAATATAGTTTCAAAATTTAGGTACTCAAAATAAATCAATGATTATTACCTATTATTATCATGAATTCTAATTTTGCATATGATCTTGTGAACATATTTCGTCATGAATTGCCGAAAAAATTAAGTTTCTCCAAGAAATAATTCAAACTGATAATGTTAAAAACTAATATTTCTATCGGTGAAATCTTTTACAGATAAGGATATTAGGCAATAAATATTTATCAGTTGATAAAAGCAAAGATACATAACTAGTGTGTATACAGTGGAAATAAATATTCTTGTTTTTGTACCGACGAAGGGGACTTCTAAAATATAATTTCTTGTAGCCTGTCCTATCAAAAATTATAATATATAAATAATTTATTCAGTAGGTAGGTATAACGACTTTAACGTTTGGAAATGTTAGTTTAAAAACTATTGTGTGTACAAAGTTGTTTGTGTAAAAATAATTCAAATTTACCACTCCTATAAATAGATTTTAAAATATGTAAAAAATACTAACTTGTCTTTCACGGTAGCGACATGCTATATTTTATAACAAATAAATGGTTTTTGCAAAGTTGCATTTAGGCACATTGTATTATATTTACTTTTTTAAACTAATTTGATACGAATTTTTGCTTGCATTGCATATGTTTTGGTACAAAAGTGTAGGTTCTGATAGGTCTATCAAGTTGGCGGACCAACTTATTAAAAAATACGTTTTGACAAAAAAATTGCCGTTTTTTTGCCGTGAAATTCCCAGAATTTGCCGTTAATTATTTTTTAAAAAAATTGGGTGGCCCGCCAACTTGAGTATCAAGATAGCGGGCCACCCCCTGGAAAATTGGTTTCCTTTTTACAATAAATAAAACGAAAAACATAGATAATTGCCGCTTGATTTGCCGTTCAAGAAAATATCATTTCCGACATCGGGGCAAAACGGGCAAAAACCAGATATATCAAGCTAGCGGACCAACTAGTGCAAAAATAATTTTTGACCAATTGAAAAATTGCCGTTTTTATGCCGTTTTCTTGCCGTGAAATTTTTAGAATTTGCCGTTAATTATATAAAAAAAATGGTATGGCCCGCTAACTGGCGTACCAAGATAGCGGAGCACCCCCTGGAATATTGCTTTCCTTTGCGCAGTAATTTAAATTGAAGACATAGATAATTGCCGTTCCAGAAAATATCATCTACGGCTTTGGGGCACGATGGCATGGGGGGTAAAACGGGCAAAAAGTATTTCTACGTATTAACTTAGCGGCCAGCCACTACTTTGCCATTGCTTGACGTGCACGTTCCGGACCCGGCTCATAATTTGTTGCTAATTTGTTACTAAATAATTGATTTTGTTGCTCCAGCCGTTGTAGTTTTTATCGAGAAGGGCAAGGAAAATCATTGAAGAAGCTATACAGTGTTATAAACATAACTGCGCAAAGGAAAGCAATATTCCAGGGGGTGGTCCGCTATCTTGATACGCCAGTTAGCGGGCCATACCATTTTTTTTATATAATTAACGGCAAATTCTAAAAATTTCACGGCAAGAAAACGGCATAAAAACGGCAATTTTTCAATTGGTCAAAAACTATTTTTGCACTAGTTGGTCCGCTAGCTTGATATATCTGGTTTTTGCCCGTTTTGCCCCAGATGCCGATGTGCCCCGATGTCGGCAATGATATTTTCTTGAACGGCAAATCAAACGGCAATTATCTATGTATTTCGTTTTACTTATTGTAAAAAGGAAACCAATTTTCCAGGGGGTGGCCCGCTATCTTGGTACGCCAGTTAGCGGGCCATACCATTTTTTTTATATAATTAACGGCAAATTCTAAAAATTTCACGGCAAGAAAACGGCATAAAAACGGCAATTTTTCAATTGGTCAAAAACTATTTTTGCACTAGTTGGTCCGCTAGCTTGATATATCTGGTTTTTGCCCGTTTTGCCCCAGATGCCGATGTGCCCCGATGTCGGCAATGATATTTTCTTGAACGGCAAATCAAACGGCAATTATCTATGTATTTCGTTTTACTTATTGTAAAAAGGAAACCAATTTTCCAGGGGGTGGCCCGCTATCTTGATACGCCAGTTAGCGGGCCATACCATTTTTTTTATATAATTAACGGCAAATTCTAAAAATTTCACGGCAAGAAAACGGCATAAAAACGGCAATTTTTCAATTGGTCAAAAATTATTTTTGCACTAGTTGGTCCGCTAGCTTGATATATCTGGTTTTTGCCCGTTTTGCCCCGATGTCGGAAATGATATTTTCTTGAACGGCAAATCAAGCGGCAATTATCTATGTTTTTCGTTTTATTTATTGTAAAAAGGAAACCAATTTTCCAGGGGGTGGCCCGCTATCTTGATACTCAAGTTGGCGGGCCACCCAATTTTTTTAAAAAATAATTAACGGCAAATTCTGGGAATTTCACGGCAAAAAAACGGCATATAAACGGCAATTTTTCAATTGGTCAAAAATTATTTTTGCACTAGTTGGTCCGCTAGCTTGATATATCTGGTTTTTGCCCGTTTTGCCCCGATGTCGGAAATGATATTTTCTTGAACGGCAAATCAAGCGGCAATTATCTATGTTTTTCGTTTTACTTATTGTAAAAAGGAAACCAATTTTCCAGGGGGTGGCCCGCTATCTTGATACTCTAGTTGGCGGGCCACCCAATTTTTTTAAAAAATAATTAACGGCAAATTCTGGGAATTTCACGGCAAAAAACGGCATATAAACGGCAATTTTTGAGTTTGTCAAAACGTATTTTTTAATAAGTTGGTCCGCCAACTTGATAGACCTGGTTCTGATATTCAGTCAGTGACTTGAAAATTATAATTTGTTGCTCGTTTTTTTAGATTTGAAAAACTAAAATATTGTCTGATTCATTGTTTTTTTAATTTTCCTAATGTAATTTTAGTTTTTTACGTCAAGTTTACTGATATTTATTTGCTCTTTTATTGGTAGGTATTTCTTATTTTTGCTTGTTTTTTCTCTGTATCAAACTAGTAATTGACAATTTCCAAGATCATATTAAATCAGAACCTTCCGTAGGAATTCCTATTTATTGTGCCCAAATAATTTCAGAATAGTTGTATTCTACCCAGTATTGTAACTTTCTTTTTATGAAAATTATCTTTAACGAGTTTTCTCTCAAAAAACGTGTCTGTACGTTAGATGATAACTAGGAATCGAGTATTTTAAAGTTTTTTGAAGTGAAGGTTGGATTTTGTGTAGTAGTCGTCGTCACCTTCAACGCTTTCATCACGAGTTCGATAATGTATCAAATTTGTTATGTGACAAAATAGTTGCAGCAATTTAAATGTTTTATATCCATTAAAATCAATTTTATTAAGCTACAAAATGAATGTAGGCATTCTTAAAAACGTAATCACGTATTTCTAGTAGTTTCAACTTTATCCTTAATATTTGGTGTATTTTAATTATGTTTAATAAATACACATACATACACACACACATGAAAATTATTTTTTTATCAAAAAGTATACAAAGGTTTTCTGAGTGACCACTGAAGATCGATATGGTTCTAAGTACCTATAAAATTATCACAGTCCACCGCGGTCAGGTATACTCACTACATTTGAAAGAAAAAAATCTTTAGACTGAACTGAAACGTTTATATAAATATTAATGTTTCTACCAATAGCATCGAGCAAAATGGTGTGATGTGATAATATCAAATATGTCATCTGTCCCGGAAGTTGGTTCATGCTGGTACTACCATCATGTTCAAACATATAATAGTAGGGGAGCCTAAGCGGGGTTTTCGGGATTTACCAAAGCGCGGCAGATTAACATACAGGGGGATACCTTGTACCCGGTTAAGTATATCCACCAAATATGAGCTCCATATACATGGCCGCCCATCAAGGAAAAAGGATCAGATTAGTAAAAAAAATTGATCATCAGAAATTCTCGAGCGCGTCAGATTAAGGTAGGGTGAGTTAATGACATGCTAAAAAGTGTATATTCCACTAATCTGACAATTTTTGAGCGACGTAAAGAAGTGGGAGTGTTACAAACTTGTAAAAAAAATCGTCATCTTGACATTCTCGAGCGTGGCTAATTTTTTCTTCATTTTGAAGGAAATAATTCAAGGATAACGAAAAATATATAATCTGACGATTTCCACAAGCCAAAGTAACAAAAATTCATCGATAAAGTTTAATGTGTGCAGCTGCGTGATGCGTATATTCCCCACTCCGCGTTTCTATTCCTCTATCACTTTTTCTCCATCTATTACTCTCTCACTCCGTCCCCACTCTGGTTTGCGAAAAGAAGATTGTACTATTACTATCAGAACTGATATAGTGGTCATCATGTTGGAGAATATGGAACACCTGCAAGCAACAGTAGAAGACTGGATGGATCTTAGAGTATGGATGGATCGACGTATCCGCTCTTTATAATAAATTAGGCCCAAAAATTTCGCTTTGCATGCGTTCACCGGTTGCGATTTCAACCCGGCATTGTACCGACGAGGGAAAAATGAACCTTCACAATTTCTGATGAATTCAGAAATTTTCCAAAGAGGATGCATGGATTTGGGATCAAAGGAGCATAATGTGCAGGATTCTTTTAACATCATACAGTCTTTTACTTGTCGCTTGTATGGGTTGAAAAAGTTAGACGATGTCAATCAAACCAGGATTGTCATCTTCAATAACACGTACAAGGTAAAAGACAAATCACAACCCTTCTCCTTGAGTATCCGGAATTGCGATGCGTGCAACTTGCCACCCTGTCAATCGGAGCTACTCCAGCAAGTGTTACGCACAAGATTCATTGCATGCTTGTGGAGTAATTCCCATAATGCAAAAATTATTGATATTTTACCAACGGACTATGGATGGAAAGATGTCGACGGAAAGTTGGAAATGATCTGGTTTGCAGGTGAGTATGAAATCGAGCCTGAAGAGGAAGATGATTCTACAGATGAAGATGATGATTAAAAAAAATTTAATTTTTCATAATTGTTTTCTTATAAATACATGTATTCTACTTAAAAGTCATACGCTTTTTTATTTGCATGCAATTTCCTGAGCTTTTCAATTAATTAAGTTCAATGTTTTAAAAAAATCAAAATAATTTTTTTTTAATTGTCAGATTAGGCGAATTCCTCCAGATAATCGTCAGATTAGGGGACAGCACGTCTAGGACATGAAGATGAATCATATATATCTTAATCTGACGCGCTTGAGTATTTCAAAATGGCGAATGTTTTTTGCACACTCTAATAATGGACGCGATTTTGCGTCACATTCAAATCGTCTGATTATTGAATGAGAGCTTTTTTAGGTTCATTTAACATCCCCTTACAAAATCTGACGCGCTCGATGAAATTTTTTTCTATCTCATTTTCAACCCTTACGTATGACCACCCCCACCATGCAAACGATCAGATTAACATACGTACATTATTAAAAATACGTGGGATATGGATACTATCAATATCTGACTCGCTCGAGTATGTCCATACAACAGTTTTTTTTTACATTTTTAAAAATCTATAGACGCTCCCCCCACCGATGAAAAGGTTTACATTATTTAACATTTTTTTCTTTTTATCATCTAAGCTTCGCATCCCAATAGGTCTCTATGACGCTCGAGTAAATCCCCATTTAGCATCGTGGGCTCCCCTACTATAAGAGAAACACGTCAAAATGAGAAAACATATTTAAGTACTTGACCTTTTATCTTTAGTCAATATAAATGAATAGTAAATAACGTATATGGTCTCGTATTGTCGAGTTAAGGTTCGCGCGCACCTGACCGGCCCGGCCGGCAACAGACCGCGCCGCAACTGAACGCGAATTTTAGTTCCTACGCTCACTAGTCGGTAAAATATCTCCAGCCAGTCGCAAGAAAAATTTTGTTGGAGATGGATGTAAACGTAATAGTTGTTAGTGATTGATGTGGATAATTAAAGGCTTATTATTAGTTTACAGATTAATTTATTAATCGAATTAACAGTAAATATATGCAGACACAACTACAATCTGCTACTGACAGACAGTGACAAGTGACATATATGATTTTCTAATTTTACTTAACACACCGCCTCAATGGAATGTTATTGTTATTCTAACCTAACAACTGTAATTGACATCAACAGCTGATTGATGGCACAAAATTATAAACAATACATTTCATTGAAAACGTAAACAAACAAAAGAAATATATTTTCTTTTTTGTAGAGACAAAAATCGTGTTTTGATCTTTCAAATTTCAACTTTAACATGACTTCATTGAATTTAATATTCCAGCACTTTGGAGCACTTCTCAATCCATATAATGCTCTATTAAGTCTAAAATAGTTCGACTCACTTTTTAGTCCTTCAGGCCTTTTAATATATATTTCTTTGTCCAGCTGACCATTTAAAAATGCAGTAGGCACATCTACTTGTTTTAATTTCAAGCCTTTTTGTACTGCTATGGACATAAGAATTCGTATTTGTTGAAAGCCTGCTGACTGGTGCATAACTAAACTCACCGCCTATTTCATATGGTTCTTGGAAGCCTCTAGCCACTAATCGGGCCTTTCTAGTGCCATCTTCTTTTAATTTAAAAACCCAACGGGTGTCTATTGCAATCTGATTATTTGGTATTTGAGCTGGAGTCAAAGTATTCATCTTTTGTTGTGAATTTAATTCTTTTTGGATTACTTCATTCCATTCTGGACACTTTTTGGCTTCATTATAGGTCTCCGGCTCTTCATATGATTCAGACAATAAACAATAAGCTTCATAAATTTCATATTCATCTAGATGTTTTGGTCTTTTAATTTTTCTTCCACTTCTAGTTTGAATTTCATTTTCCATTACTTCGTCGTTGTCATTTTCAATTTCTTCTTCGCTCTCTTTATAACTTTCCTCTCTGTTTTATTCTCTTGGGTCTTCTGCATTATGAAATTCCTCTTCATCTGCTTCTTCTTCGTTTGATTCATATGGTTGAATTTTTGATTCAACTTTTTCTTCATTTGTATTTTCATGATTTTGTTTGTATTCTAAAATACTTTCGTCAAAACGTACGTCCCTGGACTTGATAACTTTATCTTCTGAAGGTAACCAGAGTCTATAGCCACCTCCACAGTATCCCACCATCATAGCTTTTTTCGCCTTTGTTTCAAGTTTATTTTCCCTTGGTAGTTGAACGTGCCATGCTCGACAACCAAAAACTTTTAGTTTACTAATATAATTACGGCCATGCCATTTTAGTGATGGAGTTTCTCCTCTACCGAAGACTGAGGTAGGTGTTCTATTTAACTCGTATACTGATGACATTAATGCTTCTCCCCACAGTGTTTTGGGTACACCTGCGTCGATAATCTTAGTCCTGACCATATTCAAAAGGGTTCGATTCATGCGTTCTGCTTTACCATTCATCTGCGGACTATAGGACATAGTATATTCTAAATGCCCTTACTTTTGGCAAAATCTTTAAAATTACGTGATGTGAATTCACCACCATTATCCAAACGAAATCTTTTAATTTTAATACCAAATTGTCTCTCAGTTTCATAAATATAATCAATTAGATTTTGTTCGGCTTCATTTTTGTTTTTCAAAATTTTTACAATAAGGAAATGTGAAAAATCATCCAAGATTACCTGATAATATTTTCCTCCAGTTATTGTACAAGGCGTTATTGGTCCGCATAGGTCACTGTGCACAAGTTCTCCTATATGTGTTGCACGTTTTTCATTTGGTTGGAATGTTGGCCTTGTAGCTTTTCCTTCCATACAAATAGGACAAATCTTTTTGGGAACGCCTAATCCAAGTTGCCTCAAAGCTTCTTTTCCAGCATGTCCTAATCTTTGATGCCATGTTTCAGCGTCCACACTAACATGACAATTTTGATTAATCACATTGTCTATATACAATATATACAGTCCACCTTTATTATGACATTTAAGGGAGAAATTGGGTCCACAAATTTTTGTGTTTTCTTTTGTTACTATTATCTTGTGTCCTTTTTCAGTTATTTTTGAAGCTGAAATGAGGTTATGCTTCAAATTTGGAACAATGAGGGCTTCGATGACAATACTCTGACCCTGGCACTTTGCATTCAATTTTCCCAACTTGTTTGACTTCAAAATTTCACCATTTGCTATGTGAATAGATATGTAATTGTCCAATGTCTTGACATTAGTCATATGGGGTTCCAGATTTTCTTTCACAAAGTGATTACTAGCTTCCGAGTCCAATACAAAGCTAATACGTCCAATATTTACATCTGAGTCACACAAATTAGCAGCATAAAGAACAACTTGTTGATCACCATCAGCTGTATTTACTTGTTGTCTGTTTTGTCCTTGATTAGGTCTAAAACCACGTCCCCGACGTCTAGAATAATTTCCTCTAGAATAGCCTCTGTTTTGATTTCCGTAGATTGCTCCTGAATTATTCGGAGATCCACTATTTACATCATTTATTTTAGGACAATTTGCTTGGAAATGGAATTTACTACCACATGCAAAACATGCTTTTGTAAAAGCTTTAAAACTCACTTCATTATTGCCTCCATGTGCATTGGCTAGTCTAGATTCTAGCTTTAGCTCTTCATCTAGCAGCCTGGCCTTCACGAAATCCATTTTTACTTCACTAACTGTTTCTAAGGCAGTCACTACTGTATCAAATTTGGATGGCAATGATAACAGTAAGTGGCACACACGATCACTCTCATCGATAGTTGATCCAAGGTCTTTAAGGTCACGTATTATTGAATCGAATTTCAAGAAATGGTCCTCCAAACTTTCATTGATTCCAGATCGTAAACTGAGCAATTTTCTCCACAATGATAATTTAGTAAAAGAACTTATTCTAACAAATATATCTTTTAGAGCTTGTAATTGCTCTTTTGCAGTAGCACAATCTTTAACAATGTCCAAATGCTTATCTGACACACCCTGAACGATTATGGACTTTGCTTTAGCATCAAGTCTCCTGAATTTTTGTTGCTCCTCAATTGAGGCAGTTAACGGTGGCGGATCATTTTCAATAACATCATTACACTGTTCTCTAGTTAGCAAAGTCAAGATGCGAAATCTCCAGTTGTTGAAATTATTCGCTTCCAAAATTGGCACAGAAAGACTACTCACAGCTGCCATTTTGTTGCTGCACCTTTTTCACTTTTTGCAACTTTTCGCGATTACGCTAAGAAAAATTACCCACAGTTTACCCAAGGAACAGTTCTGGGCCCATAACCTGATTGATGTGGGTAATTAAAGGCTTATTATTAGTTTACAGATTAATTTATTAATCGAATTAACAGTAAATATATGCAGACACAACTACAATCTGCTACTGACAGACAGTGACAAGCTACGACATACATGACATATATGATTTTCTAATTTTACTTAACAGTTAGTTTGCTCTGCGAAGAAGAGGAACGTAATCAAGAAAATGCTAAGAAAAAGCGAAAATTGGTTCACGAAATTTTCAGGAAAGGGAAGACAGAAAGTGAATACGCAACATTATTTCCGGATTTAATAACGTATCAGGAGAAATTTATTCATTATTTTAAAATGACATATGAAATCGCTTCCCCAATTCCCTCCAGAAATTACTTGTGACTTCTATACTCGCTGACAAGCAAAATCCATTTTGAGATAAATGACGTCGACCACTACTTCACTCCGCGACGAAACGCAACGAACTAACGGGAAAAGTATTCTCGTCCGATAGTTCCGCCGACGGCTGGCCGGGGCGTTGCCGATACGTACGCGCGGTTTCATTTACGTAACAGGTAAAAATAAATTCGCGTTCCGTTGCGGCGCGGTCCGTTGCCGGCTGGCCCGGTCTAGTGCGCGCGAACCTTTATACACCGTTTCCGGTAGGTACGTTTTGTTGGAATAATTTGATTTTAAAAATGCTGCCCTCGGGTTTTACAAAAATATACGGCTATGGCAATGATATATCTGGACAAGACTGGAATTATGTTTCAATTAAAACACTCTATAGTAAATTTTTATTTTGGCGTGCTTCAGAAATATTGAATTTGGAAACAACCTCAATTTCGCAGTACTTACGGTTAAAAATGGTATTTATCCGTTTTTAAAAAGTTACAGAATGTTATTTGACACTGTCTAATTGTAACATTTTGTATTTCTCCGTTAAAATAATGCTTGTTTTTAAATCATATTTAATCACTTAATAAATTATATATATATATTATCAAAAACCCAATTACCATAGTGTATGGTGTAGGGTATACTTTTACAATTATACTTATTTCAACTACATAGTATTATGCTTAAGACATATATCCATTTTTTCATCGATGCTTTGGTCCAGATAGAATTTTATTCATGTACAAATTTAGCCCATTGTTTTTTATCTTTTGACATTGTTTTTGCCTCTGTCCATGTTTTTCCTTTTTCTTGCAGTATGCCTACCATAACGCCATCCCATGTTTGTTTTGGTCTTCCCTTTTTCGTTCTTTTTTGTATTTGTGATTGCCATACTTTTTTAACTGGTCTTGTATCGTTCATTCTTTGTAAATGTCCCCACCAGCTTAATTGTCTCTTTTCAATAAATTTAAGTGTTGATTCTATGTCAAGGTCTTCTCTTATTTTCGTATTTCTTAGTTTGTCTTTCTTTGTGACTCCTTTAACTCGCTTAAGATACTTCATCTCAACTGCTTGTATTGGACTCTTTTGCCTCTTTGTTAATACCCAAGATTCACATCCGAATGTTAATAGTGGCCGGTAAATTGTTTTAAATACGTTTAACTTCGTTTTCTTGGAAATTTCTTTTTTATTTATAAATGTCGAATTCATCGTGTGATAAAGTTTCATCGTTTTTTGTACTCTATTGGTAATTTCGACTTCCTGCGTTCCATTTTCTTCTATTTCTACTCCCAAGTATTTATATCTTCTAACTTGCTCAATTTTTATTCCATCTAATTGTATATTCAAATGTTTTTGTTGCGGTCCTATAACCATAACTTTGGTTTTGCTTTGATTAACTGTCATTCCAAATTCTTCAGATACCGTGCTCCATATTTCCATATTCTTTTGTAAATCCTTCTCTTTCCCTGCCATAATTATTAAATCATCTGCAAAAGCTGCTTCTGATATATCCACTCTTCCTAAATGTCTGTATCCAACGTGTAGTTTTGCCATTTTGATTGACGATTTTTTAATTATTTCATCAATAAAAATTGTAAATAATAATGGACTTAGTCCCCCTCCTTGCCTCAATCCTTCTTGTGTTGAAAATGATTCTGATGCTTTATTTTTGTATATTACACAATTTCTATTATTTTTGTAAATGTTTTTGATTATGTCTATTATTTTGTAGTTTACCCCCCTTCCTTCTAGTACTTTCCATAACTTCTCCCTTGGTACTTTGTCAAAAGCTTTTTCCATATCTATAAATCCCATATTTACCTCTTTTTCTTGTTGTGAGAACTTATCAATTATCTGTTTCACCGTAAATATGTGGTCTTGTATGCTTCGCCCTCTTCTAAATCCATTTTGCGATTCTTCGAGAGTATTTTCTATCAGTGGTCTTAGCTTACTGTCTATAATATTCTCGTAGACTTTCATAGCTGTACTAAGTAGATTTATTCCTCTATAATTATTGCAGTCTTGTCTATCCCCCTTTTTATATATTGGAACTATTAAGGCTGTCTTCCAATCTTCACTCCAAGCAGTGTTGTATATTTTCAATAATATTTTTGTTCCTGTTTCCCCTAAATTCTTGAACATTTCTGATGTTAATATATCAATTCCTGGAGATTTTCCATTTTTCAATTCATCTATTATTTCCTGTAATTCTTTCAGTGTTACAATGTCTTTATTTTCTATTATTGCATCCTTTTTTTTTTGTTAATGTCCTGAACTTTGTTGTCTGCTCCTAGTAATTCCTCAAAATACTCCTTCCATCTATCAATTACTTCGTTTTCATTTCTTAGTATATCTCCTTTTTTATTTTTTATCCAGGTTATTTCTTGTGTTTTTTCCTTTCTTAATGACTTCAATGTTTTGTAAAACAGTTTTTGATTTGATTTACTATTGCTTTCCATTTTTTCGCCAAATTCTTTCCACTGATTTCTTTTAGCTACTGCTACTATCTCTTTTACATTTTTCCTCTTCTCTTTGTACATTTCATAGTTTTCCGTTGTTTTGTTATTTATATACATTTTCCACGCTTCTTTTTTTAATTTTACTTTTATTTTAATTTCGTCCGTCCACCAAGCTGTTTGTTTTTTCTTATTAGTTTTCTTGCTACAACCACATATTTCTTTAGCGGTTTCCAATACGGTTTTTTTGAAATAATCCCATTACCATTTTTCATTATATCACAATTATTTAAGAACTTTCCTGATAATGCTATTTTGTATTTTTCTGCCATATCTTTGTTTTGTAGTTTGTATGATTTGACCGATTCATATTCTATTGTTTTTTCTAATTTTTGTCTATTATGGTTTGTAATTTCTACTTGTTCTCTTATTTTTATTACAAGTAAATAGTGGTCACTTCCTATTTCTGGTCCTCTTCTAACTTTGGTATCCAATACTTCCTTTCAATTTCTCTTTTCCACTAATATATAATCTATTATTGACCTTTCATTTCTGCTTTCCATCACACGTGTATATTTATGTCTTTATGTTGGAAAAATGTATTAGTTACAATAAAATTGTGTAATATGCAAAAATCCAGCAGCTGTTCTCCATTATTATTCCTAAATGTTTCACCATGTTTTCCTAATAAATCATATAAAAACAAAACTGATGACTTTTAAATAAATAACATTTTGAAACGGATTACGAAAACTAGCTCACCGTGTAGATAAACCATAAATTATTGTTAATATTGGGTCTTATAATAGAATTGCTATTACAAATACTTCGTACTATATCCTACATTTTTAAACAGCCAAATAAACGTGGCAATGAATTAAGTCAGTGATAGTGACATTGACTTTTATTAAAAGTATATTTTAGTCATGCTCACTTGATATCACGATAATTTATCGAATAAATTTAAAGGTCGAATTACATTCAAAAATTTGTAAAAATTGCTTCATGGATTTTATAAAAATAGATGTGCTTTGTTTTAACAACTAATCTTCAGGATGAAATTACATTAAAAATTGATGAAAACAATTGAAAAGGTTATATTTTTTTTGTTTAAAGTCTTAAGACAAATCTCTAGCTTCGAATAATTCAAATCATTAGTACATAAACGGCAAAATTCATAACCTGCAGTTTGCTCCTAAATCTTACTTACTACTATTACAAAAAATAAAAAGAATAAAACAAAAAACCTAAATAAAAAATTAAACTATATTAACAGTAACCCATATTTTCGACTGATATTTAATTGTAAAAAATGAAAAACCTATTATGACTAAAACTATAAATAATATTTAATAAAAACCTAAAATATAATAGGTTCGTTCCAACTGGCGATAGAACCGTTCTAGGAATCGTTCGCGCAAGTGCTGTATTTCTTTCGCATTCCAACTGATTATAGTATCGTTCGTGGGATGGTACAAAAACTACCTTCTGGAAGGGGTGATAAAGTTGACGTGAACATCCCTAATACGAGTTTGCGCACTATACAGTACTCAATAAGATTCCAGAACGGTTCCTAAATGCCAGCTGGAACAAACCTAATGACATATTTATATTACTTAATTAAAGAGCAAAGCAACAATAAAAAAACCGTGACAGACGATATCAGGAAAAAGAAAACCAAACAGTGCACCATCATAAAAATAACATCCAGTGATTGTTTTACTTGATGTCTAGAAATACAACAAACCATAAACTTTCTTTATGTTTATTGATTTTATTTGCACAATCCTTAGTGCCGTTTCACATGAAGCGTACCATCAACGCTAACGGCAGTGCTGATGAGTTAGTGCCATTGCCAGAATTGTATCGAAGTTTCACAAGATTGACGATGTCGAAATCCAGACTGTCCCTTGTAGAGTAGACCACTTTTTTTAAAGAACCATTGTGTCTAATATTTTTCAATGATTTTATATACTATTGACAGAATATGAATAACGCTAGTCTTGAGATCTTCTGGTAAAACACCCTTTCGTATTACAGTGTTCACTACGTTTAATAGAAGAAGCTCCTCATTGAATCTATATTCATTAATTATTGTTTCAACATTATTGGATATTTTTGATGTTCTATACTGCTTTCCATATTTTTTATGTTATCATTATAAAAATTATTAAAATTTTCCTGTATTGTGTCAGTATATCTCTAGAAATCTGTTTTACAGAAAATAAGTTTTTGAGTTTTTTGGCTTAATTGTTTTAATGGTTAATCACATTTTTTTGTATCATTTTTTGCAATGTCAAATTTTCTCCTGGTAGTGAATCTTTCTGTTCCCGAATTGTTTTTGTAACTTTGTTTCTTTTAATTTTATATTTAAATTTTTTATAAGCTTGATTACGCGTTGCCTGACAATTCCTTACTTGCTGATTTATCCAAGGGTTTTTTAAAAATCTTATATTTGTCATTGGGCAAAAAACATCGAGAGTTTTTGTAGAGCAAATTGGCATCAGTTGAAGTCTCCCAAAAATTACTGTATTTATAATTTCCACATTAAGCATTCTTTTATATATAAACTGATCTATCTTCCTGGAGATCTTATTTTTAAACCTATTTTTTTTTATAAGGAGCCGTCCCTTCGCCGGCACCACCTCAGCCTTCTGGGCTTATTGTGGATACTCTTATAGTATTCTGACTACAGCCTATTCAGCCAATCCGTTCCCTGTATTAGCTCATACAGGTTCTTTGCTGGTTGGTTGTAGAAGTCTTCTGGAGTCATTTTGGGTCTACCATACAGTTTCTGCCTCCTGTGGTCCAGCGTCTCACAGTTTCATAGTATATGCAGAGCTGTTTCGGTATCCTTTTTGCATCTTCTGCATGTAAGGTCTCCGTTATACAGCCCTATTTTATTCAGGTGCTCCTTTGTGGGAAAGTGTCCCGTTAGTAGCCCCGTTATGGTGCGTAGTTTGTTCCTGCTCATTGAGAACAGTTCTTTCGCTACTTTTTCTGATGGTTCTTTTATGAATTTCTTCCCATGTATTTGCCTGGGCGTATTCTTCCAGTGTTTATTGTGTTGTTCTTTTACCCACCCTTTTAACCATGACCTAGTTGAGCATCTGGGAATGCCCACAGCTGGTTCGGGTCCGTTCATCAGGGTTGACGATCCTGCTCTTGCGAGTTCGTCAGCCTTTTTTTTCATTGCCAGCGATTCCTTTGTGACCTGGGACCCACTCCAGTGTTACACTGTTCCGAGTCGCCAGTCTTCTAAGTTCTTCGCCGCATTCCCATACCAGCCGAGATGTTACCTTAGAGCTCTGAACTGCTTTAAGGGCAGCTTGACTGTCACTGTAGATCCTGATCTGCCTGTTGTTATAGGCTCTCATGTTATTTGCCCTTGGACATGCAAATATTGCATAGACCTCTGCTTGAAATACCGAGGCGTATTTTCCAAGCGAGACGATTCCTTCATATTTGCTCCACTTGCTGTATATGCCCGCTCCGGTGCCGAGCTCATTCTTTGATCCGTCTGTGTACCAGATCAGTTCATTTGCTCTACTGAGTGGTGGTGCGTTCTCTTCCTCAAGCTCCTTTCGATCTTTGATGACAATCTCGAAGTTCTTGCGAAAGATATATCTGGTGGTCATGTGGTCTGTTGGCATTTTAAAGATGTCGTCATCCACATGCCTTATTTCTGTGTGTCCTCTCCCATGTGCGTCATGGTCTGATGCTTTCTCCAGTCGGGTTAGAGCTGCCCTTGCTTAGCACATTATGACACAATGTAGCGGAGGAAGGTCTAGCATTGTCTCCAACGCCGCTGTAGGAGTAGTCCTCATTGCCCCTGTAATGCCAATGCATGCAAGTCTTTGGACCTTGCTTAGTTTTAGCATTGCAGATGTTTGTCTAATCTTTGGCCACCAGACCAGAGATGCATATGTAATCCTGGGGATGACAACCATTTTGTACAACCAGTGTACCATGCTTGGTCTAAGTCCCCATTTAGTGCCGCAAGTGCGTCTGGCAACTATGAAGGTTACCTCTGCCTTCTTGACCACGTGCTGCAGGTGTCGGTTCCAAGTTAAACCTGGGTCTAGGATAACCCCAAGATATTTTACTTCACCCGACAATCTTATTGGTTCACCTTGAAGCGTCAGAGGGCCAAGTCCTTCCCTTTTCCTTCTTCTGGTAAACGCAATTATCTGTGTTTTTGAGGGACTTATGCGTAGCCCTTCTTCTACAGTCCAGCCTGTTACTACATTTAAAGCCATCTGGAGTCTGTCTCTGGTTGTACTGTCGAATTTACCTTGAGATAGAATTACCAGGTCATCTGCATATCCTATGGTGTTAAATCCTTCTCTGTGTATGGTTCTAATGAGCCCGTCCATAACCAGGTTCCACAGCAGCGGGGACAGTACTCCCCCCTGTGGACAACCCCTGGTTGCACGCACGGCCATTGTCTCCCCCATAAGAGTTGTTTCTATTAGCCTGCTTCTGAGCATGCAGTCTATCCATCTGCAGCTCGTGGCATCGATCCCAATTTTCCTCGTTGTCTTGGCTATGGATTCGTAGGTGTTGTCAAAAGCTCCTTCTATATCTAGAAAGGCTGCGAGCAGCACCTCTTTATTTTCCGGCACGTATTCAGCCCTTTTGACGAGTTGATGTAATGCTGTTTCGGTTGATTTTCCCTCTCTGTATGCATATTGATCTTGGTGTAGTGGTCTTGTAGCCAGTATACCGTCTCTGATATGTCTATCAAGAAGTTTTTCAAGAGTCTTCAGCATAAATGACATCAGACTGATTGGTCTCAGAGCTTTAGCCGGGTCCTGTCCAGATTTTCCAGGTTTTGGTATAAATGTAGCTCTGACGCGTTGCCAAGCTCTTAAAATATGCCCTAGAGCTAGGCTAGCTCTGAGCAGTTCACATACCCTGTAGTGTAGGGTGTTGCCTCCTTTTTGGAGTAGGATAGGATAAATCCCGTCTGGTCCCGGTGATTTATATGGTTTAAAGCTGTTTAGAGCCCATTTTGTTTTTTCCACGTCTACCACTGCCTTCGCTATTCGCCAGTCTATCCTGGATGCCCATCGTGGTCGATCCAGTCCTGTCACTGGGGAGTTTTGCGGTGGCATGGTAGGTATTGATCCAGGGAAGTGTACCTTAAGTAGCTCTTCCATGGTTTCTTTCCCATTTCCAGTGTATTGTCCGTTATCTTTTTTGATAACGTGTATAGTCTGATTAGGATCCTTGGAAAGAATCTTCTGCAGTCTGGCACACTCGTGAGTCTGTTCTATCTCCTCACAGTGCCTCCTCCAGGAGTCTCTCTTTACTTTCCTTATCAGTTTGTTATATTCAGTTAGGGCCCTCTTATAATCCGTCCACTCTTCTAAATTTTCTTTAGTCCTATTAAACTTCTTTCTTAACTGTCTCCGTTTTTCGGCAAGTTCATTTGTCCACCAGGGCACATTCCTGTTGGATCTCTTCCTCACCGTTGAGCAGTTGTTTTCAAACGCTGAGATAATTGCTTCCTGTGTTAGGTCTGCCGCTATCTCTAGGTCTATTGTGTTCTTAATTTTTACTATCGCTCGGTCTAAACTATTGCCTAGTTCTGCAGTAAATGTTTCCCAGTTCGTTTTTCGCGGGTTACGATAGTATTCTATTTTCGGTTCAGTTCCCGAAATCTGGAAATATATGTGTCTGTAGTCAGAAAAACTTTCCTCCTCGGACACATACCAATTGCTCACGAAGTTACTTATGTAATGAGTGCCAATCGTGATATCAATAACCTCCTTTCTGTTTGAGTTAACGAAAGTCGGTTTATTTCCTTCATTTAGTACGTTCAGATTATTAGCCGCAATAAATTCTAGTAATGACTCACCTCTTTCGTTGCTGTTGGTGCTTCCCCAGTTTAGATTGTGTGAATTGGCATCGCACGCAACGATCAGCTGCACACCCTTCTTCCTGGAGTACTTGACCAGTTCTTCGACTTCCCTGGTTGGTGGTAGCCTGGGGTTATCGTAAGGAAGGTAGGCCGATGGGAAAATTGCTTCTCTAGTCCCACTTCCTTGCCCCAGTGTGATGAGGACCGCCGCTTTAAACCTATATAGTCCAATACCAATAATATCGTGATCTGATAAAATAGAAAAATCTCTTGTTAGGAAATTCATTCACAGCGGGGTTTTTCAACAAATTATCAAATACTTCTCAAAAATCTGTTAGATAAGCTTGGGGCAACCTTCCGAAAAAAAGAGAAGATCTGACCATTGGTCAATCAAAGATACTTCTAGGTGACTACAACCTGTTGAGATTAAATGTATTCCTAAGTCAGAGTAAAACTGCACTAAGAGTTTTAACAGGGATCCTAACGGGACATTGTCGCTTGAATGGACACCTGAAAATGCTCAAAATAGTGGAGGAAGAAGAATGTAAATTCTGTGGTATGTAAGAAGAAACCTTCATCCACAAACTAGCGGATTGCACAACAATTCAGAATCCTAGGGCACAACACCTAGGAAACTACTGGATAGAAGAGGGACACTTACTTGAAATAAAGCCTGCAGACATCCTAAAATTCCTCCGGGAAAAAGGTCTAACGGAGCTACTAGTCTCTGAGACTTTGCTCAGGAACTAAGTAGAAGTAAGGGGGCACAATAAATCTTTTAGGTCTCATTGAATGTCGCCCCAATCATACATACATTAGGGTGACTTGTAAATAGTGACAACTACCATGTCTCTACCATTTTGTTTCAATTTATGCGCCAATAACCAGTAATTTAAAGCCATTGCTTTTTTATCTATCACTGAATGAATAGTTGCCCCGGTCCATTTCGTTTTAGAACTCGGTCAAATCAAGAGCAATCCTGCTGTGAAAGTTAATACTAGAGCGTAATAGCATAACCCGTAACCTTAATCTAAATTAAATTTTGAAAATTAACAGTTAAAAAAATAAGGCAAAGTTTGTGTTACTAAAAATCTAAATCAGTTAGGTAAATATAGTAAATATCAAAATATATTGAAGAAGTCTAAGCCCCAATACGTTCGAAAATTTACAATAATATATGTAATTGTTTATTTGAATTTACTGTTTGGACCCTTACTTTGTGGAATCTACTGATATTACACATCTGACGATGATATGCAAATATCGCAATAATTATAAATACGATTTTAAAGTTTTCATTGGTTTTTCATTAAATAGTGGAATTAATTATAAACAGTTAGTTGTTTTTAAAAAGTAGTATTTGTTTATACCTATGTGCATTATGCAAAAATCTAGTAATATAGGTATTGGCAGCAGTGAGAAAAATCTAGTACTATTCTGTACTGTACTGTACCTAAAATAGCAATTCAACACTGCGTGCGTCCGTACAGTCAGTGCTGATCATACTTTTCGGTAAATATGCAGAGCTGCAGCTCAAAACTGGTTCACCAAATTTTTTCGTAGCCCTTTTTATCATTAACAAATGATATCCCATGTAATATAATGGTGACGAAATCCATAAAACCACATAAATATAATAAAAAAATCTGCATTATTTGTTATGGTGACTTTTTTATCATTTTCATGGGGTTTTATGACTTCCCCCACCATAATATTATATATATATATATATTATTATATTATTATTACATGGGATATCATTTGTTAATGATATAGAGGGATACGAAAAAATGTGGACCAATTTTGAGCATATTTACCGGATTTTAAATTAATAAAGTGAATGAGGTAAATATAATTGATTAGAAAAACATAATTTAATTCACTAATTTTATTACCCTAAAATGAATCGTCATACTTCACTATATTAATCCAAAACAAAATATGTCATCTTCTCATTCTATTTTAATATAAGAAATAAATAAAAAAATTAAGTAAAACAATGTATTCATCAACGTCCAAAATATGTCTAATAGTTTGTCAAGAAGTTAAATTTAAATAATTGCAGAGCACAAAGCTCCTTTTTGCAATATTCTTTACGTATACATGTTTTATGAGATTGTTGTTTAATTTTTGGTATAAAAAAAATAATTCGTAAAAATTCTAAATCATGTAAATTAGAAACCGAATATTAGAAAAGGAAGCCACTGACAAAAGAAATCGATAATTAAAGATTCTTTCTTGTTCTAGATTTTGTTTTAAGTAGGTATGATTCATCTTTAACGAAAGATCAATCCTATCTAACAATTTGCAATGGCAATTCGTGCTTTCTCTTTATTTTTAGGCTGTCAGTAGCCTTGAACTTCTTTTTGAGAATTTATTGGGCTACAGTCGAAGACAAATTACTAA
Organism: Lochmaea crataegi; assembly: GCA_947563755.1. Taxonomy (NCBI): domain Eukaryota; kingdom Metazoa; phylum Arthropoda; class Insecta; order Coleoptera; family Chrysomelidae; genus Lochmaea; species Lochmaea crataegi. The sequence goes on along the minus strand of OX387422.1, from coordinate 30,025,052 downwards.
GAGTCAAAACGTATAGCAAATTAACAAAGAATGTAAAGAGAGAAAAGGTTTTAATTTTTTTATCTACTTGCACGTCCGTAATCCAGGTCATAAGGTCTAATTGCTTTATTTAAAGTATTATTACAGTTTCCTGTAAAATTGTCGTATTTAGTAAAGCGCGTTACCAATAGATAGATATTGAAGAATATATTATTCTAACGTTTTACAACAAAGTTTTGAAAAATATTTTTTATTTAGTTTCTTTTGAATTAGAATATTTATTTTTCGTAAAATATACAGAATGATTAACTGTGAAGATATTTAATCTTCAGGTACTTACTTACCACTGGATATAAAGAAAGGCTAGTAGTAAAATATGGAATAAATTCATTCTGTTCTAAACCAAAAGAAATGAAACATGCCAATTTTTATTGTTAGATTCTGCAGTGTACAACAAAATATCATTATACAGGGTGATCCAAATTAATGTAATAATTTTTTTTAAATACAACTTCCTGTATTTAGTGACATCTTTAGATTACTCTCAATGAGATGATTCCGATAAAGTACATCACTAATATTTCATATCTATTGAAGTTAATACTTGTATTTAAAAAAAATATGATGATGTCAAAATATTATTTTGGATCACCTTGACAATGAAATGATGCTGTGCAATGCAGAACATTGAAAATAAAAATTGATGTATTTCGGGATTTTATTTATATTTGGTTTAGGGAACAATGAATTTATTCATATTTTACGGACACGCTGTATTTAGAATCGAAGTTGGTTTGCTGTATATTTCCGAATGAAAACAGCTCTCGTCTGGAATTTTTAAATTTATACTATTTTTACCGATTTCAAAATTCAGTTTATTTATTTATGCAACCTTGAGAGATTGAAATACATAAATAATCGAAATATATTTTGGATGTGTTTGTTCCGTTTCAATTATCACACAAACAACTTGTGTTGGTTTCATTAAAACTTTACGATTAAAATAAAAATTCAGCAATGTTTGATAATAAGTTGTTTCAATTTAAAAAATTTCACTTCTACTTCCATCTCAGTAGTTTTCTCCGTCTGTATTTTTTAAATTAGTTCCAATGCATCTTATGATCTAATAAGTATTTAGGTAGTGCATTAAATACTAGAGGTTCTTAAAAATATAATAATATCATGTGATTTTCGACAGAAGTGAATCGGTCCGAAATTTAAATGCAAAGAGATTCGAGATTTTTCGGAATCGTGAAGATAAAACACTAAAAGAATTTAAACGAGTGATCATATAGGAACTAGGTACGAAGGAGCCCATTATTATTATTCGCTTCAAGGTCGCATCGCAGAGTTTTTTGGAGTCTGTAATAAAGATGAATCATGCTAATTTGTGGAGGTATCTGATTGGCCGATACATATTTTACCGGGAATATGAAAATTCCTTCACAAAAATAACCGGTAAATTCGATCCCAAAATTTGTATTTACCTAAAACTACTCAGGTAATTTCGGTCACGTCGTGGTCCGGGCAAAACATTTCAAAAGATAGCCAAGAAAATAAAACTAACATTAAATAAGCAAACGACTTATTTCGTTTTTTGTATATAACTCATTTCATTTTAGTAATTTTAGCATTCGAATTAACACTTTTACATAATTTTTTTACATACGTTTCCAGTTTTCTTTAAGTTTATCAATAAAAACAAAAATGTTTGGATGAGACTTGTAAACGAATCGTAAAAGTGTCTATGAAAATATTCACATACTTATGTACGTAGACCGTGTAAGTTCTGTTTTGAGCCTTTGGAGGAAATAATGACTTCTCAGATACCTTCATAATTATCTATCAAATAATCGGAATTGAGAAAGGTTTTAATTTGATTGAAATTCAGATATCAATACACCTAAGTTAACATAGATTAACTGGGAAAAACCAAGGTGACGCTCCTTTTGAGACCTACATAAATTCATTAGTTTGTTACGACTCTTTAAATGAGGTGTAAAAATTTAAATAGCCATCTTTCGAAACGTCAGTGAAAGTAAGTAAAATCTACAAATTGCAAGAAACCAAGTTTTGTAGTTAATCCAAATAAAAAAAATCCAAAGGGCCGCTACCGGGGGGCAACTGGGGCACTTTGTCAAAGGCCCCAAAATTTTGGGCAGATGTAAACTCGGCCGCTTGAGGATTTATAATCTTCTCAATTAAAAGACGCCCCAAAATACGGTATGTAATCTCGGCCGATTGTAAAACTGATGATACCAATGTTGTCAAACATTTTTTTAAATCCAAAAATTAATGAAAAATATATTTTATTCTAACAAGACAACAAACGTAAAAAAATTTCAAGAACAAGTTAATAATTAATTGTGAGGGCAAGGAACATTACACGTTAACAAATCAATACTTGGGGAAAGTGAAACTCTGGCGAGTAATCTTCCTCAAATAAAGAGACAGGAAAACTTTCATTCCTGGAATTAAGGCGGCCGAGTTTACATACCTGAAATCAGGTACAGAATTTTGGCCGGCCGAGATTACATACTCATTAGTGAGCATTATCTGATAATCGGCCCAGTTTACAATCGCCGAAAATTCTAAAGACCCCTAAACGTGAAAGAAACAAAAAAAACTGAATTGTTTTGAAGTTGGCCGTAGAGCCGATCCTTTAAAATTTCACTGATGACTAAACTTGACGTTCATAAGTGACAGAATAATTCTTGTTGGATTTAGTTGTTTATCAAACGCTTATGTTAGGCATTTGATGTTATCAAATAGCGTATTTAGAAGAGGGAAGAGGAACGTTTAGTTCAAGGTTCAGTTAGAACGGGATAGTTTTAATTAGAGAGCCCTATTATTTAGTAACTATTCATCTTCATTTTAAAGTGAATAGGGCAAGGGCAGTACTTCTATAATCAAATTTTGCATTTGGTAGATCGATAAGGCAAGTGCATTGTGATGATATTTATAACTTTATTTTTCAATATAATTTATTTAGGCTTCGCTTCAATATAAGATCAAAACATTTTTAACTTTAGGGATTATGTTCTATGTTCTTCTTTGTTTAAAGTTTCATATGAAAATAGATCATGATCTTGCAGACAAAATGTGATAATCTTGGTGATACTTTTTATTTTTTTACTGTAATTACATAGAGAAACCACAGTTTTAGTACAATAACTGTATCATATAGGTATTATTCTAGCTCAATCCTCCCCTATGTTATGTTTTTGTTCTTATGTTCAAACACAAAAACTGAATATATTTTCTTATCAATTACATAAAAAAACATAATTCACTTGCACTAACTTTTACGAACTAATAAAAAACTAATATCTGAACCCATGGTCGCAAAGTCCCGAGATTTTACGCTCTTTGTACCTCTCTTTTTTAACTTATTTTACAGAAATTATTACAAATAAATTGATCCATTATGAAAATTTTATCGTTGGCCGATGACAGAAATTTTTACAAATAAATTGGTAAAAATTCAATTGTACGCCCATGGTAGATGAAAATTTTGCAATTAAATTAACCCATTTTAAAATTTTTTTCGTATGCCCATATTAAATGGAAATTTTTATAAATAAATGAACCACCCTTCAATTGTACGCCCTTGACATGCGGTGATGGTTAGGCGGTGACTAACCTATAAGTTTTGCCCCTACCAAAAATAACACAAAGCGTCTAAATAAGTTTTCACTTCAATAAATACCAATTTAAACAATGCACAATATACACAAATAATTGTGTTGTATATTCCTTACTAACATTTTAGTCTGGAAAGATGCTGACTAATTAGTAAAGATTTAATTCAAGTGATCCCGTGTGGAGTTATTCGATTGCCTAGAGCAAGACTGGAATATTTTCCCTGTATAAGCTGGGCAAATTATCCTCTGGTATATTACTAAATAAATAAATAATAAAAATAAAGAAGAATCTAACCTAACCTCCCTTTTTACAGCATGACGGTGACAGCTAACACGATAACGATGACAGGTGTCAGTAAAGCGGTGTCGGTTACGCATCCAACCCATAAGTTTTACTCCTGCCAAAAATTGCTCAAAGCGACTAAAGTTTTCTCTTTAAAAATTCAATTAAATTGTAGTACATAATATTTCAATAGCAAAACTGTACTTCTGTGTACATAAATAATCAATTAAGAATTAGTAATTGAATCATGGGACGCCTATGATGATGATTTTGTTTCCTATGACCCGAATTTGTGTCATTTTGATTAAGCGAAACAACTACAAGAACTTAATAATCCAATTTAAAAAATAAACTAATGACGTCTTTATTGAAATTAGTTTTGGTTTTAATTTGTTTTTTGTGGCCTACTTATAAAGGGATAAACAACTCGATAAATTAGGGTGTTATTTCATGAATGTCTTTTGTATGAATTTTTCTCTTGAGAGAAACAGCGTCAGTCTTATTTCGGACTCGATTACAGTTAAATTTATTTTCAGTGTAAATGATGCACATCTTCAATTATCTGAAAATATCAAACGTTTTTGTGAATTTAGTGCCGATATTTTTTCTTCTTATTTGACTAGCGCTATTTAGATGTTTTTTTCAGTCTGCTCTAATTTCATAAATTTATAACTGAATAATTAGATGTTTTGTAGAACAAATACACAATCTCATTTATTCGCATGAGTACGCTTTTTAGGGCATCCACGTGTTTTAATTTTAGCTAACAATAAAACAACAGTAACTTTTTTAAGAAACCAATGTCCTAGTAACACGCATATTGCGAACAATGCGTGAAAGTAAAAATTCGCTAAAACTCCAAATCATTCATTACGTTAGGAGATGACCTGATCTAAGACCATGATTTCTAAAGAACTTGGAAAGTGAAACCGGTAAATTATAAAAAGAAGAAAAAAAACAAATTCGAATCAATGACCATAGGCGTGTGTACCGAAGTATTTGGAAATAAAAATAGGTTTTAAAAATGATGATATATCGAGATAAACTATTTTCTTGGTAGTCTTACAAAAACAGAAATTTAAGATGTATATATATATAATCGAAAACCTTAGTGTACCCGAAGGTGTTAAGGTGGTATAATTTAACTATACAGATACATTCAAACAAAAACGGAACATAGGGATTTTAAGCATTGTATCAGAACTGCTTTTGAACTAGTCGACCAACATCCAGCTTCAACAGATTAAAAACACGATTATTACAATCGTTTATTTGGACACCTATAACATATCGCCGCAGGTCCAGATGAAATCCCGAATGAACTGATTCAATGTGGAGGTGATTCCTTTGGTAGAGGAAATTCACTTGCTAATAAGTAGAATATGGCAAGAAGGAAAAATGCCGGAAGAATGGGAAGAAGGGCTTCTGTTACCCATATTTAAAAAAGGTGACACTTCAATTTGCAGTAATTATAGGGGAATAATGTTGTTAAATACCTCATACAAAATACTCACATCGATCATCCGACAGCGATTAGAAAAATACACTGAGTCAGCAATTGGACAGTATCAGCAAGGGTTTAGAAAGGGTAGATCGACGATAGACGCAGCCCACATTCTCACTCTGACTGCAGAAAAATGCTACGAATATGACATTGACCTTCATATACTATTTGTCGACTTCAAACAGGCGTTCGACAGCATAAGCAGAGGGCAATTAGTACGCGAAATGAAGAAAATGAAAATACCTTCAAAACTAATTCAACTGAGTTTAATGACCATGGAGAATTCACGGGCAAGAGTGTTAACACCCAGCAATGTTACAGATAAAATAAATATACAAAAAGGAGTTAGACAAGGTGACGCTCTTTCAACAACTCTATTCAATATTGCTCTGGAAGGCGCAATCAATGTCTTAGGAACCCAGAAGACTATAGCACAAAGCTTGGTTCAACTCATAGCCTACGCGGATGATATAGCCCTAATCGCAAGAACTAAAAAAGCCCTAGAAGAAATAACACTAAAGCTAGAAAACGAAGCTCGTAAAAGAGGTCTGCACATCAATCAAGATAAAACCAAATACCTACTAAGCTCCAGAAGTGGAAACTGCAATCTAAACAAAATCACGATAGGAGACAAAACTTATCAAAAAGTAGACAATTTTAAATACCTGGGGATCAATATTAACAACAAAACTGATAGAAGTATTGAAGTAACGCAAAGAATACAAGCAGGAAACAGAGCTTTTTGGAAATACCAACAAATCTTAAAGGATAAACATCTTAGCAGAAAAACAAAAATAAACCTTTACAAAGCAGCTATTAGACCAGTAGTAACCTATGGGGCAGAAATCATGTGCCTAACCAAAAGGAACGAAGAGCAGCTTAGAATTTACGAAAGAAAAATTATTAGGAGAATAATGGGACCAAAAAAGATTACAGATGGAGAATACCGACAATTAACGAATTTGGAGCTTAAAAACATACTAACCGGAGAAGATATAATCACATTTATAAAATCACAGCGGCTCAGATGGTACGGGCACATCCAAAGAAGAGACCCAGAAAACGTATTATATAAAGTTACAAACTGGGCCCCTACAATAGACCGTCCAAGAGGAAGACCAAAACTCAGATGGCTAGAGCAGGTATACGAAGATGTGAAAAGACTAAACCTCAATGACCAGAGGAAGACTATTAAGGACAGAGTGCTGTTGAACAAAACAATAAATAGCGCGAAGAGACTTAACTTATTTTAACGGAAAAACACATTTTATATCTAGTATGCTAATCAATGCGGAGTGATTCACTGCAAATATAGAATCTAAGAGCTTCAAGTTGACATGAAGCAGGCCCTATTCCGACACGGAATGTCTGGCCTATATATATATATATATATATAACATATCGTACAATTCCCACCGCTCCGTATTCTCAACTGTGGGCGGTCCTTAATTAGCGTCAGACAGTCAGTCGATCGGTGAGTGTTCAAGCCCATAATTTTGTTACAATTTAAAGAATCCTATTTTGTTTTATTTACAAATTTATTTTTATTTTGCAAGCCGTTAGGGCCAAAAGAAATCAAAACATATTATCTTAACTCGAAACATTAATTGTTAAAGAGAATTTAACAATTAATTTTCGATTTTAACAACATAAAACGTAAGCATATTGTTTCAATATGTAGCGACGTTTACTACCCCCATCAAATAATTATTCAATACTAAATCGCAGTTCGCACTTCGGACACACCTCGCACATGACTAACTGGAAGGAGAAGGGGCGGGCTTTTTTACAGTGATTCTGTATCCAGCTGTCCAGATCAATACTTGATATTCATTGAAGTGAACTTATAGAAATGTTTTGTTGGTAGACTATTTAGATCGGCGAATACACTAAATCCCTATGTTCCGTTTGTATTTGAATGTATCTGTATACAAATTTTGCCCACTCTTTCTTGTTTTGTGCTAATCTTCTCGCTACTGTCCAACTTTTGTTTCTCTTCTTTAAGATTTCAGCTATGGCGTCATTCCAAGTTTTGTTAGGTCTACCTCTGGTCCTCTTTTGAGACTCTTTTGCTTGCCATATTCTTTTGGTTTGTCTGCTACTTTCCATTCTATCTAGGTATCCGAACCATCGCAGTTGTTGTCTTTCTATGTGTTATTAATGGCTCGACTTCTAATTCTTGCCTCACTGCGTCGTTTCTTATTTTGTCTTTCCTAGTGATGTTTTTGACCGCTCTTAGGTATTTCATTTCGGCCGCTTGGAGCTTACTCTTTTGCTGTTTTGTGAGCGTCCAGCTTTCGCTTCCATAGGTCAATATTATATTGTCTTATATACTGTCATTTTTGTCTTTTTGGATACTTCTTTTTTCCTAATAAGTGCGTTGTTCAAGGAGTAATACAGTTTGGTTGCACTTTCTAATCTGTCGTTTATTTCTGCTTCGTTTTTTCCATCATTTTGTAGCGTGACGCTCAAATATTTGAAATGGTCTGTTTGTTTTAGGACGTAGTCGTTTAATGTTACTGTTACTTTCTGCTCATTTTTCCCTAGTACCATTATTTCTGTTTTGTCTAAATTTCTTTTATATTTATATTCCATGCTTCTAAGTTTTGTTGTAAGTCTTTCAAGTTTTTAGCACATATCATCAGATCGTCTGCGAAGGCACACTCTGATAGTTATATAGGTTCCATATTTTTGTATCCCACTTGTAGTTTTTTGGTGTTAAGTTTTACTTCATTAATCACATCATCAAGTACTACGTTAAAGAGCGTTGGGCTAAGTACTCCTCCTTGTCTTAATCCTTCATGGGTGTTGAATTCTTCGGAGTGCTCATTGGGTGTTGAATTCTTCGGAGTGCTCATTGTTTGTTTTTATATAGTTTCTCGTGCATTTGTAGATCTTTCTATATTTTACTTTAGTACATTACTAACTCCTCTTCGTTTCAGGCTATTCCAAATTGTTTTCCTTGGCACGCTATCGAATGCCTTTTGCAGGTCTATGAAGGCTACGTATATGTTGTTAACGTAATTCTTTTCAATCATTTGTTTTATAGTAAATATATGGTCTTGTATACCTCTTCCTCTCCTAAAACCACTTTCCGACTCTTCCATTTGGGGTTCTATTATTATTTTTAATCTATTGTCTAGTAATCTTTCGCACACTTTAGAAACAATACTTAACAACGTGATCCCTCTATAATTATTGCAAACACGGTTATTACCCTTTTTATGTATCGGCAGTATTATCCCTATTTCCCAGTCTTTTGGTAGATATACAACATTCCTTTGAAATTTTGTTAATTAGTTTTGTTACTGTCTCAATACCCTTGCTACCCAAGTTCTGTAACATTTCCAAAGTTATCCCGTCGTGCCCTGCAGCTTTTCCTCTTTTTAGCAGTTTTATCGCTTCCTTTACTTCATCTGCTCTGAATTCTTCTTGCTCGTTCCGTGCGTCTTCTGTTTCTCTAACTTCTTCTTCCATAACCTTGGCCCCTGTTTGATGTGTGTTCAATGTGTACTCAAAGTGTTCTCTCCATCTTGATAGTATATCTCTACTTTCTGTTAATAGTTTGTCTTCTTTAGATAACAAATACATTCCCTGGCTTTTTTTACCTTTTCTAAGTGTTTTCAATGTTCTATAAAATAGTTTCTGGTTTCCAAATCTGTCTTGTTCTATTTTCTCTCCGAACTCTACCCATGATTTTTGTTTTGCCTTTTCTACCATTTCTTAACCTCCGTTCTTTGAGTTTTATATGCTGCATAATTCTCAGTGCTCCTATTTTGCAGGTATTTTTTCCATTTATTCTTTTTTACTTTAATTTCGATTTTTATTTTATCATTCCACCAATTTGTTTTCTTTTTATTTTTATTAACAATGGTTATTCCGCATGTTGTTCTGGCTACTTTTATTATTCTTTAAATAATTGCCACAGCTCCTCTGTATTTTCAACAATTCTTGTCATTACTTTTTCTGTTTCTTCTGTATATATTATTGCTATTTCTTTTTCTCTTAGTTTGTATATTTTTATTGTGTTAATATTCTTATGGTGTGTTGTTTCACTTGCTCCTTTATTTTCTTTTCCCTCTGTCGGTACTTTAATTTGTGACATTACTAGGAAGTGATCTGTATACATTGTATGTGTAAGATGTATGTAAATGAATTTATCAAAGGTCAAATAAAAATTAGACTTAATATAATAAGTAACCCACACTCACAAACGGCTTGTGTTGAATTCCGTGAATTCACAAATAAAACAACAAAAACTTGTTAATTTGTAAACATGTCCAATAGAAATTTAAATTACCTCGAATTTTTGCAAGAATTTTAGAAACTAAGCTTAATTCTACGATAGAGACGAAATAGATTATAAATAAACCTTAGAGCTTTTAAAGACTGGTAGAATGTGTTGAAGCATTCAAGATAGCCTTCGTGCTAATAAAACCTGCGTTAAATGAAGCCAGGTGTAAATGATTCCAGGTAATTTCCCATGATATCAGGGGCAAACTGGTCTCGAAAATGAAATATAACACTAGTGAAACATAAAGAATTATAATTTTATACATATTATAAAAATTCTGTCGACAGTGTTATTTGAAAAAAAAAATAAAAATTCCTATTGAAAACGTCAATATAAAATGATTTGCAAATAGCATGGTAAGCATGAATCATATTACTTTAAATTGAAATTCACAATTTTAAATGTTGGTGGACAGTTTTTTTGCTGTTAAATACAATTTAAAAAACCGATTAAGGACTACTTAATTATTGTGAAATAATTGGCACATGCTGAGCTCACGTAGCCAATCTACAGGGTTCAATCTGCTGGGTCGGGCGATAGTAAAATTGGGTTTAGTCCCCTCACGTACCAATTTGTCAGTAGATTTGGAGAAGTTCGAGTTGGTGCAAACTATCAACCTAACCTTTTTTCCGTCACGTCAAATCCACTGAAAACCTGTAAAATCAACTCAACTGTCCCACGCATAGGGTAGGTACAATTTGCAGGGTATTGAAAAAGGGAGCAGGAAGATTGGATCGACTGAATACCCAACTAGCCGATATCGGGAAGTCATTTAAAATTTGGAACGATTGCAATACACACTAGACAATTCGCAGGTACCCCGTAGCTACGTGAGTAGGGTACTTTATAAAGTGTGTGACATGTGTTGTGTTTAAACTAAAAAGTTATAATTGGTTTTAAAACAATCCACAAAAAATACAAAAAGATATATATATATATATATATATAGGCCAGACATTCCGTGTCGGAATAGGGCCTGCTTCATGTCAACTTGAAGCTCTTAGATTCTATGTTTGCGGTGAATCACTCCGCATTGATTAGCATACTAGATATAAAATGTGTTTTTCCGTTAAAATAAGTTAAGTCGCTTCGCGCTATTTATTGTTTTGTTCCACAGCAGTCTGGTCATTGAGGTTTAGTCTTTTCACATCTTCGTATACCTGCTCTAGCCATCTGAGTTTTGGTCTTCTTCTTGGACGGTCTATTGTAGGGGCCCAGTTTGTAACTTTATATAATACGTTTTCTGGGTCTCTTCTTTGGATGTGCCCGTACTATCTGAGCCGCTGCGATTTTATAAATATGATTATATTTTCTCCGGTTAGTATGTTTTTAAGCTCCAAATTCGTTAATTGTCGGTATTCTCCATCTGTAATCTTTTTTGGTCCCATTATTCTCCTAATAATTTTTCTTTCGTAAATTCTAAGCTGCTCTTCGTTCCTTTTGGTTAGGCACATGATTTCTGCCCCATAGGTTACTACTGGTCTAATAGCTGCTTTGTAAAGGTTTATTTTTGTTTTTCTGCTAAGATGTTTATCCTTTAAGATTTGTTGGTATTTCCAAAAAGCTCTGTTTCCTGCTTGTATTCTTTACTTCCATACTTCTATCAGTTTTGTTGTTAATATTGATCCCCAGGTATTTAAAATTGTCTACTTTTTGATAAGTTTTGTCTCCTATCGTGATTTTGTTTAGATTGCAGTTTCCACTTCTGGAGCTTAGTAGGTATTTGGTTTTATCTTGATTGATGTGCAGACCTCTTTTACGAGCTTCGTTTTCTAGCTTTAGTGTTATTTCTTCTAGGGCTTTTTTAGTTCTTGCGATTAGGGCTATATCATCCGCGTAGGCTATGAGTTGAACCAAGCTTTGTGCTATAGTCTTCTGGGTTCCTAAGACATTGATTGCGCCTTCCAGAGCAATATTGAATAGAGTTGTTGAAAGAGCGTCACCTTGTCTAACTCCTTTTTGTATATTTATTGTATCTGTAACATTGCTGGGTGTTAACACTCTTGCCCGTGAATTCTCCATGGTCATTAAACACAGTTGAATTAGTTTTGAAGGTATTTTCATTTTCTTCATTTCGCGTACTAATTGCCCTATGCTTATGCTGTCGAACGCCTGTTTGAAGTCGATAAATAGTATATGAAGGTCAATATCATATTCGTAGCATTTTTCTGCAGTCAGAGTGAGAATGTGGGCTGCGTCTATCGTCGATCTACCCTTTCTAATCCCTTGCTGATACTGTCCAATTGCTGACTCAGTGTATTTTTCTAATCGCTGTCGGATGATCGATGTGAGTATTTTGTATGAGGTATTTAACAACATTATTCCCCTATAATTACTGCAAATTGAAGTGTCACCTTTTTTAAATATGGGTACCAGAAGCCCTTCTTCCCATTCTTCCGGCATTTTTCCTTCTTGCCATATTTTACTTATTAGCAAGTGAATTTCCTCTACCAAGGAATCACCTCCACATTGAATCAGTTCATTCGGGATTTCATCTGGACCTGCGGCTTTTCTTGTTTTTAGATGGTTGGAATATATAGCCCTAAACCAAAAAGTTAATCACAGAATTAACGCATTATTTAAATTAACCAATAAATGCGAAATAATGAGTGATCGATATTTCAATAACAAAGTAAAAAAAAATCATACATTGAATAAAACAGTAAAAATAAAGTCGTGTTTACGGATACTCGACTGGGCAGTACCTCCATCCCTCTCTGTACCGACGAACTTTTTGGTCTGCAGGTGAAATTTTAATTACAAGTCAATTGAGAGGCACTAAAAATATGACTTGTGATGGATCTATTCGGTATCTAAATTGAGAATATCTAATACGTTTTCTACGAAGTTAACATTTATTTGTGAATCTAAAGACGACATTCAGCGATGATATTCATCAACAAAAGACGGATGTTATAATGTTTCTATAAATATTACTAAATATTTCGTAAAAAACAATTTTCGTTAGAGAATAATCTGTTTGGTGATAGTAATAGTGTGTTCAAGAATGTTATTTTATTGTAAAACCATCAGGTTTTTTAGAATCAGATTAAACATTATATAATACAGTACTAGAATGAATTACATCCATAAAACGTTGTCACTTTAAATGGTTTTGATTTCGATCTCATCTTATAAATAAGACTAGGCAAAAAAGCAAAATTTGAAGGTTCTTACACTGTATACAGAAACAGATGCCGGGAAAAACCACATAAAACATGCACCCATCATCCTGGTAAGGAAGGTGATGGGAAAAAATACTCATAGAAAAATTTTTATTGTAGGTCTTTTCCTCGAATACTGAAAAGTACCCCAAAACAATACACTGAAAAGTTCTGCCGTGTTCGTGATTTTGCACTAAAAACTGCTTTTTGTTTGTTTTCCGTCGGTGCTCCTCCTAGCTTGGATCGTCGCTTTGCTTTTTCGGCAGCTCGTCTGCCGTTTTAGATGTTGATTTTGTGTCATCGTGGGGTTCTCGCTTCGTTCCAACTGTTTACGGTGCACTTTGTCGACTTTGGTCACTTATGTGTCATCTCTATCGAATCGATAGAGGTGAAGTGTCCAGGAAGTCTTGATAGTCCGGAGGGAGTTATAGTTTATTTCAGAAAGGTATAGAGTAATAAAACCTCATTAGGTATGCAAAGGGAGCACAGAGTGACCCAACGAATATTTAAGCCACTTTCATAGTTTGGCATTGATTTCATTGTAAAATTCTCTCTTTTTATCAAGTGCAGGTAGTACCACCCGGGTTGGGGTCAATATATGGGTTTAGCCTATTGTTATCCATTCACAAACACTGAAAATAGTGTGCCAAAGGCGTGCCGGTAGGATACTCGTAAAAAGGAAAGAATTTTATTTTAACAGAATAAAAATTAGGCATTATGTACATAGTATTAGGTACACTTATTTTTTTATTGAACATTATACAAAAAATACATTATTCAGAAATTAAATTATAAAAAATCATAATATTCTTCGTCATCTGAGGAACTGTCATCTCCTCTTGACGTTATAATTAACGGGTCGACGGTCCGATCGATCAAGTAGTCAAGATCCCACATTTTCTCCTCTTCTTTAATGACATGCTGGACTGCTTTTCGCCAGTTCTTTGGTGTCACCTCCTTAATGGCTTGATCAAACAGTAGCTTAACGTCTTTCATTTTGAATGTCGTGTTGTGTCTTGCCACAAATCCTTTCACTTGCGCCCATATAAGTTCTATAGGATTTAGTTCCCAATGGTATGGCGGTGTGCGCAGCACAGTTACAATATGTTTTTCTGCTATATCTTCCACGGCGTATTTCGTAAAACGATGTTTGTGTAAATTTGCTATAGCTAATAGTTTTTTTTAAATCAAATTATCTTCAAATTCAATACTTTTGGTGGTTAACCAGTCAATAATTTCTTGTTTTCTCCAAGATGAAGTTGGAGTCTTCTCTATGCGTCGAGAATGATAACTCGCGTTATCCATAACTACTACTGAATCAGCCGGAAGATATTTTATCATTTCACCAAAATAGTCTTCAAAAACATCCGAATCCATGTCCTCGTGGTAATCTCCCGTATGGCACGACTGAAAGGTTAGCTAACCTTCTTTTAAAAATCCCTCTTCGCTTCCAATATGGACGATTATTAGTCTTTTCCCTTTACCTGAAGGCACCTTAATACCCGTTGACAGGCCTTCCATGAAAGCTTGGCGAGCACTGGTTATATTTTTGTCTTGCCACATATTTGGTACTGTATAACCTTCATTGATCCACGCCTCATCAAGATAAAAGATTTTCTTCTGCTCTGTTCTGTACTGCTTTATACTTCTTAAGTATTTTCGTCGCCAGCAAACAATTTCATCGCTTTCCAGTAAAAGTGCTCTACGGTTATGCTTTTCCCAGGCAAAATCCATATTTCTCAAAGTGGTCCATAAACGGAATACTGTCATCCTGGCCAAGCTCCATTAAAATCTTATCTAGGGTGGGTATTTCTTTTTTAAAATAAAAAGAGTGAACTTTTCTTCGAATTACACTTTTGGTGTCTTCATCAAGGACTTTTACTGGTCTGCCTGGACTTTTCTTGGGAGGCTCCACTTGGCCTGCTATCTTTCTCCCCCGCAATAATTTAAAAACGGTGGACTTTCCAACTCCAGTCATTCGGGAACATCGGTCGACAGTTTCTTGTACAGTAAATTTCGGGTAATCGTATTTTATGCAATCGTGTACATTTAAAATAATAAGTTTTTCATTCACTGATAGTGGATAATTATTGGAACATCTTTTCGTTGGTGTAAATGTCGCCATTTTATTACTAATCTTATAATACTGTGAACACTATTTACGGCTTAACAGCAAATACTGATGCGTTAAACTAAACAAATATACTTATAAAGGTCTAAAAATTTTGGGTAGGGCACCTTGCGGCGCATGGTTGTGCCGAATCTGAAACAGGGTTGGAATTAGGCAGAGGCACTAATAGAAGGTTATAAACGGTACCTGTTAAACGCAAAACGTAACTGTATGTATAATCTACTACCTAAGTAATCCCTACACAATATTTCGATATTGACACTTCAGGCCAGAAAACATACTTTTCCTAATTCTCTTACGCAATTACTTGAAATTTTAATATTACAAACAATACTATTTCAAGACCTACGCCTATGGCCGACACCGAAATTGAGCCGAACTGGACGGAATTCCCCAATTTATTACTCTATACCTTTCTGAAATAGACTATAGTCGTATGGAATGGTACGAAGAAGTCGTAAAGGTGGGTAAGGGAGTTTATTTTTTGGGTATCGAGAGAGTGGACGTCGATATCGGGATTTCCATGGAATTTTTAGTGTGACTGGGTTTGGCGTTTGTATTGTTTGATGTGAGTGCTCGAGTGACCTAGCCTGCTTGAAGTTTTCGTAGTCTCTCTGAGATTGGTGTGATCAAAGAATACACCACTTAACAAGAAGCGAAGCTTCCGATCATTTTTTGTATGCGCATGTCTGAAAATCGCCATTTTTATAATAAGATACTTGTCATACTTCACTTTGTCGACCAATTATATCAGTGTATTTACTAAGTTATCTGTCAACGACGGTCTCTCAAGGTCATAAATTTTGGTTACCAAAACATCAAAGAAAATGCGTCGGGCTTCGCTTCTTGTTAGCTGGTGTATTCTTTGGTATGATGTTTGTGTATACCGAGGTGTATACCTCGTTACAAGGTGAGTGGAAGTTTTTGTATTGGCAAAGTCTCAGAATATGCCTCTCGTCAGCGAGAAGACTCATCAACCGTGAGTGTAATGTTGAGTATACGAGGTGTTTGTAGTCAATTACAGGCTGTATGAATGTTTTTTATGTATGCAGAAGTGTTTTTGGGTGTGTTCTGCCGAACTTATCACACAACAATTTGAGGAGATTAACTCGGTTCCTGACCCTACTCATCGTAGCAAAGATTGTCAGGCTCCCAATTGAGGGTGTGAGTAAATCTCACCCCCAAATAGGTGACCTGCCTCAATAAATCGAGTCTCTCACCCCAAAGTGAAATACGGAAATTCGTGGGTGTTAATTCCATTTTGTTGGTGTTGGAGTGTTTGAATGATCAGTTGTGTTTTGTGTGGGTTTAGTGTGATTCTCCACTTGCAGCACCGATTGGTTCCGATATGGAATAGCTAACTTTGACTTTAATGGTACGTTCAGTGAGGTAGGAATATATTAATTTGACAAAGTGAGCAGGAAGATTCATAGTTTTCCAGCATGCCAGACTTGATCGAAGGCTTTATGAACGTCAAGAAATACGACTGAAGAACATTCTCGGGCGATTATAGCTTGGGTGATGATGGTGTGAAAAGCGATAATTGGATCTTGTGAGGTGTGTTCAGGACGAAACCCATGTTGGTATTCAGGACGAAACCCATGTTGGTATTCAGGACGAAACCCATGTTGGTATTCAGGAAGAAACCCATGTTGGTATTCAGGAATGATGTTATGGCCTTTGCAGTGTTGCCAAAATCGTTCTTTTACCACTGTATACAGACAGCACAGGCCTATTTAACTATTGTTGCATTTTAATTACGCCCGCATGAATAGCGGTACTTTATAGCCTTCGTAAGTAGCCCGAAATGATCCTATGCAAGACACAAATATTTAAATTTATGTAATTTTTGATTAATTTAAAAACTCGCCATCAGATAAATGTAGATCGTAGAAATTATAAAGTTTTTTAGTGCAATATTTATTGGGTTTCAATAAGAAGGTACTAGCCAATAAAAAACTCTCGCCACTTCATGTTTTATTTAAAAAAGCAGTATTATTCAGCGGTGTTTGTTTATCCAAAATCATTTGCAGAAATTAAAGCGCGTGTTCGTGATTAGCCACATGCAGATCAAAGGAAAAAGTCGGCAAAGGAGACGAAAACGTGCTTTAATTTCTGCAATTGATTTTGGACAAACTTTACCTACAAAAAGCATCGCTAAACCTTTAAATGGAGCTGAATGCTATGAAATAAATAAATAAAGGTTTTTTTTATTCGGTTATTTAACGTCGGTCTATTTCTGCAACTGAGGCTAATCACCGACACAGGGAGCACTCTACTCTTAACCGGAAATTTTGCCGATTCCACTAGTGTTCCAACCAGTGGTAGGGATCTTTATCGAGCCCAACAACCATGGATTCGGGACGGCATATGTACATTATACCTCGTGTTCATTGATATAATGCCTGCGGCTGTACGGGCTCTACGACGGTGTGTCCCGAGTGGTCCAAGTTCTAACCGCGCTCGATACTGCTTCACCGTAATTATCGCATCAGAGGCGTTCCATTACAGTGCAGGGTCGACGCCCAAAATGAAAGTTGGGAACGGAGAGACAATAATAGCTTGGAAAACAATCTGTGTGTATAAAATGGAATAAGAGTTTAATAGAGTAATATAAAATTATTGTTTTCTACATATTTCCAAGTCAAGTATATTTGTTGGGTAATAAAATGTTAAAAAGTAATATCTACCACACACTCAGTATAAAAACAATAGTCAATAAACTTAGCTATTTACATTTAGAGTGATTCTAGATTTGCAACACACCTTACGGTTTTCAGAGTTGTAAATAATACGGAAACTATAGACTACGTGTGGTCACTAAACTCGGTGTGCAGCGTGAATGAGAAAACATTCAGTATTTAAAACAGAGGCGTATGTAAGAATACCCCAAACTTTTCAATTAAATGTTTATTTTCATAATTCAAATACAAAATCCGAATAACCAAATCAACCGTTCAAGACCAAAAGCAGAAAACATGTGACCAATAAACTGAAATCCTTCTCTCCTTCTCAAATTACTTAAAATATTTCTGATACAAATAACACAGGACTGTTTGGTCTAGCCTGTCAACAATCTCCTTATATAATCATAAAAAGGGTCGAAATACCGTCAAACATAATCTAAGACAAATCTCTCTTGATATCCCACTACACAAAACAAGAACATCCATATCGAGGTTTTCGTCGGTGATGTGGTGGCTGTACGCTGACACGGCCAGCCTGACACATAATTCTCCCTCGAATTATCAAATTGAGCAGCAATCTGAAACAATAAAAAAACTACGGCAGATTCGGGTTTTTTTTTCTTAAGTAAAGGTAGAGTGTGAGTTGATTGTGAATGACCTCAATAAAAATATCAACATCAACTTTATGTTGTAGAATTCGATGTTCAACATCGAGGTTTTCAAACCATGTCGCTGCATTATTCGAAGTATATCATCGCAGAACACGAAATATATCATCGCAGAATACAAAATATATATAAAATTCAAAATATATTATCGTAGAATTCAAAATATATCATCGTAGATACAATCAAATAAGAGATGCTATAAAATTATAGCTTAGCTGAAATTCGATGCATTATTGAAATTTTTGTTTTCTGGCATATTCAAAAATAACTCAGCCTCCTTGCTTAGTATACAAGGTACCCAACCTTGCGGAGTTTTTCGCTCAGATTGCGCTTCGCTGGATACAGACTTGACGTTTCAACTCGAAATTCGTCCCAAGTCTTCTGGACAGGCTTCTATCCGGTAAACCATTCGCTCGCTTCTCCAATCACGCCGCTAGCACTCTTAACCAATATCTCGTAGCTGGACCAAGTGAAGGTCTCACCAACTTTCCTCTGGCACCACGCTGTTGCATCTTCTTCATCTTTAATTGTATCAAACACTGGTACACTCTCGGCCGCCGATGGTTTAACCGCATTGTCTCAACGATTTTATCGTTACAATTAAGATCTTAGCGAACTCTTTCATCTTAAAAGTTTTTCTCACTTTCAAATTACATGAAAAAACATTAAACTCTTCTCACGGCACTGGTACTACCCCACTTCTGATTTTCCAGACTTTTCAGTTAAATGTTTATTTTCATAATTCAAATACAAAATCCAAATAACGGCAAATCAACCGTTCAGGGATCCAATTCTTGAAATAAATCCGTATAAAATTCGAATGAAATCGAGTATGTATTTGTATTCTTGAAATCGGTATGCGACTTTTGTTATACGAATTTGACATCGAATGGGCCAAGCTAGGCGAATTTGATTTTCCGTTTACGAATTGAGATATTCTATAACCTCTAACCACACTTTTACAGATGTTTGTTTATTTTTATTATTTTTACTCGCTTTCTTTTGTATTTGAGTTTTGGTGAGCATATATACTTGTGAAAAATTTAAAAATATCTCTGTTTATGTGGAAAAATGGTTTTGGGATCAATATCAGTGAGCAGTAAATGAAGACTTTCTTTTGGTAACGAACTCGGTAACGAACAACGAACTAAAACTTACTATGTTCATATTTTCTTCTTGTGATTTATTGGTAGGTATTAAGGTTTGTTTATGCCTAAGTTGGAGGATTTGTCCCTTTTGGGGGCGATTGGAGCATTGGAAGAAGCCGAAATTGATGGCAATAATCGTTGTATAGTATTTCAGCATAGGGAAGTTTAAATTGCACTAACACTTTTCTCTGGTCCCTGCTGATAGTTTTCTTGCACGATCCATGGTTAAACATATATTAAGTCTGATTGAGTGTAAAATATAGAAAAAAGCTAAAATAGTAAATAAAATTAATATCGTTCTACGTTTGGAAAATAAATTTCGGTTTATTTTGTGAGCAGATTCTTGTTTTTTTGACAAATTTTACATTTGTTTCGGCACACGTACGAAAAAGTAGAAAATATGCTGAGAAAATTATCCGCCGGGAAAAAAAGAGAAGTTCCCAAACTGTTTATTCGAATAAAACTTCGTATGCGGAAGTTTTTCCGCATACTATCCAAGAATTAAGATTGACATTGACGTTCGTATTCGAATCTTTCGTTCGAATTTAATTCGTATGCTACTGACATCCGTATAAGTTCAGGAATTGAGTCCCAGGACTGACTGTCTCTCTTGATAGCCCACTTCACAAACAAGGACGTCCATATCGAGGTTTTCGTCGGTGCGTATAATTTGTTGCAATATCTAGAAAAAGTCTTTAAATAGGCTGATTATTAAAATATCAATAATCCTTTACTTTGTAATGTTTGTATTTTATGCTTTTAACTAAGCAATGTTTAGATGAGAAAAATTTGGAAATCTGTTTTTATTAGAAGGAGGATTTGGGGCTAGTTTAAAATATGACACTTAAACTAATTTCTCACCACTTGGAGTCTCTATGCCGAAACAAACAAATGTTAAAGCAAAAAACAATTACATACTACTAAAATCTACCTCATTTATTTATATTAAATTTAGAAAACTTTGTTCTTTCCGGTTGTAGACCGCGTCGGAACTTCTATTATAAAATAATAGAGTTGGTAATAAAAGCCTATGTAAAAAATTACGTAAATATTTAATGATGGACAGACCATCCCACTGACTTCATCTATGGCACGTCTATGTGCACATTGCAAAATGAATGAAAAAACATTAGGTCATTTGAATACAGATGAGTATGCACCTTACTATGCACATTGAGGTATGCAACAATGCTGGTTTTTCAAAGTAATAAATATCACCCTGTACCGTTTTGTGGCTTAACACATGTCACTCAGAAATAAGGAAGTACTAATATGTATGAAAAATGTATACCGACTCGATAATATCCGGATGTAGATTCGAGATTTATATTTATTTGCTGTTATTTTTAGAACATTGCAAATATAAAAGGAAAATTTAAATGTGAAAAAATAATAATTCTTATTTAATTAATAGTATACGGGTTCATTTGTTGCTCTGTAATTTTTTCTTCAAATAATGAAATTTTTGTCAATTTCCTGTATTGGGTTAGACAATGGTTGAGCTACCTGTTCATTCATTCATATATTTGGGTTGTGCTCATCAGCCCAGGCACTTGAACTGAATATTTGTACCATTTCCCACGTTATCTACTTCCATTCCAGAAGCTTCGTGTCTTCTATAAAGGCCACTAGTTTGACTAGAGGGATTTTCAGTAGTTGTGATGGTTGAATTAATTCCTCTCCAAAGTGCTTCCGTCTAAGTACTTGTAAGTTCTCGCAGAAGCAGAGTATGTGGGTAGGTGTTTCATCATCAAGTTCACATTTTCTGCACATAGGTTCACTAACTTTGCCCATTTTGTGCAGATGATTCCTCAGGGTGCAGTGTCCAGTCACCAAGTCGGTAACTGTCTTCAAATGTCTCTTACCCAGTTTCAGTAGCCTGGTTGAGAGTTCCTTGTCTACCTTGTTCAGTAAACTCTTGGTATGAAGGTGCCCTTCTGTCACCCTCCATTTGAATTGGTGTTCCCTATCTTGCCAGTTCCCGATTTCCCCTCTTATGCAATCTTTTGTGATTCCACAAAACGCTTCCGGACCTATGAAGTCTCCTTTAGAGCCTTCTTTAGCTAACTGGTCCGCCATTTCATTACCTGCAATCCCCTCATGTGCCGACACCCATATTAGAGACACTTTGTTGTCTCTTGCCAGCCTGTTGAGGGATTCTTTGCAGTTTTTCACCAGTCTAGACTTAGTTGTTGGATTACTGATAGCCTTAAGCAGAGCCTGGCTGTCAGTGAGTATTTCAATTTTTTGTCCGGTATATCCTCTTCTGATGTTTTCATCAATACAGGCTATAGCGGCAATCGTCTCTGCCTGAAACACAGTCGTATGTCGACCAAGGCTAAAGAACATTCTCTGTCTAGGTCCTTTTATACCAGCTCCAGTGCCATGGTTTGTTTTGGAGCCATCGGTGAACCAGATGATTTCTCCAGAATTACCTGGGTGCATCACATATTCCCTAGATGGGATGATGATATTCACTCGCTCAGTGAATATATTCTCTGGTGTCATGCTATCAAAACTCATGTGAAATATGGGTTCGTCTAGTTGTATCTCAGTTGTATCAGTGTGTCCTCGAACATCGTTCGGGGACCATAAGTCCCCCGATTTCAGCCTAAGAATTGCCATCATTGCCTCCGCCCTTATAAAAAGTTCTAGAGGAGGAAGTCCAATAAGGGCTTCCATTGATGCCGTCCCCGTACTGTTCATTGCCCCGGTAATACCAAGAAGAGCTTGTCTTTGGATTGCAGTTAACATATTAACAGCAGAGGTCACTTATGTCCTCCTCCACCAGACTATTTTTCCATAGGTGATCGTTGGCCTTACCACAGTTGTGTAGAGCAAGTGAACCATCTCAGGTCGTATTCCCCAGGTTTTGCCCATAACTCTTCTGCATTGCCAGAAAAGCCTAGTCGCCCTGGTAGTAATTTTTTCCAGGGAGCAACCTGTTGTTTCACTTATTTTTATGACAGGAATCTTCAAAGTACCAAGAATCCTGGATAGAATAGAATTATTGATTGAAGTTATCAATATATCTCTCTTGATAACTGTTCTGTTTGTTATAGTATCTGATATTTTCCGTTTATTGATTTTATCTTTCACATTTTTGTATAATGCATTATGCAAACGAATGAGTCTAATTCTACCTTGAACTTGTTATGCTATTATCCTGAGCGACAAAATACAGCACCAAAACCAGCAACTTTGTGTATATTTAAAACTGGTGCATTACTACTTAAAAAATATATTTTTATGCATTTGTTATTGAAACGATCATTTTGTTGTTTATTTAAATAAATAAGGAGTATGGGTTTATCTGTTGGGAGATAACATTGTCTCGTATTCACAAATATTTGCAGCAAGAACAGTTACCTATGTATAGTCTGTAATGGAAGAAGCGTGTTTTTCCTTAAAAAAAGTGATTATAATATATCCTTAAAAGTTAGATAACCAGTGTTTGTTATGTCGTAGTAATACAATTATTTTATGCA
Source organism: Lochmaea crataegi (assembly GCA_947563755.1). Classification (NCBI taxonomy): domain Eukaryota; kingdom Metazoa; phylum Arthropoda; class Insecta; order Coleoptera; family Chrysomelidae; genus Lochmaea; species Lochmaea crataegi. The sequence goes on along the minus strand of OX387422.1, from coordinate 30,002,062 downwards.
CTAAAGTAAGTCCACATTTAATTCATTTTTTAAATTAGCTATTCTCCTCTGAACCTCTTGCCCAAAACAAAAATAACTATGTATATATAAACACCATGTCACCTGTAAATTTTATCAAGGTAAACAAATTAAGAACATTCTCAATTATAAATCTTTATTTCGACGATAAAAAAATAGTAACTGTTCTTGTTGTTTTTATATTTTGTAAATTTGTAGCAAAATAAAAAAAATTATTGATAGCTGATAGCTTGTTAAAAGGTAATTGTGATATAGTTTGACTTATACCAAAGATTACAAAATAAATATAAGATAGTTCACTTGAAGGCGGTCTGATTCTTCTTAGTGTTTTAAACGATCGCCGCACTCATAAATCATATTTACGGCTCCCTTTTGTTGTAAATAACGACACCGCTAGGTACCAGGGAATTAGAAGAGTATATTTTATTCCAAGCTATACAGGGATAACTTGAGAAATATATATCCAAATAGGATGATTTATTAAAGGTTTTTTTTATATAACGTTTTTAAATGTTAATTATTTCGAAAAATGTTCAGGATATGAATTTGAAAAGAAAAATACATTAAAATTTTTAAAATGAATGAATTGACAGATTTTATTCAACATTTTAGTAATTTGGTGATGCTTATTGATGATCTAGCGGTTATTTATACAGAATATCACAAATTAAATTATACATACTTATTGGCCACCAGAATAATAGGACCACTAAAACAATTTTGATGTTTAAATTAGACACCCCGTATTTTTTGGATTCACAAGGTTAAAACAGTAAAAACATATTATGCAGATGCAGGATATATTTATTAATAAATTAGATATGTGAATTTTCAAATTTCTATGAATACCCAGTATCTATAAGTACTAAATAACTAACTAATTTATTATTATCAAATATCTTTGTTACAATAGTTTAAAAAAGTTGAATTCCGTATTTGATAATAACTAATTTAATACCCACCTCTCAACGTCTTTGGGACAACGATAAAAGGGTATTTCTGGTTTTCCCACCTTGCTGGAACAACCCATCACAGCACAACACACAGGCATTTTAAAACCACAATTATAATATTATTAATGTTACTTTTGGAAGACAGGAGTTGAAATAATGCGAACAAGAAATTTTACTTCCGGAACGTTTCCCGAAAAAGTAAATGAAATACTTCTACAAAGTTTCTAGAGATTGTAGGCACATTTCTGGCCCTTCATTGCTTCTCTATATTTTTATCATTGTTTACAGTATAAGTACTTAAAATCAAGACTGCATTCAGAATTCGTGGGAAAGTGATAAACTACCATTTATTATGTATACAACTAAGACTATTAACAAATATCGCAAAATATTTATTTTTTAAGTTTTGCTATTGAAGAGGAAAATATGAATATTATTTTTTCCTTATTGCAATAATTAATTAATAAATTTAAAATATCTATAAAACATAAACACGAACAACGAATTCTAAAATACCAGCGCTCGATAGGCGACAACCCGTATAATATGCAAAATTAAATGCGAGTAAGGATTTAGCGACATACTGTAGCATGGCGCCAACCGATAAGTCACCAGACAGTAACCAGCGGTATGAATCCTTTGATCGATAGAATTTGTACGAGTGAACAATCTTATATATATTTTGTAATTTTTGCTTATACCAAAGATTACAAAAAAAATATAAGATTGTTCACTCGTACGAATTCTATCGATCAAAGGATTCATACCGCTGGTTACTGTCTGGTGACTTAGCGGTTGGCGCCATGCTACAGTATGTCACTAAATGCTTACTTGCATTTAATTTTGCATATTATACGGGTCGTCGCCTATAGAGCGCTGGTATTTTAGAATTCGTTGTTCGTGTTTTATGTTTAGGTTGTATAGATATTTTAAATGTATTAATTAATTATTGCAATAAGGAAAAAATAATATTAATATTTTTCTCTTCAATAGCAAAACTTATAAAATAAATATTTTGTGATATTTGTTAATAGTCTTAGTTGTATACATAATAAATCGTAGAGTTTATCACTTTCCCACGAATTCTGAATGCAGTCTTGGTATTAAGTACTTATAATGTAAACAAAGATAAAAATATAGAGAAGCAATTAAGGGCCAGAAATGTGCCTACAATCTCTAGGAACTTTGTATAAGTATTTCATTTAGTCTTTCGGGAAACGTTCCGGAAGTAAAATTTCTTGTTCGCATTATTTTAACTCCTGTCTTCCAAAAGTAACATTAATAATATTATAATTGTGGTTTTAAATGCCTGTGTGTTGTGCTGTGATGGGTTGTTCCAGCAAGGCGGGAAAACCAGAAATACCCCAAAGACCTAGAGAGGTGGGTAATAAATTAGTTATTATCAAATACGGAATTCAACTTTTTTAAAACTATTGTAACAAAGATATTTGATAATAATAAATTAGTTAGTTATTTAGTACTTATAGGTACTGGGTATTCATAGAAATTTGATAATTCACATATCTAATTTATTAATAAATATATCCTGCATCTGCATAATATGTTTTTACTGTTTTAACCTTGTGAATCCAAAAAATACGGGGTGTCTAATTTAAACATCAAAATTGTTTTAGTGGTCCTATTATACTGGTGGCCAATAAGTATATATAATTGAGTTTATGATATTCTGTACAAATAACCGCTAGATCATCAATACGTATCACAAAATTAATAAAATGTTAAATAAAATCTGTCAATTGATTCATTTAAAAAATTTTAATGTATTTTTTACTTATACCTAAACTACCCTTTTCAAATTCATATCCTGAACTTTTTTCGAAATAATTAACATTTAAAAACATTATATAAAAAAAACCTTTAATAAATCATCCCATTACTTTGAATATATATTTCTCAAGTTACCCCTGTATAGCTTGGAATAAAATATACCTTTATAATGCCCTGGTACCTAGCGGTGTCGTTATTCACAACAAAAGCGAGCCATAAATATGATTTATGAGAGCGGCGATCGTTTAAAACACTAAGAAGAATCAGACCGCTTTCAAGTGAACTATCTTATATATTTTTTGTAATCTTTGCTTATACCATCTATGCATATAAGTAATAAAGAAAATATTAAATTAGTGATTGAAATAGTTACATTTTTGGATGTAAGATAAAAACGCCGGAAACCATGTATTGGCATCGTTGTTCGTCTATTTCAGCGGCTCCCAACAATTTTTATCTTCCATACCCCTAAGCGTACCCCAGGCTGGGAACCGCTGGTCCATTGTATCCTTCCCTTGACGCTATATCAAACATTATCGACTAAGATCATCTAATATCGACCATCTGCGGTGGCCCTAAAGAATTACATAAAAAAAAACAAATAACACCAGTCTGATACATCGTCTGCGTTATACCTAGACCGATTACAGATAACTAGGACAATGGGAAATTTCTGTTTCTGTGAAATAATGTTAATGAACACCATCGAGAAAACTGATGGTAATATTATTTATAAAATTTGTTTCATTTCAAATTAAAATTTCACTTAAAAAAGGGAAATTTAACTTAATACCGGTCAAGGTAATAAATTATATATTTGTGTTTATACAATTGATATTTTAATTTTTGAAGATAGTAAATTATGCAATAATTTCACATGTGTAGTGTTGTGCAATTACATCGATCTAAAAATATTTGTTGGATGAAGAAGTGCAATGGTGTTATGATTTTCGATGAATATTATACCATGCATATCTCAAAATAAGGACGTCTTAAATCTTCCCAGCCGACTCCAAACCACTCTTTTTTGGTTAACGAGTTAGAATCAACAGAATATGCCTGATATTTTTAATGTGTAAAGCATCATCTCACATACAGTTTGTAATCTACTTTTCTACAAAGTACAAATATTACGGCAATGACTTTTACAACCACTGCTTTGCTTGATTGGCTTGATTAAATAGATATGGTATTTAATGGAATTGTTATTCCAGGGACCCAATTTACAGATCAGGAATGTTTATTTACTTTATCTTTGGTTGCCATCTTTTGAGTTTCTGTAGGGATATTTATGAAAAATTTACTAATATCTCGGTTTTTGTATCACTATCAATGAGTAGTAAATGCGGATTTTCTCTGGTAACGAACTAAAACGAACCTACCATATTTATATTTTTTACTTGAGATTTGTGGTATGGAGGTATTCAGGTTTGTTTATGGATAATTTGATGACGATAATAGCTAACGTAATTATTAAGTTACTTACTTATCACAAACAAAAACAATAAGCTAACATTAGCTAGATAGAAATTTTGAAATTTAAATTTGAATATTTAAAAATAGAATAACAATAATTAGTGGTTCCCTGTTTAGTAATTATTATTTAATTACATTCAACAAGAAAATCAAGTTTCAAATTTTAATTTCAAAATTTGTATATATGCTTTGTATTGGCTTATAAACAACTGTTTTTTAAAATTAGAGTTAAGTTTCTTTCTGAAAATATCTTTTAAGTTTTTCTGCTATTTGGGTATTAATTTCATCTGTGGCCTGGTTAATACAGTGTGGAAACCACTTATGGAATAAAATTCTTTATGTCATTATTTTAGAAAATTATAAAAAATGCCGAGACACGTCAACTTTTGAATTGAGTTGTGCGTTATGTAAACATGAATTTAAATGTACAGGGTGATTCACGCAAGTATGCCATAGTCGGTGTTGTTTTTTTTTAATGAAACACCCTGAATATTTGCATATTTTTGAAATCGTCTTAATGAACCGATTCCAACAAACTGAATAATGTATGGTCAATTATGAATTATACAGGGTGAAATTTTAAAATTAATAATTTATTACACTTGAAATATTGGCACTTTTTCAAATTAGCTAAATATGGATTTATCAAAAATCTAAACTAACTAATTATTAGACGTATTTGTATATTAAACAAAACCTGCTACGCCCATGAATTTTATCATAAATACCTAAAAATTGCCTAAAAACGCCAATAATTAGACAAAATCGGTAAATAATGTGGATTGTTTTCTATTCTGTCAGTTGTTGATGTGTTGACAGTTTATACTGAAAAAGTAAAATCTTTGTCAAACACTCTTTCCTTGTCGACATAACACTGAAATATTTAACTGAGACTCACTGAATTGAGATTTTAATGATGATCGGGTACGGGGATAACTGCAGAAGTCAAGTTGAAGTGGCAAACTTATTTAATCACAGGTATCCCGAATTGCCTAATATTTCACAAAGTACTGTGTCTAAAATTCATGCACAATTCAGAGAACTTGGACATGTCAAACCATTGAAAAGAAAACCACACTTCGTTGAAGATGATGTGAAAGTGGATATTTTGTTAAGTATTCCAACTTCAAGTACACGTCAAATTGCCCGTCAAAATAATGTTAGTCATACAACTGTTCTAAGATGTCTTCATAAAGAAAAACTTCATCCCTACAAATTAACTTTTGTGCAGGAGTTAACAGAAGACGATCCAGATCGTAGAATGGATTTCTGCGAAAGATTGATGAATAAGCTGAACAGAAATGAGATAGCTCTTGGTACCATTCTTTTTTCTGACGAATCAACATTCACATTGAATGGAGAGGTAAACCGACAGAACTGTAGATATTGGTCAGCAGAGAATCCTTATTGGATGCGTGAGACACATACTCAGTACCCTCAAAAGGTGAACGTTTGGGCCGGTATCATAGGCGACCATATTATTGGTCCTATATTTATAGATGGAAATTTGACAGCTGAAAAATATTTAAATATGCTTAGAAATGAAGTTATTCCTGCGTTGGCAAACTTATATCCCAACGCAATAGATCCTAGCTTACCGAATGAAAATGTTTGGTTCCAGCAAGACGGGGCAACACCCCATTATGCTTTAATGGTAAGAACTTATTTAGATGAAATCTTCCCCAATAAATGGATTTGACGAAGAGGTATTATTGAGTGGCCAGCTAGATCGCCAGACCTTATGCCGTTAGATTTTTTCTGTGGGGTTATCTCAAGAACAAAGTATATGCAACACAACCAACTAGCATTGTAGACCTCAAAGACAGGATAACTACAGAAATGCGGAATATTTCACCTCAAACTTTAAACAAAGTTAAGGAGGAGTTCTATAGGAGACTGTGCTATTGCCAACAACTAGGTGGAGAACATTTTGAGCATTTATTTTAATGTATTAAAATCTAATACATCAGGTATTTTATGTATGTGTTTAATAACTGTAAAAATAAAAATTTCACCCTGTATAATTCATAATTGCCCATACATTATTTAGTTTGTTGAAATCGGTTCATTAGGGGGATTTCAAAAATATGCATATGTTTCATTAAAAAAAAAACACCGACTATGGCATACTTGCGTGAATCACCCTGTACATTTAAATTTATGTTTACATAACGCACAACTCATTTCAAAAGTTGACGTGTCTCGGCATTTTTTATAATTTTCTAAAATAATGACATAAAGAATTTTATTCCATAAGTGGTTTCCACACTGTATAATGTTAGCGTTAGTCTCAAGAAGAAGTTCTCAAACTGTTTATAAAATATCCGAATAGGTACATTTTTCCGCATACAATTCTAGAATTAAGATTGACGTTCGTATTCGTATCTTTCGTTCGAGTAAATTTCGTATGCTGCTGATATCCCTATAAGTTTAAGAATTGGATCCCAGATGCGCAAGGTCTCGTATTAAAAATTCGATGCCTTACTTATTTTAAGATCTCTATGACACATTAATAATAAATGTCATCATAATAATTATATATTGTGATAGGTAAGTTAAAACAATGTAAATATTTTATAAAGATTATTTTTTGTTATCCGAGATTCTCAGAATATTTAAAATTCAAGTATTATTTAAAGCACTGATAAAAAAGAGAAAAGACAAATCGTTAAGAAAATAAATAAAATTTGAATAAAATCACATAACGTGATGATGTACCAAGATGGCTTTAAAAACATGGGAGTTTTTCAGAGCTGCTTCTGTGACAGCATTATCTGTCAACAAAGTAACTTCAAGTTTATCTTTTAAATTGATTTAAAAAATAAAATCAATTATCTTTAAAATTTCACTTTCGGAGATAACAGTAGGTAAACGGCTTGGTTGCCTAATCTTACTAATAGCTAAACATACTTTTTACTGTATTTAGTAATATCTTACCATCTAACTTATTTTTAAATTGGCAGTTTAGGAAGTCATGTCCTCATATTTTATTTATTTCTTTAGTCATAAGTTGTGTAAGATACATTTAGGTAATTCATTACAATAAATATTGCTTTAGGCCACAAAATCTTTGCACCGGTCCTGATGAAAGATTATGGAATGTGTAAATTAAATTTGTTTTTAAAAATGGAATGATAGCTCGTGTATTTATAATATTTATAATATCAGATCGTGAATAATGAACAGTTTTACACCACATCGAACCGACATTTGAAAAGAATATTGCCGTCATATTCTTCATGACTATTCCTACGATTATTTTGTACGTAATATTTATTTGGATGTTTTCTAGTCCAAAATCTATTTATCGGTATAAATAATTTCCTGACCTCCACAGTCCTATTTGAATACATTTCAGCTCTAGATTAAACAAACTCTTCACCTGAATCATTTGCTTGTTCACCTTGAAGTGTTAGGCAGGTGGAGTTAAATTAATTCTTTGGGTGTACATTTTATCCTCAATATTTTTGCTTATTATCTTTTTGTTGTTTTTTTTTCCATTACTTTTTCTTGATCCATCTTTTTTATTTGAACCTTTAGAGATTTATATAAGTACAAAATCTATTTCGAAATGGACAGCAGATGGACGAAGTATTATGGGTTTCTACTTGTTCTTTTATTTTTTGTTTTATTTTATTTTAGTTTGCTGTTAATAATCAATAAATGATTAATTATCATTTTTAATGCTGGTTAAAATACCGTTGTCAACTTTTTAATTAATATACTCCATCGAATACACACAGTAACAAACAAAATAAACAAGAAAGAAACAATGTCAAATAAAAGAGAACTCTTTAAAAATAAACAACGAAAAACACACAGAAGAGAATAGAATATTTGTGAAGAACAATCAAGGAAATAATTATATCAAATAAAATAAATTAATAAAAAATTTATAACTCTACCGTCTCACAAATTCCATTTGTACCGTAAGGAGTGAATTATAAAAATTCCTTACGATGCAAATGTAATTTGTGAAACCGGTAGAAGTAAAAGTGCAGATATAGGCTGCGGCTCAAAATTGGTTCAAATGCATCCCCTGTAATATGATGTTGGAAAAAACCCTATAAAAATAATTTAAAAAATACTTATCGTAACAAATAATGCAGATATCACAGTACAGGTGATGAGTGAGGAACATGGTCAGGTTTGGTAAGGTTGGATTATAGGTTTCTTATGATTGTCAGTTTTTTAATTTTCATGACCTAATCATACTCCTCTCACAACACGTGTACTGTGATATCTGCCTTTATTTGTTATGGTAAGTTTTTTTATTATGTTTTTGGGTTTTATCGCTTCCTCTACCATAATTTTACGTGAGATATCATTTGTTAATGATACATTTTACGAAAAATTTTCGACCAGTTTTGAGCTGCATCCCTACTTCTGAATATTTACCCCGGTAGAGTAATAAATGTTATATTTCTATTGTGGAATTTGTTATTAATTTATATTATTTTAACTTTATGGAAAAATTCCACGTAGTAAAGGTTCAAACAATTAATTTGTTAATCAAGGAAACCTAATACCAAATATATATATATATATATACACAGATACAGATACATTCAAATAAAAACGGAACATAGGGGTTTACTGTATTGTCCGATCTAAATAGTCCACCAACAAAACATTTCTATGCGTTCACTTCAATGAATATCAAGTATTGATCTGGACAGCTGGATTCAGAATCAATGTAGAAAAGCCCGCCCCTTCTCCTACCAAAATTTGTTAGTTATGTGCGAGGTGTGTCCGAGTGCGACCTGCGATTTAGTATTGAATAATTATTTGATGGGGTTAGTAAACGTCGCTACATATGGAAACAATATGCTTACGTTTTATGTTGTTAAAATCGAAAATTAATTGTTAAATTCTCTTTAACAATTAATGTTTCGAGTTAAGATAATATGTTTTGATTTCTTTTGGCCATAACGGCTTGCAAAATAAAAATAAATTCGTAAATAAAACAAAATAGGATTCGTTAAATTGAAACAAAATTATGGGCTTGAACACTCACCGCCCACAGTTGAAAATAGGGAGTGGTGGGAATTGTACGATATGTTATAGGTGTCCAAATAAACGATTGTAATCTGTTGAAGCTGGATGTTGGTCGACTAGTTCAAAAGCAGTTCTGATACAATGCTTAAAATCCCTATGTTCCGTTTTTGTTTGAATGTATCTGTATATATATGTTGTTCAAAACAGGAATTGATTAGAAGCAGGAGGCAATAAATTGCTGTCGAGAATTTGAAATGTGAAGGAGGTGTCTGAAACTCGAGCTGATTAAAATGCTAAATCCGTGAAAAAGAAGAAAAATAAAGTAAATAGTCTCATACAAAAAAGGACTGTGTTATACATATTTCCATCATTTTGAAATCCCTTTTTAAATTTTTAAAAGATATTACAGTTCGTTTAATTGCTATTCTATTTATAGCTTCGCCTTTTTTAAAATCAATAATCTCGTGTTGAAAAATGATCAATCAACCTTGTGTGATTTTTCTTTTAAATTATTTTCCCTTTCTATAATATGCTAAACATGGTGTAAACATATGATACCTACGATATTTTTTTACGTTACATAAATTATTATTCTTACTTCTGTTAACCTATTTACATACATTTTGCTGGAAATGTATTACCATTATCATGGCGTTGACCCTAAATAAAGTCATTGGCGCTGCCTAAGGAGTTCTCTGGGGGAGGGGCTGAGAACCTGCTTTTTAGAAGGTTGTTATCAAAAGCTTTGGATAATTGTCAGTGGTGGGCTGCAGTATTTTAATAAAATGCATAATTATGCAGTACTTTGGCAAATTTCATTTAATAGTTTTTTTTTACCAGATAATTGGGACTTATATATTTGCAGACATAAACATTACAATGTACCAGGATTATTTATATATAGAAAATCAACCGTTAGAACTGACGTTAGCTAAGTGCCGTCGATCATTGAACTGTCAATGTTGCTGAATTCAAAAACACATAATATGTATCCCAAGTTTTCATTACGAATTACTAGGATATCCTGTATATATGTATTGTAATTAAGTACTTTAATACAAAATTAAAATAATTTTGTAATATTACTCAATATGTTAATTTTTAATTCCTTTTAACCTAGTTGTGGTTACACCATTGATAAAAAACTTGTACTTCTTTAGTCTTACATCACAAGTACATGTCATTTATTTTATTAATTGAATGTTTAGAAGTGTAAATTATACGTTGTAAATATTATTAGATACAGTCGTTTAATGAATAATATATAAGCTAAATATTCTGAACATTGAAAAAGCGAAACCATCGGAACTCGAACCCGGAAACCCTCAGTTAAAAAACCCTTAGGTAACCCTCTGCGCTACGGAGGTTCCTATCCATCAATGTTCTGTTCGGTATTATAAGCTAACATTAACCGAGTCTGCGTCTTACATTCGGCCATCCTGCTTCGCTCCTCATCCTCGAGGTATCGAGTGCTGGACCTCGCACACTCTCCGCTCACACCATCATCTTCTCCCTCCTATCACTCTTGCCTCTCATGCCATATCGAGTCCTTCTCTCCCCCTTACCATGCTCTCTACTACTTCACTCACCTCCATCCATTCCTCCTCCCCCCTCAACATTATCTCCACCATGTTTTGCCAGTACACCGCCTCCCCTAGTTTCCTCTCCAACTTCTTCAGCACTTCCTCGTTCCTCCAGCATCTAAACACATGCCCCACATCATCCTCCACTTCACACCTCTCGCACACACCAGTCTCTCGTTTCCCAATCTTGTGGAGGTACCCTACTCTCGACCCATGTCCAGTGAGCACTTGTGTCAAGAAGTAGTTCACCTCCCCGAATTTCCGGTCCATCCAATCTCTCCTATTCCCAATCGCTCCTTTTAGCGCGCCCTCATACTCCTCCCACCTTCTCTCCATTTACTCATCCATCCATTCCCGTACCTCTTCTTTGGTCGCACCCCTCCAGCGTTGGCTCCTAGCTCTAGCCAACACGTCCAATGGGTAGGACCTTGCCAGCACCGCTGCTGCCAGTCCACCCACTGTCCTGTACCCCTGCACCACCCTCAGCAGTATCCCTCTCTGCACCCGCAGAAGTGGCCTAACCCTCGCATTCATCCCCGCTCTTTCACCCCACACCTCCGCACCGTACAGCATACTCTGCTCTACCGTCCTACCAATTACCCTCCTCTTCCACTTTCCCGGCCCTTTCACATTACACATCAATCTCCCCAGCCATGCTGCCCTCACTTTACCCTTCTCTGCCGCCTTTACCATATGGGTTTTGAAGGATAATTGGCTATCCAACCACACCCCTAGGTGTTTCACAGACTCCTCCATGCGAATTCTCCTTCCCTTAACCATCACCCCCACTTCCCTTGCCCTGCTCCGTCCCTTCACTAGCAACCCCACCGTCTTCTCTTCCGCCACTTCCAGTCCGCACCGCTCTATCTTCTCCACAATCTTCCTGCACATTCTCTTCGCCTTTCTTTCTATCTCCGCCTCTCCCTTTGCCGTACATACCAGACACACATCATCCGCATACACCGTAATCTCACATCCCTCTTCACATACTATCCCACAAACCTCATCAAACACACACTTCCAGAACGTCGATCCAAGAACCGAGCCCTGAGGCACTCCAGCCTCCATCTCATATCTCCTCCCTCTGGAGTCTACAATCACACGCCCCGTCAGGTAGTCCTCCACCAGGTTAACCAACCCCTGCTCCACTCCAAGCCTCAGCAACGCGCTCAACACTGCCCGTTTGCTGACACTGTTGAACGCGTTCCCGACGTCGAAGTACACGAGTAGGGCCAATTTCTTCTTCCTCCAGCTGCCCTCCCTAGCTCTTTCCACCAAACCCATCACCTTGCTCAGTGCCGAGATGCAAGATTTCCCCTTCGTGAACCCATGCTGGTTTACCCTAAAACCCCCATTCCTACCAACTTCCTCCTCAATCCTATCCCTTATTATCCCCTCCATCAATTTACCCATACCACACAGCATAGGCCTATAGTCCCCCGCCCGCTTCCCCTCTCTACCCGCCTTCTTCATCAGTATCACCCTGGCTACCTTCCATCCTTCCGGGAACTCCTCCTCCCTCAGCACCCTGTTGAATAGTTCCCAGAAGTACTCCCTATTGTCATCCAACAGCCTCTTCACCATATCACCCCTCAGGCCATCTATCCCTGGGACTTTTCTCACTTTAATATTTCTCCCCCAATCTTCTACCTCCCACTTCTCTACCGGCCTTATCCCCCTCATTTTCACTACCCCCTTGTATCTTGGATTTCCTGAATTCTGCCACCCACTCCTCCTTCTCCCCCTTTGAACAATTTCTCTATAATCTCCTTCTCCCAATCCTCCTCTAGAACCTCGTTCCTATTTCCACCCATCCTCTTCACCGCTATCTCATACGCCTTTCCCCATGGATTGTTTTCCAATTCCCCCAGTAACTCTTCCCACTTCCCTCTTTTTTCCCTCTCCACTCTACGCTCCAGTTCCTTCTTCTCTTTATATCTCCCTCTTCCCTCTATCCTTCCTCTTCCTCTCAGCATCCGTCTTCGTTCTTTCTTACACTCCCTCCACAGCTCCTCTATTTCCTCATTCCACCAGTAATTGGCCCTCCGCTCACGCCTATTGCCCCTCTTTCCCTCTCTTTTGCAGCCCTGTATCACATTGTACAATTCATCTGCATCATGTCCAAGTCCCCTTCCTATCTCTTCTCTTACTTTCTTCCTCATACTCTCTGCCTCGGCTTTCGACCACTTCCATTCCCACTCTTCCACTGAATCCTTTCTCTCTTTCCTTATATCCGTCTCCACATACCTATGTAAGCTCAAGCTTTCCTCATCCTCCAGCACCCCCCAACTAAACACTCTTTCCCACAGCCATTCATCACATGCTGTGCCTTGCTTTGCCTTGCCTGCCTACTCCTATCTCACTCTCCTGGCGAACCTGACGCCTGCACGTCCATTCCAGTCACCCCCCTCTCACTATCACATCACCTGTGGACATATCGTAGATCAAATCCCACTTCTGATACATAAGCTAAATATTCTGAACAGTGAAAAAGCGAAACCATCGGGACTCCAAACCGGGACCCCTCAGTTAGAAATACCATTAATAACATGCCTCTAACGGGGTTGCCAGATTTTTTACTCATATTAAAATATCTACATTGCCAACGCGTGCAAGTCTCGAGACTTGACACACTTATTATATAGATAAGATACGCTGTCGACAAAACTGTTTACGTATCAGGATATAAATATGTTTATAGGTTGTTTTGGTTATAACGAGTCACACTCCATTGATACATTCCAAATTTTCTTTCTGCTTAGATCAGAAACTCGGGGGGCCAATTTTCAAGATCGTTCGTACGTTGAACGAATACGTTCGTGAAGAAGTCGAGCGTATTGTACGAATGAAGTCAATTCTCGAGCATTTTAGTTCCAACGAAAGTAATCTGTTATTTCTAAAGAAGAATAAACTTGGTATCGTAGCAAAATTCATAGAAGAATGTGTGTTCTGATAGTTCTGAGCTGCTTGATCGTTTAATTTGTTTTGGAAATTTTGTAACAGGCAATATTATCTCTAAAATGTTAACTGCGATCCAAAGACAAGCTCTTCTTGGTATTACCGAGGCAATGAACAGCACGGGGACGGCATCAATGGAAGCCCTTATTGGACTTCCTCCTCTAGAACTTTTTATAAGGGCGGAGGCAATGATGGCAATTCTTAGGCTGAAATCGGGAGACTTATGGTCCCCGAACAATGTTCGAGAAGGACACACTGATACAACTGGGACATTACTAGACGAACCCATAATTCACATGAGTTTTGATAGCATGACACCAGAGAATATATTCACTGAGCGAGTGAATATCATTATCCCATCTAGGGAACAGGTGATGCACCCAGGTAATTCTGGAGAAATCATCTGGTTCACCGATGGCTCCAAAACAAACCCTGGCACCGGGGCTGGTATAAAAGGACCTAGAAAGAGAATGTTCTTTAGCCTTGGTCGATATACGACTGTGTTTCAAGCAGAAACGATTGCCGCTATAGCCTGTATTGATGAAAACATCAGAAGAGGATATACCGGACAAAAAATTGAAATACTCACTGACAGCCAGGCTCTGCTTAAGGCTATCAGTAATCCAACAACTAAGTCTAGTCTGGTGAAAAACTGCAAAGAATCCCTCAACAGGCTGGCAAGAGACAACAAAGTGTCTCTAATATGGGTGCCGGCACATGAGGGGATTGCAGGTAATGAAATGGCGGACCAGTTAGCTAAAGAAGGCTCTAAAGGAGACTTCATAGGTCCGGAACCGTTTTGTGGAATCACAAAAGATTGCATAAGAGGGGAAATCGGGAACTGGCTAGATAGGGAACACCGACACAAGGGCACCTTCATACAAAGAGTTTACTGAACAAGGTAGACAAGGAACTCTCAACCAGGCTACTGAAACTGGGTAAGAGACATTTGAAGACAGTTACCGACCTGGCACCTTGAGGAAACATCTGTACAATATGGGCAAAGTTAGTGAACCTATGTGCAGAAAATGTGAACTTGATGATGAAACACCTACCCACATACTCTGCTTCTGTGAGGATTTACAAGAACTTAGACGGAAGCACTTTGGAGAGGAATTTATACAACCATCACAACTACTGAAAATCCCTCTAGTCAAACTAGTGGCCTTTATAGAAGACACGAAGCTTCTGGAATGGAAGTAGATAACTTGAGAAATGGTACAAAGATTCAAATCAAGCGCCTGGGCTGATGAGCACAACCCAAATATATGAATGAATGAATGAATGAATGTTTCTTCCCGCACCATTGACATTTTAAATTAATTTTACATGTTTGAGTATTGTGACCTGGAATCAAACAGTGGAAGCAACAATTCTTCTCTTTAACGATGTTCCATTTCTCGTCCAATGCCATTTGTTTAGCTTTACAACATCTTGAACTACGATGATCTTCACTGTAAAATATACATGGATAGGTTTTAATGTTTTGGTTGAAACTTTTACCTTCTCTTGTCAATAAACCAATAGCTGTTGGAATGTCATTGTCATTTGTCGATTTTATTTTCTTCTTTGCAAATTTATTATTATTCGTATTACTCGATTGTTTGCTGTTATTTAAATTAAATCCACTGACAGCCATACGGAGTCTTTCTTCATTTTCTACTTCAGCTTGGTTAACCTCTTTTCGATGTTGTCGCTTTTAATTGCTGTTGCTTGTCTTTGCCATGTTCGGATCAATTCTTCTGGTAAAGATGATTCAACTAATGGATATAACATAGCTGCACATTTATCTTTAGTAACACCAAGTGATTCCAGAGCACGTAATTGTGCCTCTAACTTATCGTAAATTTTTGCCAATGAAGTTTGTTCATTTGATTTTACAGCATTACTAATTACTAGTGTTAACAACTCTCTTACATATACTTCAACTAGTAACTCCTCTCTACCGAAACGACTTTTTAAACTGTTGATAACCTTATCATAATTTTGACTTGTTGGTGGAAAACTGTTGACTAAATCTGCTGCTCTTGAATTTGTTATCATAGCTTGAATTAAATATTAGAACTTATCTTCTTTGGTAATACTTTTATCTTCATGGATATTTTTAAATTGACTCCAAAATTGTAACCAGTCTTGCAAATCGCCACCGAATTTTTTTATTTCAATCTTGGGTAACTTGAATCTCCTTTGAGAATCTGTATTACCAGTAGCTGCTACTTGCTGATTAATTAGTTTTTGATCCGGTTGATTCAATTTATTAGCTTCAATTTTTGCACGTAAATATTTACTTGTGTATTCAACAGCAACTTCATATTCATCCTCCATTATTTTATCATGATCATCCTTTTCAGCTGTTAATTCCACCATAGCTTCACACATTTTAGTATTTAATGCATCCAATATTTGAAAACTGACTTGAACATCTTCAATCACAGGTTGGTCTTGATGTATTTCTTCATTAAATGCTGATAACGCTCTTGTAAATGCAGCTCGCGCAGCTTTTCTGCTTCTTTTCAATTTGTCTAATATTGCGTTCGACATTTTATTATAAACCAAATTATTAATTTTCAATCGTAATCACAAAAAATAATAAGTCCTGTCACGGTCGCCACAAATGTGATGTTTAGAATGAAAATATTATTCAAATAATTAGGGACACTCACTTTTCTTATTAACGCAAATATTAGAGAAGAAAATAAACTTTATTAAATTATTTCTCAATTACAATAATCTGTCAAAAATACATCAATCTGACAACATTAATAATAGTAAACAAACTGTAACAAGACATCAAAAAACAAAATCAGCTCACTTAAAATAATTATTCTGGATTCCTTACAGAAAGTTAATAGGTTTGTTCCAACTGTCATTTATGAACCGTACTGTAATCCTTTCGAGTACTGTACAGTGCGCAAACTCGAATTTGGGATGGACACATCAACTTTATCACCCCTTCCAGAAGGTACAGTTTGTATACCGTCCTAAGCAGTCCCAAGAACGATAATCAATCAGCTGGAACGTGAAAGAAATACAGCACTTGCGCGAACGATACCAAAAACGGTTCTAACGCCAGTTGGAACTAGGGTTGCGCGATACACTAGAAAGTATTGATATTAGGTATCGATACGGATCGGAACGTAAAGTATCGATACAGTAGAATATCGAATATTAATTTATCGATACTCGAAGTATCGATACGTTAACGATCCGAGATTTTCCCAATTTTGACGTTTTTTCGGTAAAAAACACCTTTTTGGGGAGTGGAAAAAGACATTTTTGCGATCCGATTCCGGCCAAAGTTGAGGTTCTAGAAAAAAAAGTTGAGGATAAAAGCTGTAGATATTGAGAAAATCTACAACTTTTTATTTGGTGACTTTTTCACATAACCTTAAAATTAGCTCGAAAAACGCAAAAAACTGCATTTTTTGTTTTTTAGTATTAGTTTCCTTAAAAAATGAAAATTTAGTAGAAGGTAGCTTTGATAGTCACAAACCATGAAAATAATTTTCAAATGAAAATATTGGAAATTTTCCTAGTTATGACGTTGTTTCTTTTGGGGGGGGAGGGATGGAAAAAGATATTATTGCGATTTCCGTCCAAAGTCCTAGAATAAAAAGTTGATTATAAAAATTGTAGATCTTGAGAAAATCTACAGCTTTTACATCAGTGACTTTTCCACATAACCTCAAAATAAGCTCGAAAAACGCAAAAAACTGCATTTTTCGTTTTTTATTTTTGGTTTCGTTAAAAAATGTTCGATTTTGATGAACATTTAGTAGAAGGTAGCTTTGATAGTCACAAACCATGAAAAAAAATTTCAAATTAAAATATTGGAAATTTTAGAGTTATGACGTTTTTTCGGTAAAAAACACTTTTTTTGGGGGGGTGGAAAAAGACATTATTGCGATTTCCGTCCAAAGTTGAGTTCCTAGAATAAAAAGTTGATTATAAAAATTGTAGATCTTGAGAAAATCTACAACTTTTACATCAGTGACTTTTCCACACAACCTCAAAATTAGCTCGAAAAACGCAAAAAACTGCATTTTTCGTTTTTTATTTTTGGTTTCGTTAAAAAAAGCACGATATCATTTCACAACGTGATTAAAAAATCATGATATCGCCCATCACTATAGATAACGCCACTAGCTGCTACCACTAAAAATCCCGTATCGCAAGGAATCGATACACTACAAATTTATCGATACTTGGAATGTATCGAAAAGCATAGTATCGATACAAAAAATCGAGTATCGGAAGTAAAAGTATCGATACACTGGAATATCGGATAGTATCGCGCATCCCTAGTTGGAACGAAGCTAATGAGCTAGTAGTTGATAATTGATATATTCCAGCTACATTTAGTTAAGATATTTTATTTGTGTCGTTACTTATAATATTTAGTACCTCTTAAAATGAAATAAAAACTTTGTTTTTAGACACCGAATTGGTAATTCAAGATAAAAATAGTATCTATATAGTATAAAATAGAATTGTTTTTGTTAATTCATTAAGTTAAGAGCAAATATATATTCTGGAGCTATTTTGAAAACAACACATTTTTTACTTTATAATTTAGGTTTATTTAGTTTAGTGTTTACTTGAGATGTCTGATACAAAATAGAAGAGTTCCTTAACAACTGATTCGTTTGGCAACCTGACAAAAATTGCCGACGATTCAAATTTTTGGAATACAGATACTGGTATGAATATTAATTGCACGAACGTCATGAGGTGAATGAATACGTAATAAAGTGTGCGAAATTATTGTGAGGATTTTTTTATACAGATACAAGAGCATCTGGGTGAATTGTTTTGCTTCAATTCTAATGCAAACAATTTTTTTGTATTAAAAAAATCTTAATTTTAATATTTGATTGGAAAACCTATTATTATTTTACAAAAAAAAATAACATAACTGTCTGATTTAACGAGAAGTGTACATCCGAGATTTGAGTCCCTTATATCTGCATACACGGCTTTTTCGCTTCATTTTTAGTAGTCTCTGGAGTCTGTTTATCATTATAAAAAACGCCAAACAATATATTGTTTTTGATGCAGATAAAAAGTATTTTCGAATGACTGAATGCTGCTATGGCCTATCGATTGGGCCCTTATTCAGTCAAACGTATTTCTGTTTTAACTATTCTAGAATTTAAGTGCCTCCATTATGCATATAATGTTAATAAATTCTATATTGTTTCAGATATTTTCTTATAAATTCTGTACATGTAAGTACTGCATTTATTTCTTTTGTGTTTGTAAAACGTTCATGTAACAATGTTGCAAGTATCTCATAAATATTCCTTAGATACTGTGTTCGCATAGGTATATGAGAGCAAAACTGTTTTCCTTATAACGTTCGAAGAATAATTTTTCAAACATTCAACGAATATTGTGTTGGTACTTACAGGGTGATGAATATTTTAAGCACAGATCACTATATCACTTATTTAAACAAAATTAACGATGCATTTATTTAGATAAAACGTTGCAAAGGTTGTTGGATTACTACAATGTAAGGTCAGATTATTGCATCACTTGTTATGTGTCCGAAAATAATATCCTTTTTTTTAAGACTATTACGTCAGATCAGGGAAAACCACAAACGGTTTACCCTTTTCGGACCACCTGTGTGTATTAAAGTTCTGTATGGTCTAGTCTAGAATTTTGATTTGTAGATTATGTTGGAAACTTTTTAATGGATTACTGATTGGACATGCCGTAACAACCTAACTTCCATATTTACATAGAAGCACAAAAATGTTACAGACTGCTTAAGTTAAAAATGTCATTCAACGTTTCTAGCCTATATTTTCGTTAACATTAAAATATTATTTAAATTATAACTATAAAAATTTTAGTTTTGTATGAAATATTTTACAGATTTTAACGAAATTTCTTATTATTTATTTTATTAAGTCATAAGGTAGAATGGAATGTTGGAAAAAGAATCACCTTGTAGGAAAACAGTAGGTACTAGACAGTAAAACACGTACAAGTTAGATAATTCAGCCAAGGTAGACCGTTGAACGTGTGGAGACGAATAAGTCACTTTCAGAAATATAAAATGGATTTCTTAGTAGGCTGTAATAAGAAAAGTATAGTGAAAGGTCAGGACTGTAATTATTTGTTCAGAAATACAGCTATGAATGAAAATCGGTAGAAATAGGTAGAGCTTTATTTAACAAAAAAGTGGATAATTAATATTTTTTAATTACCTAACTAATCTACATCGTGACCTACTTAACATCGCAATTTTTTATTTATTTGACAAATGAATATTTTTTAACAGACACTGTATTTATATGGCTATTGTCTATTTCAGAAAGGTATAGTGTAATAAAATGGGGAATTCCGTCCAGTTCGACTCAATTTCGGTGTCGGCCATAGGCATAGGTCTTGAAATAGTATTGTTTGTAATATTAAAATTTCAAGTAATTGCGTAAGAGAATTAGGAAAAGTATGTTTTCTGGCCTGAAGGTCAATATCGAAATATTGTGTAGGGATTACTTAGGTAGTAGATTATACAGTTACGTTTTGCGTTTAACAGGTACCGTTTAACCTTCTATTAGTGCCTCTGCCTAATTCCAACCCTGTTTCAGATTCGGCTAAACCATGCGCCGCAAGGTGCCTTACCCAAAATTTTTAGACCTTTATAAGTATATTTGTTTAGTTTAACGCATCAGTATTTGCTGTTAAGCCGTAAATAGTGTTCACAGTATTATAAGATTAGTAATAAAATGGCGACATTTACACCAACGAAAAGATGTTTCTCCACTATCAGTGAATGAAAAACTTATTATTTTAAATGTACACGATTGCATAAAATACGATTTCCCGAAATTTACTGTACAAGAAACTGTCGACCGATGTTCCCGAATGACTGGAGTTGGAAAGTCCACCGTTTTTAAATTATTGCGGGGGAGAAAGATAGCAGGCTAAGTGGAGCCTCCCAAGAAAAGTCCAGGCAGACCAGTAAAAGTCCTTGATGAAGACACTAAAATGGAGCTTGGCCAAGATGACAGTATTCCGTTGATAACAAAAAAACTTTTATGGACCACTTTGAGAAATATGGATTTTGCCTGGGAAAAGCATAACCGTAAAGCACTTTTACTGGAAAGCGATGAAATTGTTTGCTGGCGACGAAAATACTTAAGAAGTATAAAGCAGTACAGAACAGAGCAGAAGAAAATCTTTTATCTTGATGAGACGTGGATCAATGAAGGTTATACAGTACCAAAAATGTGGCAAGACAAAAATATAACCAGTGCTCGCCAAGCTTTCATGGAAGACCTGTCAACGGGTATTAAGGTGCCTTCAGGTATAGGAAAAAGATTAATAATCGTCTATATTGGAAGCGAAGAGGGATTTTTAAAAGATGGTTTGCTAACCTTTCAGTCGTGCCATACGGGAGATTACCACGAGGACATGGATTCGGATGTTTTTGAATACTATTTTGGTGAAATGATAAAATATCTTTCGACGCATAGAGAAGACTCCAACTTCATCTTGGAGAAAACAAGAAATTATTGACTGGTTGACCACCAAAAGTATTGAATTTGAAGATAATTTGATAAAAGAAGAACTATTAGCTATAGCAAATTTACATAAACATCGTTTTATGAAATACGCCGTGGAAGATATAGCAGAAAAACATAGTGTAACTGTGCTGCACACACCGCCATATCATTGCGAACTAAATCCTATAGAACTTATATGGGCGCAAGTGAAAGGATTTGTGGCAAGACACAACACGACATTCAAAATGAAAGACGTTAAGCTACTGTTTGATCAAGCCATTAAGGAGGTGACACCAGAGAACTGGCGAAAAGCAGTCCAGCATGTCATTAAAGAAGAGGAGAAAATGTGGGATCTTGACTACTTGATAGATCGGACTGTCGACCCGTTAATTATAACGTCAAGAGGAGATGACAGTTCCTCAAATGACGAAGAATATTATGATTTTTTCTAATTTAATTTCTGTATAATGTTCAATAAAAAATAAGTGTTCCTAATACTATGTACATAATGCCTAATTTTTATTCTGTTAAAATAAAATTCTTTCCTTTTTACGAGTATCCTAACGGCACGCCTTTGGCACACTATTTTCAGTGTTTGTGAATGGATAACTATAGGCTAAACCCATATATTGACTCCAACCCGGGTGGTACTACCTGCACTTGATAAAAAGAAAGAATTTTACAATGAAATCAATGCCAAACTATGAAAGTGGCTTAAATATTCGTTGGGCCACTCTGCGCTCCCTTTGCATACCTAATAAGGTTTTATTACTCTATACCTTTCTGAAATAAACTATAGTGTCGAATTCCGCAAAACTACCTGTAACTACCCGAAAGAGGGATTATCGTATCATTAGCACAGAAGTGCAAGGAAAATGATTGAAGAAGCTGTACCGTGTACCGAATTGAAAAAATATCCGCGTAAGTACAAAAAAAATAAGCTCCCGTAAAAACTGGCCTTTGGCTGTTAGCCATATTCTAATCCTCCGGCGACCTTTTGTGGAATCGACCTAGGATTAAAGACACAGGTAGGTTTTGCGGAATTCGGCACAGCCCATTTATATTATGTTCACTCTCAATTTAATGTGTCGATGCATATTTTACTCTATAAAATAAATGTTTAGTTCTCACAATTTTATATTTTTCAATGTCATTATGTAAAATTTATGTAGTTTTATTAATTAATAGACTAAAGTTGATTCCTATCCAAAAGGCACCAACGTAAACGAATGCATAGTGCGGAAAATACGCCCTGATTGGTCAAGCAGAAGTAAAACATTCGGGATATGTGGCATGTGGCATGGCAATATTATTGTAGTATTTTTGTTCATGGCATGCCTCGTATATTTGTTTACGTTTTGGACATCTTCGAATACACTTTAAAACATCTATTTTTTATTGCAGCACTTTGCATATTTTACGCTTTTTCTCCAAATCTTACAACTGTCTATAAATCTAACATATAAATTTACCTTTTTACTTTTTAATACTTAAGCTAGACTTAAATAAATACTAAATATTAAAATTATTAAGCAATTCAAGAGAAAAATAAATTTGTTAGCACATTAAATTAATATAAGAATCCGACTGATACCTTGTCTGGACTTACAATTTATTGCTTGCATTGTCTATTAATCTATTACAATCTCAAGTAATTATTGTATGTGTACAAATAAGTTCATAGTTCATAAAAATAAGAAACATCGAGTATAACAAAAAAAAATTGATTGGATGGTAGCAGACATAAAAATTATTAGTTTCTTTGTCACTTGGAAGCATCTATAGATAGTTCATTCTATAATTACACAGATGCGTGCAGGATCAATACTTAGTTCCTATTATTTTTGTTTGCTTTTTGATTTCATTTAGTTATAATGCAAAACTTATATACAGTGTGGAAACCACTTATGGAATAAAATTCTTTATGTCATTATTTTAGAAAATTATAAAAATTGCCGAGACACGTCAACTTTTGAATTGAGTTGTGCGTTATGTAAACATAAATTTAAATGTACAGGGTGATTCACGCAAGTATGCCATAGTCGGTGTTGTTTTTTTTAATGAAACACCCTGTATATTTGCATATTTTTGAAATCCCCTTAATGAACCGATTTCAACAAACTAAATAATGTATGGTCAATTATGAATTATACAGGGTGAATTTTTTATTTTTACAGTTATTAAACACATACATAAAATACCTGATGTATTTGATTTTAATACATTAAAATAAATGCTCAAAATGTTCTCCGCCTAGTTGTTGGCAATAGCACAGTCTCCTATAGAACTCCTCCTTAACTTTGTTTAAAGTTTGAGGTGAAATATTCCGTATTTCTGTAGTTATCCTGTCTTTGAGGTCTACAATGCTAGTTGGTTGTGTTGCATATACTTATTTCTTGAGATAACCCCACAGAAAAAAATCTAACGGCGTAAGGTCTGGCGATCTAGCTGGCCACTCAGTAGTACCTCTTCGTCCAATCCATTTATTGGGGAAGATTTCATCTAAACAAGTTCTTACCATTAAAGCATAATGGGGTGTTGCCCCGTCTTGCTGGAACCAAACATTTTCATTCGGTAAGCTAGGATCTATTGCGTTGGGATATAAGTTTGCCAACGCAGGAATAACATCATTTCTAAGCATATTTAAATATTTTTCTGCTGTCAAATTTCCATCTATAAATATAGGACCAATAATATGGTCGCCTATGATACCGGCCCAAACGTTCACCTTTTGAGGGTACTGAGTATGTGTCTCACGCATCCAATAAGGATTCTCTGCTGACCAATATCTACAGTTCTGTCGGTTTACCTCTCCATTCAATGTGAATGTTGATTCTTCAGAAAAAAGAATGGTACCAAGAGCTATCTCATTTCTGTTCAGCTTATTCATCAATCTTTCGCAGAAATCCATTCTACGATCTGGATCGTCTTCTGTTAACTCCTGCACAAAAGTTCATTTGTAGGGATGAAGTTTTTCTTTATGAAGACATCTTAGAACAGTTGTATGACTAACATTATTTTCACGGTCAATTTGACGTGTACTTGAAGTTGGATTCTCTTCAACATTTAACAAAATATCCACTTTCACATCATCTTCAACGAAGTGTGGTTTTCTTTTCAATGGTTTGACATGTCCAAGTTCTCTGAATTGTGCATGAATTTTAGACACAGTACTTTGTGAAATATTAGGCAATTCGGGATACCTGTGATTAAATAAGTTTGCCACTTCAACTTGACTTCTGCAGTTATCCCCGTACCCGATCATCATTAAAATCTCAATTTGGTGAGTCTCAGTTAAATATTTCATTGTTATGTCGACAAGGAAAGAGTGTTTGACAAAGATTTTACTTTTTCAGTATAAACTGTCAACACATCAACAACTGACAGAATAGAAAACAATCCACATTATTTACCGATTTTGTCTAATTATTGGCGTTTTTAGGCTATTTTTAGGTATTATGATAAAATTCATGGGCGTAGCAGGTTTTGTTTAATATACAAATACGTCTAATAATTAGTTAGTTTAGATTTTTGATAAATCCATATTTAGCTAATTTAAAAAAGTACCAATATTTCAAGTGTAATAAATTATTAATTTTAAAATTTCACCCTGTATAATTCATAATTGACCATACATTATTCAGTTTGTTGGAATCGGTTCATTAAGAGGATTTCAAAAATATGCAAATGTACAGGGTGTTTCATTAAAAACACCGACTATGGCATACTTGCGTGAATCACCCTTTACATTTAAATTTATGTTTACAAAACGCACAACTCAATTCAAAAGTTGACGTGTCTCGGCATTTTTTATAATTTTCTAAAATAATGACATAAAGAATTTTATTCCATAAGTGGTTTCCACACTGTATATAGTTTTGCATTGGAAATGAGGTTTTATCACTCTCTCGTTCATAAAAATAGACTATAAATAGCGAATGCTCATCACACTTAATAAATAAATAAACATAGGAAAAAGTTGTTGAATATTTGAGAAAACACAAAAAATATAAATGTCCATTTTGGGAATTAACAAACCTATATACAACAAAAGTCTAGGGATATTTTTATAATTAGTCGTGTTTTTACCTGTGATCAACTTGAAAAAGTAATACAAAATTTATAATTTATATTGTTGTTTAATATGTCGAAAATATCAACTTTTTTGCAAAAAATAACAGAAAACTGAACAAAAATGCTCAAAATTACATTGTTAATGTCTGCTTGAGGTATTTGAGTCCATTGTACTCTCAGAAGCTCTCGAAAATGAAACTCATTGTGAATGTTCCCCATAAGTGGAGTAATTCGTCGTTGGAGCATGTCCCATACGTGCTCAATGGGATTCAAGTCCGGTGACTGTGCTGGTCAAGGCAATACATCAATACCCTCGTTATCCAACCAGTTTACTACAATACGGGCAACATGTGGTTATCATGCATTAAGTGAAAGTTATCTCCAACCGCACCAGTAAATGGACGAACGACAGGTTGGAGAATAGTATCCAAATACTGCAGACTTGTGAGAAAGCCGCGTGGGAAAAAGAGCTCAGTTCTTCCGTCAATAATGATTCCGCCCCATGCCATTAATGTGCCACCTCTGTATGTGTAGGTACACTTCCTGCACATGTCGCAAGCGTTCCAAATTTCCGGGCTGTCTCCACACTCTCGTCCGACGAGAATCTGGATAAAATCTGAATCTAGACTCATCGGTGAATAAAACTGTAGCCCAGTCATTGTCAGCCCAATTCAGAAACTCTTGACACCAGGTTAATCGTGCAGCGCTATTGCCTCGAGACAGATGTGGACATCTCCGTGGTCGCCGACTACGAAGATTAGCTTCATGGAGACGATTCCTCACCGTATTACTGCCAATTGTCACATTATGTGCACGCTATAATTCATTAACCAATTCGGTTGCTGTGATTGTCGGTTGCCTTCTAGCGGTTAAAACTAAATACCGGTCTTGAGCAGCGGTTGTAGAACGACCACGTCCTGGATGTTGCTCGGTTGGACTCCCAGTGTCTCTAAACCGATGCCATAATCGACTTATGACGCTTTGCGAGTCTCCCAACTGTTCGGCTACTTGGGTTTGTCGCACACCAGCTTGAAGGAGGCCCACCGCCCTATTCATCCCATCCAACGTTAAATGTTGTCGTTCCATGGTAAAAACACTATCTTTAACACACCCACTAAGCAGTGGCGGATTTACCACTAGGCTGAGTAGGCTGGAGCCTAGGGCGGCAGATTTGGAACCAACATTTTCTTTATCTGTTCTGGTCTGGTCAAATAGGAGGAAGGGGAAAGCAGTGCGCGGGAAGAAGGAATGTAGGGGATGGATGGAGGGTGTTTCAGATAAATTTAGGGAAATGCGGGATGGCGCATGATATATTGGATGAAGTGATTTTCAGGAGGGAAGTGGATGTGGTGTGTGGATCTGAGGTAAATGCTAGATATGTGGGAAAGCAGGGATGGATTATGGATGATATGGGAGAGGCAGGAATAAGAGTGGTGGGAGATGGACTGAGGGCAGATGAAGTGAGGAAAGGAAACGGATCGGTGGTAGTGCGAATGGGAGACAGGGTGGTGTACAGTATGTATATAAGCCCAAATGTCAGCCTGGAAGAATATGAGAGGAGATTGACAGGATTGAAGGACGATCTGAGGGTGTCAAAAGGGAAAAGGAGGATAATTAGGAGAATGGTGACAGGGGACTTCAATGCTAAGAATACTGTATGGGGGGGGGGGGAGAAAACGGGAAAAGCCCCAGGGATAGATGGCCTGAGGGGTGATATGATGAGGAGGCTGTTGGATGACAATAGGGAGTACTTCTAGGAGCTATTCAACGGGGTGCTAAGGGAGGAAGAGTTTCCGGAAGGATGGAAGGTGGCCAGGGTGATACTGCTGAAGAATGCGGGTAGAGAGGGAAAGCGGGCGGGGGACTACAGGCCCATCAGCCTGCTGTGTGGGATGGGTAAATTGATGGAGGGGATAATAAAGGATAGGATTGAGGAGGAAGTTGGTAGGAATGGATGTTTTAGGGTAAACCAGCAGGGGGTGGGAAGGGAAAATCATGTATCTCGGCGCTGGGCAGGGTAATGGGCTTGGTGGAAAGGGCTAGGGAGGGCAGCTGGAGGAACAAGAAATTGGCCCTACTCGTGTTCTTCGACGTCGGGGACGCGTTCAACAGTGTCAGCAAACGGGCAGTGTTGAGCGGGTTGTTGAGACTTGGAGTGGGGAAGGGTTTGGTGAACCTGATGGAGGACAACCTGACGGGACGTATGATATTAGTCACTAGAGGGAGGAGGTATGAGACGGAGCCTGTAGTGCCCCAGGGCTCGGTTCTTGGACCGACGCTATGGAAGTGTGTGTTTGATGAGGTTTGTGGGATAGTATGTGAAGAGGGATGTGAGATTACGGTGTATGCGGACGATGTGTGCGTGGTATGTACGACAAAGGAAGAGGCGGAGATAGAAAGAAAGGCGGAGAGAATGTGTAGGAAAATTGTGATGGAGATAGAGCTGTGCGGACTGGAAGTGGCGGAAGATAGACGGTGGGGTTGCTAGTGAAGGGGCGGAGCAAGACGAGGGAGGTGGTGGTGATGGTGAAGGGAAGGAGAATTCGGATGGAGGAGTCTGTGAAATACCTAGGGGTGTGGTTGGATAGTCAATTATTCTTCAGAATACACATCTTAAAGGCGGCAGAGATGGGGAAAGTTAGGGCAGCATGGCTGGGGAGATTGATGTGTTATGTGAAAAGGCCGGGAGAGTGGAAAAGGTGGGTAATTGGTAGGACGGTGGAGCAGAGTATGCTGTACGGTGCGGAGGTGTGGGGCGGAAGAGCGGGAGTGAATGCGAGGGCTAGGCCACTCCTGCGGGTGCAGAGCGGGATACTGCTGAGGGTGGCGCAGGGGTACAGGACAGTGGGTGGACTGGCAGCAGCGGTGCTGGCAAGAACCTACCCATTGGACGTGATGGCTAGATCCAGGAATAAACGCTGGACCAGAGAGGAAGTACATTAATGGATGGAGGAGGAAATGGAGAGAAGCTGGGAGGAGTATGAGGGCACGCTAAAAGGAGCGATTTGGAAAAGGAGCGATTGGATGGATCGGAAATTCGGGAAGGTGAACTACTTCTTGACACAGGTGTTCACTGGACATGGGTCGAGAGTAGGGTACCTCCACAAGATTGGGAAAATAGAGACTGGAGTGTGCGAGAGGTGTGAAGTGGGGCATGTGTTTAGATGCTGGAGGAACGAGGAAGTGCTGAAGAAGTTGGGGAGGAAACTAGGGGAGGCGGTGTATTGGGAGAACATGGAGAAAATAATGTTGAGGAGGAGGAGGAATGGATGGAGGTGAGTGGCGTAGTAGAGAGCATGGTTAGGGGGGAGTGATAGTTAGGGAGGAGACGACGGTGTGAGCGGAGAGTGTGCGAGGGACCGCCGCCCGTCCCGAAGTATGCTAAGGTAGTGATTCCGAGGCGGGGGTAACGGCGAGTTTGAGGTGGGCTTGGTTGGTAGGCATCCCCTTGGGGAAGAGTCCAACACTGTTTGGGTCCTGGACCCTTTCAAATATGAATTTCCCATCTCGACCCGAAAAAAAAAAGTACAAAAACCAAGTTACAATCAAAAAAATTTGTTATTAATATGGATGCCAACTAGGGTATCGAATTGTAGAGGTAGGGGCGGCAAAATTTGAATAGCCTACTGGCGGCAAATGTGTAAATCCGCCACTGCCACTAAGCAAGAACAGTATGAATGACTAAAATCGGAATTAAATAAACATTAAAATGTCAGTTTTTTCGTCCCTTGTGAAAAACGTTCTAAAACACGTATTGTTATCTGTGTTGCAATCAATTTTTTTATATAAAAGTAAGTATTTAGACTAACAGTTACAGTCGAAGCAAGTTTATATGAACACGAAAATTTCTTTCACTAGTTTTAGGATTTCACCAAAATATCCCTAGACTTTTGCGTTGTGTGTATAAATTGGTGGAATATTTCAGTAGAATCATCTTAAAAAATTGTCCCACTTACATATGAAAAAGAAAGTCAGCATATTTTAGGATCTTGTATAAATTATGTGATGTGTATCTTTTAAATTTATATCAAGTGTATATTAATTGCAATTTCTGAATGTACGAGAAACATTTTTTTCCTTTTTTAAAAAGAAAAATGTTAAAGGTGAAGAGAGAGGTTTTTAGCTTTTATCGTAAAATCTGAATTATTTTTACAAAAAGTTCGAAAATCAATTGCAGAAGCTGAAATACGCTTATATTATGCTGATCAAACGAAAAAGTGCGACGAACATGTGTTTTAACTTCTGCAATTGATGTTGGACAAACTTGTGACATAAGAAGGGATTTTCAATTAAAAATTATAGGAAGCGATAGCTGAAGGTTGGATCCTATTTTATCGCTTAACCAAATGTACAAAGTACAAAGTCTTGAACATTCTGGAAAACATTTGCCATCAGCTAAAAATTTATATCGCGATGACAAGTTTGGAAGTGTAATTTTGTAAGGAAGTCCAGTATTATCATTAAAATCTTAATGATCAACACGCCTTGTTTTTAATGAATATGTTTTTATTTCAGATGGTCATTAGATTACACTAGTTCAAGATATTTCCAAATTGATCAGCCAAATTACTACAGTTTTCCACTTCACCTGCAAAAATGACAACTGAAGACAACCTTTTGGAAAATCACAGAATGTTGGAAAAAGCCAGTAACAACAATGGTCCAACGAACGCGATACCCGACGAACGGTCCACGTTAACCCAAGAGTGCAATGGCACGCATAGAGATGAAGAAATTGAGATGGAGTGTGGTCTGGGACCTTGTGCTCCAAATTGGCTACAAAAATTTGCCTCAAAACAATCGTTTTTAACAGTTTTTTGTATAGCTTGGGTGTTACAAGGAATGTACCACACTTACTTCGTTAGCGCTATAACTACTATAGAAAAACTTTTTCAAATACAATCAAAAATAACTGGGATAATCATGAGTGCAACGGAGATTGGACAAATAGGTTCTTCTTTATTACTAACTTATTACGGAGGTCAGGGACATAGACCAAAATGGATAGCTTGGGGTATGGTATTGTTTGCTTTGTCTTCCTTCACATGCTCTCTGCCACATTTTATTTATGGTCGACATTTGTTAAATGCCAACGAATTGACTGGAGTTGTTAAGGATCCTAATGTATGCAGAATAAAAGCTACCAATGCATCTTTTCTATTGGATCTTCAAAACGTTAGTTTTGCTAGTAACTTCACTATGCTTGGTCTAGAAAATTGCCAAACTGATACTGAGGTCACTTCAAGTTATCGCTTAGCTCCATCGGTGACCAATATCGTGTTAGCAATTTTTTTTATAAGTTTACTTGGAGTGGGTATGGGACAAACAGCTGTATACACATTAGGAATACCGTACATTGATGATAATGTTGCCAGTAAAGAATCGCCATTATATTTTGGTAAGTCAAGCAAAGCTGCTATGTTATGCGTTAGAGCTATAAAATTATTTGCATCATAATTAGTTTAAATTGTAAAGAGTGCGATAATGAATATTATATTTTTTATTCGAAGCAGTAGTGTGATATAGTTATTTTAGTCACATCTTATAGTTTCTTATAAACCACTTCCTACTAGTTCGTTTTAGATAATAACTTGATTGTTACATTTTTGTCATTTATAACTAATTATTTCATTTAGAAATTGTTCCGACAATTCACCACATACAATTTAAATTTAATGATAATTCGCTGAAAAGAATAATTTCACAATGATAGCTGACGTTTGCTGGACGGACAGCACAACGAGAAGAAGTTAATTAATTTATTAAGTCAGCATGGTGTCTTTTCTATTAATATATTGTAGATTAATTGTTTTCAGTTAATTGATTTTGGCGAATAGATATTTTTTACTATTTATCAGACTAAACTGAATGTTATTTTTAGTGCGCTTGAGATTTTGAACAATATATTTTGCTTGGCTGTTCAATACACTAATAGAACTTCAAAACATGTTTAAAACATATTTTATAAATTATTACTTTAGATTTATTCAAAACGTTCAAAACATTTATTTAATTCTCAGTCCACGTCACTGACTACCGTAATAACTAAATTTTTATTCTCTTAGCAATAGAAAAGACCCTTAACTCGTCCTGATACGGGGCGAAGCTACATGCCCGACACAGAAATAGAAAAAAAAATGATGTTCATGATAATATTTTAATATTACTTGGATGGTTCATCCTGTATTGGTTTTGCAAGGGTCACGAAGATTTATTACTATGCTGCATTTATGAATAAACTATACATCTAGGCATGATGACAGTCACAACTTAAATAATGATTTGAAATAATTGTATAGATAACAAAGATTCTAAAGCAATCACTTATTTTTACATTACAATTGTGATTACATTTATTTTAGTAAAAATATAAATACAAAATATGACAATCCGCCATCTTAGCTAAAACACGGATCACAAACGAGTGATGTCAACCTTTTGTATATCGTTCGAACATTTATCGTATTTTCTGGTTTTGCTTCGTTTAAATAATATGTACTCGTTATAGAATTCATGACTATCACACAAAATAATTCAAATTAGTAATCAAAATAAATTTTTAATTTGCAAACTGTGAAAATATTTACAGATGGGTGATGTCATAGAGACGCCATTACTATTCTAACGTTTTGGTGCGAACTTTGAATTGTATTTTAAAAACGTAAATTTCTCCTTTAATACATTTATTTTTTAAGAAACAACATTTTTTTGAATAAAGCTTATGCGTACAAACATCGTGGAGCAATTTGTCAAAATCAGTCATCAAGCCTATTGTCAAATCTATTAAAATAAACGATGTTTTTATTAGTTGGTTTTATATTATCAATGTTCAAGAAATTGGTTTTATTTTTCAGCCATAACAATTGGAGTTAGGATATTAGGTCCAGCTTTAGGATTTATAGTTGGATCCCTCTGTACCAGTGTATATGCAGATTTATCAGTAGACCCTAAAATCGATGCGTCCGATCCAAGATGGGTCGGTGCTTGGTGGCTAGGTATGGTGACAAATTGGGCATTTTAAATATTTTTATTAATTTGTTTTTTAATAGGTTTGGTTCTTATATCTTTTTTACTAATGTTAGCATCGTTTGCGATGTTTGCGTTTCCTAAAAGATTGACTGGGTCAAAACAACCTGTAAAGGCACAATATCCGGATAAAAAACATCCTAGCATAAGAGGTAAGAATAACAATGAAATATATCCAAGATAATAGAATTAGTACTATTATAACGCCTTACAAAGTTTTGAAAAATATTTTTCAAAAAATAATGACCGTTCAACCAAGAAGGAAAAACTACTTCTGGGGCTATATGCCCCGACAGACATTAAATTGCACTTATAAGCTACACGGGGTTGGTATATCTGCAAGATATAACCAACCATTCTGGTTTGTAATTAGAACCCAACTAACAATTTGCTATTTTATAATAGTCGTAGAAATGTTTTGGCGATAAATATTATAAAACAATGTTAGTCTCAGAAACGTTTTTAAAATGTTTATAAAACATCTATAAACACAAAATGGGCACAATTTATAAAACATTTTGTTTATATAATATATTTTATAAGTACTCCAGCGACTACTATATAACAGATATACAATGTTGATAAAAATACAATAAAATTGTTTTATAAAAGATTTATAAGTGTTTAATAAACGTGCTAGAAAATTTCTTAAATTTTTTTATATAATGGTTAAAAAATTATTATATAAGGATTATATATATGTTTCATAATTGAATTATATGCCACTTTATTGCTATTGTAGTAGTATTAATAAATCAACTTTGTTTTATTAATATGTTCGTAAAAAGCTAAATTGTTTTCAAATAATTATATTTCAGAGTTGCTGGTGATAATATAAATGCAGCACCAACTTTATAAAGAAAATAAATATGTCCGACTGTTGTCACTTAATTTTGATTTTTGTGTAGTTTCCGACAGAAGAAAAATTTTGATGCAAAACAAATTTTATTGTGATTTATAGGGTATAAATGCAGTGAATTTTTCTTGCGCTCCAATTTTATCAAAGGGTTTTATAATAATTTTAGAAGTTGAATAATAAAAAAAATCAAGTTTTGGTAGTAATATTTGAAACTACCAGTTGCATTCTTCTAAATTTGTTTATACTCACTGTTATTTTCACATAAAACTATTTGTGATAATTTTAAATCATTTATAAAATATACTTCATTTTCAAAAGAACCCAACAAAACAGGACCGTATTTTAAAAATATAATGAATAAAGGAATTGATAAACAAATTCAACACGATTATATTATTTATTGTCTAGTTTCCAACAATGTTCTAAGGTCTTGAGGCAGTATACTGGGTAACCTTTTATTGATATTTTGAAATAATACTCGCAAGGCCATATGTGAGATATTGTAATGAACTGCACATGATCTGATGTTTCTAAATTCAAAATTTCTCTTTAAATCTAACATCAACAGATCACATTCGTTGTCAGGTTCTAACTGTACTAACC
Source organism: Lochmaea crataegi (assembly GCA_947563755.1). NCBI lineage: Eukaryota > Metazoa > Arthropoda > Insecta > Coleoptera > Chrysomelidae > Lochmaea > Lochmaea crataegi. The sequence goes on along the minus strand of OX387422.1, from coordinate 29,968,206 downwards.
AATTGTCTCTTACCAAGTCATTATTATCACTTGTACCAATAAAATTTGGCTCTTCTAATGATAAATTCTCATCTTTGGTTTCTTTTTCTGGCATAGTACCATTATTTGTAATTATTATTGAGTGATTTATCATTACTTCTGGTGGATGACTATTTGAACATGCAGGCGTATTATTAAAAATTTCTTTATTGCTAATCATAATACTTTCAAAGTTTTCCTTTATTTTTCTCCGAAACGCTCCACTCCTTTTGATTTTCTTCCACTCCCTTAATTCCGAAATTTCACGCGGTTTGTTTTGCTAAAACTGCCAAGCCTAATCTAATATATTTATTAGTTATTTTATAAAAGCTACATAACAGCTTCCAATGTAATAATTATATAATTATTTTATAGCTGTGTCTGTAACTACAATTTTCAATGGAAATAAAATTGCGGCATCTGCTGCTTTAATAAAATTATTTTATAAGCTGCTAAAAGTGTTTATAACAATAGTTTTATAATGTATTTATACCTGATTTATAAATGCTACCAAACTCTCTTAAAAAAGTGTTATAAAACAACTAAATTTTATAAACAATAAATGTTTTATAAATCTCTTACATAACACGTATAAAATTGCTTTATAAATATTATATAATTTTGTTGCCAAATTGTTTTTGTGATAAATTTATGAAACAATTTTGTTACGAAAAGCTAAACTTGCTCTTATGGAACCTTTATATAATAAGTTGCATTATTAAAAGCAAGAATAAATCAACATTAAAATATAATTGTTATATAAGCCAAAAATTATAAAACAACTTTGCTAGTTAGGAAGGGACATCACTTGTAGAAGTGTAATTCAATGTCTGTCGGGGCATATAGCCCGAGAAGTAGTTGTTCCTTCTTGGTTGAACGGTCATTGTTTTTTGAAAAATATCTTTCAAAAACTTTGTAAGGCGTTATAATAGTATTAATTCTATTATCTTCGATCTATTGGTAACACGCTTTACTAAAATATGACAATTTTACTGGATACTGTAATTAAGTAAACAATAAAATACTTTTCAATTTTCTAATTTTTAATAATAAGTATAAAAAATTACATTTATATTTAAGATTTTCCAAAAACTGTAAAGAGGCTATTGAAAAATGACATTCTTATGTATAGAACAGCCAGCAGCGTTTTACACATTTTACCTATCGCTGGACTTTACACATTTTTACCAAAATACCTGGAAACACAATTTAGACTGCCTACACCTTCAGCGAATATGATATCAGGTATGTAGTAAGTTTCTTTTGATTAGTTTTGATGAAAATTATAAAATATGTATAGACAACTTTGAATAAAAGCGACACGTTTTGCATATTTTATGACCTAAATCAACAAAATATTATTTTTAAATTTCAGGATAACGAACTTTGTTGTATGACCTACATAAATAAAGATTATGAGTTATTTTAAACTGTTTATGCCTAAAAAAATATTTTAGGTGTCGGTGGAATTCTTGTAATGGGATTAGGAATTATAATTAGTGGAGTATTTATTTTAAGAGTGAAACCCAACGCTAGATTTGTGGCAGCTTGGATTGCATCTACGGCAGTTCTATATGCAATAGGTATTTTTTAATCTAATCTAAGATATAAATAAACTCCTTTTATTTGTTCAAGCTTGTTTGTTTTGATTTCATAAAAGATTTTGCGTATACTCGAAATATATTTCGCAACATACATATAAACGTTTTTATTCTTAGGTATGGGGTTACTTATGTTTATTGGATGTCCAATGAACGACTTAGCTGGACTGATGAATCACGGGTAAGTTATCACTGTATGGTCTTCATAGTCTTCCGGTACTAGAAATTTATTTTTAGATTTGACACTATGCAACTAAATTGTAATCCGTCATATTGCGATTGCGACAAAGACAAATTCACCCCCATTTGTGGACAAGACGGAAAAACCTACCTCTCACCCTGTCACGCGGGTTGCCTAAATTACACAGAAAAAGATGGAAAAATAGCACAGTATTCAGACTGCATGTGTTTAAATATGACTATGGCAAATGTTACTCTTGGAGACAACCATTTATATGGTAACGCTACCATAGGATACTGCAATCAAGATTGTGATAGTTTTATTTTATACATTATTTTATTTTCTATATTTGTTTTTATTCACTCAACTGGAGAAGTGGGTTCTATGTTGCTTATATTAAGATGTGTGGATCCTAGAGATAAAGCGATGGCTCTAGGTCTCATACAATTTGCAATAGGATTATTTGGAAACGTTCCTTGTCCTATAGTCTATGGAGCTGTGGTAGACTCGGCTTGTTTGGTGTGGAAAATGGCCTGCGGAGAGAAAGGAGCTTGTGGGCTGTACGACTCTGATGTATTTAGGATGTTTTACCATGGTAAGTACTATTTCTTACACTTTTGTTATAGTTTCAGAACATTCTACTGTCAAATAAATTACATTTATTTTGAGTGGAAACTAAAAAAATTATTTTTTGAATAAATGTATTCGAAATACAAGCATGGGATAGATTTTAAAAATAATTAGATAGATGCATGCTCTGCTCTTCGTCCGTTTTCTTTGAAAAATTACAAAGTTTCTAAACAACTAGAATTGCTATGTAGTTCATAATATGAGGAAACATATTATTTTTTTTATAAATGCCTAAAATCAATGCTTTCATCAATAAACATACGTTCAATTTGAAAGTTGCTTGTCTTGATCTCTTTCTTGTGAAAAAAGTTAAAATAGTATATTGCCTAAATACTCTTACTAAAGCACCATGTGCATATGCATTGATAAATCCAAGTACTTTGAACTAATTGGATGTTTACAAAAAAAAACTTATTTTTATCTCATTGCTATAAATAATCATGCTTGTAAATTCTTGGCTACTTTGTTATTTGCAGATAAAGTTGTTGTTTTATGAGCAACTGTAAATATGAAATAAGCGTTAAATGTTCTGGTATAATCCGTTCTCTCACAATCGCCGATTTTCGTTTTTATCTAAAGATAACAAAATTTTTCGGCAAGAGTACAGAGCCGGAATGTCTGGAATAATAACTAGCTCATAAAAGTAGAAATATTCAATTTACAACTACAAGTTTCCCTCTAAGCAAAACCTTATACCTCATCCCTGCAGTCTTAAACAAGGAGATTCCGCTGCAGTGATTGAAAATTTTAAAAATAAACCCCATTCTATTATAAATTAATTCAATGTTGTTCCACATCTGTATATTTGCGGAGAAAAAATTTAATTATAAACCTATTTAGTCATCTTTAATTTTAAACAGAAATCGGTGATGGTTTTTAAAAATTCTCGGCGTTTATGCCAATAATTCTCTTCACGTTATCATTTTAAAAATATTTTCAAATAAATTGTCTTATAGGTACGACAGGCTTCATTCTGTTGTGTGCATTTGTAGTTGATGTAATAGTATGGTACAAAGCTGGTACTATCAATTTTGTCGACGAACAAGTGGTGTTTGAAGAGGAACTCCATTCGATCACTGGAAAAATAAAAAATGAACCGGAATAACAAACACCTACGGTGCTCCACCAGCATGTCAGGATTAGTTTTTGCGGCTATACGATTATAATCAGGACCTTGCCAAATGTAGATGTAAAACAGCACTCATGTTTTTAAAAGTGTGTTTATTTTAAATTCTGTTTTAAACAAAAAAATAAGTGCAAGATGTCAAAATAGATTGCTAATAATTAGCTGAAAACAATGAATAAATGAAACTGTAAATGAGAAAGTAATTTTTCTGAATCTCATAAGTACTTTTTAATTGAAATTGGTCTACTTAAAAAATCTTCTTAGGTTTTTACTTTGATTGGTATTAAAAAGTCCATGTCACGTATACGAATTTTTAAATTAATATACTAGAGCTAGAAAATATAGTGTTAGGAATTTTGATACAATGAGTTTTGTGAATGATTACAACACAATCACTAAATCTTCATATTTTTAAGGTCTTCCTTGCTTTATTTGAACATTCGAATTATAAATTTCGCATTTTTAGATCACCTATATAAAATTTCAAATCTACTCAACATTCTCATACTAAAATTCCACTATATTTACAACAAACAACAATTGTTTCACATAACGTGTCTGCATCGTCAAGATTGATAAAAATATACTCAAAATAGACTAGGGATTGTTAAGTGTTTTTTGTAAAAAAAGCATTGTCACTGTACTGCTGATATCCTCGACCACTGTATCAGCAAACCTTTTGTTTAAGGACTATCAATTACTTAAAAAATAGCTTCACTTGCTGAGATAGATTTATATTCAGTTCATTAATCTATGGCATGGCAGATAATTCCGAAAATTAGCTGACTGCTAACTTTTCTTGTTTACCAGTTTTATTACATAATATAATGCCTTCAAATTAACAGTTAGTCGCCTAAAAATTCCAACTAAATGAAATTGGAACATTCGAAAACTTAAAAGAATTACGTTTTAGGTTATCAAGGACACGGAGTTATCTAGGAACCCATTAGGACATTTTTTAAATGTTCGACAGACAAAGTATATCACAATTGAGATAAAAAAATTATTTCTTCACAAATATCACTTTCAGACATAAATATGTACTTTTCTATTATATATACTTAGGTATATATATGTGATAATTACTCCAATACGGGAGTTAAAACGTCGAGCAAATAATTTTTCTGGATACGGTTTATCCAGGAAACCAAGTCATTTTTCTGGTCGCGGAAGTCTTTCAGATCATTTCATGCCGTGTTCATAACGGCATCCCAATGTTATTACAATTACACCATCATACTAAATACTTTTATCTCTAAGATTCGCCCTTCTTAGAAATTTCATACACACCACCCGTTATTAACTAGGTGAAACGAATTCACTTTCATACCAAACAGTATTGAATGGTTGTTGGAGAAAGGTTTGCAGCTAGTAAGGAGAGAAATCCCCCGAAAACTTCTAATGATCTTTTTATGAGCAATGAAAACATCCCCTGAAAAAGATGAACCTCTCCTTTCCGAATACTCGACTCAACTTGGTCATGATAAAGCATAATCAATTTGTTATTAAATCCGAAATAATGTTTTTAACTACGTAATTTAAAGAATTTAATATACGGGGTGATTCGTTAGTTATAACCCCTTACAAAGAGATGAGCAGAATCGACTGATGGAAAAGTCCCTGTATCTCGGCTATCAAGATCATAAGACTCAATAAACGGGTAAATGGGGTATCTTTAGAACCGCCTCGGTGACTTAAAATGTAAATTGTGTTCCTGTTTTCTTCCTTTTAATTTTTACTAGGACTACCTGTATATTTCTGATTGCCTTTATGACAATTTCAGTTCCATAAATCCAATTTCTGTTGAATAAAATTCAATGATAAAATGATTACCACTTTAGGCAAAACTTTTTTTTCGAAGTTGTACAAAGCACATTTTCAAGGATGTAGCTTCTAAATTGATAAATAATTATAATGTTTATTTGGGAATAGCGAATAGCTGGTAACACCGATTTGCATACATTTTTTTATAAATTGGCAATTTGATATTTAAATCGTTCAATAGATACCAATAAATTTGGTTTAAAATAAATAAATATTTTGACCTTCAGTAAAAAATTCACTACTTTCTATTGAATAAAAAACTTAATTGAAAATTGCGTAGGCAGATGTGTTTTTCCAAAATAATAATTTGGAGTTGGTCCTACCTTTTTTATTGAAAACAAAACAACAGGGAAAAGGCATAGCATTTAAATTGTATACAGAATAATAAAGTCTATTATGGATTAGTTTGGATGTATAAGGCAATAAATAGAGAAACAATTTAAACTTAGATACTAAAAGAGCTTTTGTTGAATTCAACCATAAACTAAAAGTGACACGTCTGTATTTGTGTAATCTGTGTCGATTAATGCCTTTCTTTGAAATTCTACCTGTCGACTGTCGTGGTCGTCTCGACCCTTCGCCCTTGTTTAACTTGAAAATATTCCTAGACCAAACACTCGTGGTATGTGTACAGAATAACCCACTCACACAGAAATGATACCCTTTGAAAGGACTATGCTTCCATCTTATGGAAAATAAAAGACCACTCAAATGCGGATATTTTGATACCAACTTATTCGTCTTGAAAAATAGAACATTTGATAACATTGCGCCAATGTTGTAATTTAATTAATAAACCCACAATTAATGATATTATTTTTAAAATCGCTTACGGAGATTGTACGAGTAAGACAGAGAGAAAATACGTAAATAGACATGTATTACAGATTCCACGAAGTAAGGATATCAGCGGTGATAAGAAATGAATAAATAAAACCAGACAGGGTTGAACTGACCTAATTTTATCAGTTAATTTTTATATTTTGTTTTTTCTTTGTAGTATTTTGTAGTGTATTTGTTGGCATCGGTAACTCTTTAAAATAAATAGGATAGGGATGCGGAAAAGATTTTTTTATACGCAAGATGTTAAATGTCTATTAACTGTTAATACAAAAATGCTTGTGAAATGTATGTAGGTAATGAACCCGACGTAAAGGGTGATACTAAAAGATAATGTATAATTCTTAGAGTATCCCCTTTTACGCGCTCCTCCTTCCCACCACAGGCAGTGCCTGAGGACCTCATTACCTTCTATCCGCGAAGTGTAGCTGAAAAAAATTTTTTTATTGGCCTAAGCCGGTTTTTATATTTTTTTGGTAGCTAAAGTCGCCTTTTTGCTTTATTAAATTTTTTTGATGGCCGAAGCCGGGTTTTGTGTTATATATATTTTGATGGCGATGAGTGTTTTCCCTTGCGTGACATAAAAAGCACTGTTAACTGAAATCTAATTTGCATCATTATATTTCTTCATGATTAGGTATAGTTCGATCAGCAGCGTCAACTACAGTCAACCAGTCTACCTGTTCCATAATTAGGATACGTTAAGCCGTCACTCGAGTTCCCGTCAGGGTGAAAACTGACCTGTCTAAAAGGTGTTTATGGTAATTACGGTAAATTCTCTGAATCATCTGATATCTAGCTATGTATTTATTGCAAATTGTAATAAGTGAACAGTAAAAGTTTTAAGGGAGGTCCGTTTTCAGATGTATGAAATAAGAAATAGTTATAAATGTCTTATGTTTGGCACTATTACACGATATTATTTTATATGATATCATTATTGGAATAAAATACGGAATTTTAATTCTACAATTTTATTGCGTACTACTACTGAACTGAGTCATAAATACATACATGTAAAGAAGCTAACCTAACCTAACCTAACATATAACCTAACCAGAAAGGGTTTACCCTTTTCACTTAGTATTACTTCAAGCATTTTGTGTATCACTATAGCGTACGACAACAAACGTTCGAAAATGACAACTTAATATAATAGAAAATATAATAGAAAAATATATTCATAGCAATTAGTACTGACAGACCCTCTAGCCACCCCAATAGGTTATTCAACTTTTTCATTAGAATTCAGGATTACGAATAGGTATTACGATTTACTGGAATTTTCAAAACTATTTAGTTTACCTGTAATCGGATTAAATAAACTGGACGGCAATTCGAGTGCGGGATTAAGATACCTGCAAGTGTCGGACGGGAACTCATGTGTATTTTATAGTCATTAAGAATCCTGACGGGAATTCGTTTGTACCGGAATTGTTTACGAAATACGTGTCGGTCAGTTATTAAATGTACCTATTATAATTTTACTATTATAATATAGAAAACGTTATAATAAACTGCTATTACAAAATGACAAACTTATGTAAAGATGTTAGATTGTCAATTGAGAGATGTACCTTTTTTACATAATTTGATTGCAATCTATCATATCTTTATACAACTGAAAAATATAATCCTATTATTTTGTTTCAACGAAACTGGTATTCATCGTATGTACAACTATATTCACAAGTCCGACTCTGTTTCACCGCAGCAGGTGGTGTCCTATTGAATGGTTAGATTTTGTAATCGAATCGAAAATTTCTGACAAATGAACTGATTTTGTGGGTTTATTAATTAAATTACAACATTGGCGCAATGTTATCAAATGTTCTATTTTTCAAGACGAATAAGTGGTATCAAAATATCCGCATTTGAGTGGTCTTTTATTTTCCATAAGATAGAAGCATAGTCCTTTCCCTAAGAAATACCTTCTTGCTAGAGTAAGCGATTTTGATTAGATAATGACGATAGTATCGGCACCTACCACGCACTGAGAAAACTCTCGAAATAACTTACACTGCGAAAAAGATTTGAGCGGATTAAATAACTATGTAAACAGTTCTATTGCAAATAATCAGGAAAACTACACGCAAGAAACGAAAGAGTAGAGTGATAACCACGTGGGAACGCTCGGAGGTTATCACCAAAATGGCAAATTCAATTCACATTCACTTATGTAGCATTAGGTTAGTTTACACCGTGTGGAGCAATTAGGTCCGTGGACCAAATCGTGGACTTATTTAGCTTAGAACATAAGTGTTTATACTGACTGTTTTGCTGGATTAAAATAGTCCAGGTTTAAAGCCTGGGACCAAAATTGACATTTTTATATTAAAATGACATAACCTTAAATGGATACAAAAATAGTTGCAGTGGTAATAGAGTTTCTGAAAAAGAAAAAAAATATTCAAATACTTGAAAGTTTTAAATTAGAGTTATCGAAGTCTCCATATTTAAAAAGCAATTTAGCTTATTTGCTTTCAAGTAGCAGTAATTTTGTGGGATTGTTAAACAATCAAAGATAATAACATTTTTAGGATCCATTTGTTAGTTTTATTTGGTATTATTTTTTTAGTATTTATCACAGTCAGTTTTTTTTAGGTTATTTTGACTCGATCTTACGTGACATCTGACGTATTTTTACTCTGTGCTTTTAGCAAACCGTCACTTTGGTCCACGAATACTAATGTGACGTGTTTACACCGTTAAAAATTGAATTTGAACTACCCTAGATGAGATGGATCAAATTCGAGTACCAAATTTTACTCCTTGGGTGTTTACACCAAAAGTAAAGTACACGTGACGTCATTTAGACCTCGGACTAAAAATTTGGTACGCCCGGTGTAAACGTACTTATTGATGCGTGTGCCAAGAGGAGTAGTTTACTTTTCACATAGGGACCATAAACGATGAAATGACAGTATCGGCACCTAATAATGGAGGTTGTTTTTGACATGAACGAAGGTGTCGCTTTTGTGTGAGTGGGTGATTCTGTGGAATGGATTTACAGCTATGCGTTAAATGATAATGCCCAAAATAAATCTTGAATTGTAGGATTCAAATCATGTGTTGGAATGTTGGCTAATTAATTACTACCAATAATAAAATATCGACTATCGAGTTGAATGAGTTGGGAAAAAGTAGTAAAATGAGTCAACACTGTAAACTAACTTTAGATAACTTTTGAAAGAAATAATTTATAAATAAAAAATAGTTCGTTAATCGTTAGTAAGCAAACCAATATTTATCAAACATGTAGTTTAATAGTTTTTATACAAATACATCGGTACCTCTTATCTATATTACCCAATCTTACAGAATTTGAGATATTTACAAAGAAGTTAAATGACCTTTGTGGTACCCTAAGCTTTATCACAAATATACTGATACCATAGAATACACCCCAAATAAGTACTTGATAAATCTTCGTGACACATACAGAGTGTATTCATATACACTTATACAAAATGCAGTGAACACAATTATTATTTGTAAATACACTTAGAACATTAAATTTGATTCAATCAGACATTTCAATTTATTCAAATAAATAAAAATGTATTTATATTTCATAATCTAAATAGAATTTCCATAATCTTTATTTTTTTAATATCTAAATATTTCTATTTCCATAGAATACTAGAAGAATATAATTTTTGGTTATTTACGTAATTTTTGTGGTTATCATTTTTTGTAGAAAGTTTGTCCAGAATCAATTGCAAAAGCTTAAATACGTGGATTATCTTTTGCAATTGATTTTGGACAAACTTTTTCCCCAACTATTTTTTATATCAAGTAGTTAAGCAGTACAAGCAATATTCTATAAAAATTCATGTGTGTAATTAGGAGTCAAAGTGTCATTAGTCACTTTCTACAGACTGATTGCAGCGCGCTAGTGAAACAATTGTAAATTTTGTTTAAGTAAGAACTAATTAAAACTTTGTTTTGTACTAATTGCTGACTGAAAAATAATTCCAAAAGTTATCTACTCCAATGCTGGAAAAAACAAAAGTTTCAATTTTGGAAGGCTATAAATTAGAACTTATTATTAGAACCATTCATTTGGTTAACCCGACCTTTTCCCGTATATTTCGTGATACCTTGTGTTCGTTATAATTTTAAATGTAATATTGTAAAAGCAAATTTGAATTATATACATTTTGTTGGAATTTTCACAAACGACAGTTGAATTATTGTACCTACCGCTTGCTAAATTGAACTGATATTTTAATGGGACAAAATGTAATATGGCTGAGCATATTTATGCATTAATAGATTGACATATTTTTATATACCGTTAATTTTCTTTGTAATATGAATCGTTTAATATAAATAATCCTGATTGATTATATATATATATATTGTGCGTATAAAAAATTTATATCAATCCTTTTTAGCCAATTAAAAGACAATTTTTCAAAATTGGACATCACAATTTATATGTTAAAATTATTGTTTGTTGCGTATTGTTAAATGTGATTGAATTTTTTGAAAATATGTTGGATGGCCCAGTTGAACATTTTTTATTTGTTATTGAGTTTTAAAAGCCCTTGAGAAATATATCCGTAGGTATGCTATAATGTTAAAATTTCGCCTGTTATTTCTTTTAATGCTTCAAATCGAAAATTTGGGCATAATGAAGGACACTAAAATAATATTTTTATTTATTTTTTTTTACTAGAAAACTGAACAGATTTTTTAAATAGTTTTTGTCTAAGATAGGTTTATTATACAGGGTGTGCCGGGACTGATAAGATAAAGATGGGAAGCAGTAGAGTTCCACGTTTGGTAGCCTTTAACTCGTACAAATCTACTGTTTTCCATTAATCCCAGTATACCCCGTACATTTGAGGTACTATATATAAAATTGAGTACTTTTATGAAACAGTCACAAATGTTTAAATTAGGTAACAACAACTCTGTGCAATAGTACCAATAGTCTAAATATTTAGTTGATTTACGTGGTTCCTTTTGGTTACGAATTCAATTGTTATTTGTTAGGCATGAAGTGTGCTTATAATAATTGTCCTTGACAATGAAACAAAGTGTTTCTTAGAATAATGATATAATGACATTCAGTGTTAACCAATGACGTTCTTAAAATTACGTTGACTGTGACCTTACTGCGCGCATCCACCAATAAAATTGTTAAAAAAATTATAAAAAAACTACCTCGTTTTTTATATTTTTGGAGAATGCGTTTGTTAGAAATTGTTTTTAGTTTGCATTTTTGTCATCTTCTCTATAGCAAAATTATTACAAATCTACCTACATCACAGGCCTAGTATAACTTATATAACATCACTCCTTGTATGAAGATTTTTTTTAAATATTTATTATTATACAGGGCATTTCTACGTATGTACAACCTTGTTAGGATAAGTTTTTTTGAAAAATGTACCTAGACTTAAATATTTTATTATAATATGATATTGTATTGAAATGTCAAGTCCTTATACTTATTCAATTATAGCAGATGTTTATTAGGCTGTATTCGAATGTTTATACTTACTACCGACCTTAAACTATAAATAGAGACTTATAGACAACTGAATTACATTATATAGATTAAGTTTTATGTCATTTATATACAATTGATTTATTTATTGCAGAGTTCATGTAAACAAAGTGGGATTATAATATTATATACAGGGTGTTTCTAAATTCATGCGATAAAATTCAGGAGGTGATTGCTCGTATGAAATTAAGATGGATCTTTCCTGTAACAAAATTTCCTCAGCCCACCCCTTTAGGAGATATCACCCTTAAAAGGTGATGACTAAAATTGATTTTTTTTTCTAAAATTTCAGTAAAGCTAGAAACTTGAAATTCTGTCATTTCCAGCATTTATTATGAATCGTATTACATTTTACATCTTTACCGTTTTCCACTCAATTTATTAAAAAAATTATAAATTATGGTGTTTATTTTTTTCTCTGAAGCTATTGGTTTTGAGAAAAATATTTAAGAATAAAAAAAGTCTTTAAATAAAACAAGTTAAATTTTATTTCATAAAACTTCATCTCGAAAAAAAGTTTTGATATGAAATAAAGTAAGGGTTGCTAATTTCACCCCCGTATAATGTAACAGGAATATTGAAAAAATGCCCGTGGTTACTTTGCGAGTGCACGAAAATTACAGAATTTCAAGTTTCTAGCTTTACTGAAATTTTAGAAAAAAAATAAAAACTCAATTTTAGTCACCACCTTTTAAGGGTGATATCTCGGAAAGGGGTGGGCTGAGGAAATTTTGTTATAGGAAAGACCCATCTTAATTTCATACGAGCAATCACCTCCTAAATTTTGTCGCATGCATTTAGAAACACCCTGTATATTTAAATTATTTATATTTAAATAAACATAATCAAAATACTTCTAGCATATAGTATGGCGTAGGAAGGTAATATCTGTTTGTCCATGTACGAATTTCCACCATTCCTTCTTGTTTTTGGATGTTTCCATCATTTTAAGCTAGATTTCTCTCTTTTAAGATTTTTTCAATTGTTTTGTCCCAGATTTTTTTCGGTCTTTTTGTTATTCGTTTGTTCTCTGGTAGTGTTTCAAACATTTTTTTAGAAATATTTAGAGGTAGTGGAGATACGTTTTATATATTCGTTATATATTTTTTAGATAAAAATTGTAATTTAAATCTAATTCAGTTCCGTAAATTTGAAAATCGCTCAGGAGCAGCTGTCACCTGGAAATCAACTTTAGCACATTAAATATAATTAAGTTCCATAAATTTGAAAAAATTCGATCGGCAGCAGCTGTCTAAACCTGGAACCAGATTTTTGCACAAGTGTTATTATTCATTAAAACTTACTACACATTATAGAAATTTTTTTTTGTATAAATATTTAATATAAAAACGTCTGTTAACCAGGCAACATCTCTTTTTTTTGTTCGTAAATTAAATCATTTGTAGTATACTATAGTTAATTTTTTATTGTGCTATCAAGCCGAGTTCCAGGTTTAGACAGCAATCCAGCTCGAGTTTTTAATGGCAGCCATTTGCTTCCAGTATTTAGTATTTGGTTATAAAATTTGTAGCTTATAACCTCAATAATAAACCTTTAAAATTAATCCCTACTACTATTGTCTATTGAAAAATCGAATTTATATTATGTGATTAACGGCATAACAAATTTTATTTGGATTCAGATATGTCAAGAAAAAATTTCATTCCAAGTTTTGTTGGATGAATTAAATAGTTTTATTATTTAATTTTAGTTATTTAAAAATGAAGCATTAAGTAAACAAAATTGTAGTTCAGTAGAAAATAATGGTTGGGATATAGTATGTTTTGACCTGGAGCTTTTGATTTAGACCCAAAAAGTTGCAGCATCACAGAGGCTCCAGTAATCTATGCATTTATACTATCCATTTGATGGTAACAGTTCATGAACTTTGCAATATAAAATAAGATTAGTACAGCATATTCAATTTTATAATAAAATTTTATACTTTTATATATTAACAATTTAAATAGACTTTAAGGTAGTTACGACGATATTGTTTAACGTTAATCTAATTCATTTTACTGATACTTTTTTTAAATAAATGAAATCTCAGTTTCCAAAAATATTGAGTTACTGCTCGTACTCTTTTTGCCTATATCCTTACATTTAGAGAAGTTAATTTTGTAAAATTGAAAATTTTAGACCAAAATACTACTGATTAAATTTAATTTAAAATTGTCCTAACCTTTTCTACATCAACGGTATACCTATTTGTTATCATGTGATCATAACTTTTTCGATTCTTATTTAGTCACCAATTTCGGCAAATATGAATGAAATAGTATATGAAAGGCTTTCAAATATATATTTTTAACTAGTGCAACTAAGAGCAGTGTATTTCATGTTGGAAAAAATCTGAAATTGAAAGATATATGTTCATTGAATGAAGTTGTTCAAACTTCTTAATAGTACTACCCTGATTATTAAAATTAATTGTTTACGAGACAAGTCGAGATTTCATGGAACAAGTTAAATTATGGTTTTGATAAATGCACAAACAGAATGTCAATACAATAGTATCATTGTATAAAGATAAGAAAATTATTTGTTTATTCTTTTATTACTTAATAATTAACCAGAACAATCAAGTAAACTTAGTTAACGAAGTCTGTTTTTACTATACAAACAATAATGCATTTTTTTGTAATTTTTTGTTACCGTACACTATCATATATTTAATATAACTAATTGAACACGCTGTATGTTATTTGGGTAGTCTGGCAAATCAGATTACAGAACTAATTATAATCTGTGATATTTAAATATATTTTACACCTCTTATAAAACAGATTTTGTAGTATCAAGCATTATACTAGTGTTGATAAAAAATAATTAAATTAAATTGATAGATAATTTCATAAATGTAGGGCAACTGCTTACTGCAAAACACAAACAAACAAAACCCGACAAATAAAAATAATGTACAAGTATATTGATGAGTTTAATAAAAATTTCAAAATTCTCTTTACAGTGGAATATTATCCCCCAACAGAAGCTGAACGTTATTATATTTTTCGGGTTATGAATGTTTAATTTTAGCATCTACCTGGAACCTAGATGGTAAAATAATATTCTTAACTAAAGTAGGTATTCTTAAAAAATGTTCTTAGGTGGTGCACAAATATGGGAAGCTTTTTTTTAATACATATATATTTTAAATTGAAATTTTTACTAATTTTGTATGAAACGTTAGTGCAATAGCAAAATGTTATATTTAGGTAATTTTTAAATAATATTTTAAGTAAACCAAGACACACCTATTAACGTGAAAAAGTGTAATATTAATGTTAATGAAATTAGTATAATATGTCTAGTTACCATTTTGATATATTTAAATGAAATGTATACATTAACGTTTACACGTGCCATGTACTATACAGTATAGATTTTAAAATACTGACTATCTGAAATACCTCAACTTTTATACTGTGCTCAAGATTGTTTCTTTTTTACAAAATACTGTCTGTCTAATTAAGTCTTTGTACTTTTTAATTTTATTACAATAAATTATTACTGTACAAAATGAGTTGTAAATTTATTTCTTGTAAGTACCCTCTCTTCTACCCAAACGTGGCAATGTTGATTGAGAAGGTAGGTCTCGTGGCATTTGCCCGTTGGAAAAAAGGGGAGGGATTAGGCCTCTAAACGTACGAAGAGAGATAGTAGAAATTAAGGCGGATGTTACGTATCTTGGAGTTTTAATTGACTCCAAACTTACCTGGAATCAACATTTGGAAAAAGTAATAATGAAAGCGGATACCTCACTGGTAGCGGCCAGACGCTCTTTTTGGCTAAAACCTGACATGCTGTATAGGCTATATAACAAGGTGGTATAGTCCGCCATAGCATACGCTTCTTCGGCATGGTGGCCGAAGACTCGCCAAAGAATGGGCATGATGAGGCAAGCAAGATATAAAGACTTGCATGACTGGGCAGCACGGGGGTCATGAGAAATACTTCTACAGCAGCAAGGGAAGTACTATTAGACCCACACCTCTCTTGCACCTTATAATACAGGAAGGAAGGTAGGAATCCATAGACTGGAAAGCACCCTAAACACTAGATTAGGACACATGAATATCGTAAGAGTTATGTAAACGGACATGCTAAGTTTGGGTACAGACTACACCGTCATTAGATATTTCTTCAATATTCCATTCGAGTAGTCGATTACTACAGACAGAAAGGAATGGACTGACAAATACATCAGTACCACATACTATTACAGACATGTTACACCGATTGGTCTAAAACTACAAATGGCACTGGGGCTGGAGTATACTCCAAAAAAAAACTGGCGACAGCTATAGCTACGCGCTGGGATATTAAACCTCTGCATTTCAGGCGGAGGTATACGCAATCTTGCAATGCTCGAGAGAAACCAACAGGAGTTCTTTCGAGGGCAAGCAGATCCATATCATGTCACACAGTCAGGCGGCACTCGATGCAATCTTCAGCCAAAAAGTGACGTCTAGACTAGTTTGAATTTGCATCGAAGAACTCAAGACGTCAGTCGAACGTAATAACGTCAAACTGACCTGAGTAACGGGTCAGTATATAGGGTATCGATGTCAATGAAAAAGCTGACGAACTTGCAAAAAGAGGGTCAGAGAACACATATAGCCTGAACCAGGACAGAATCTCGGTGTGTCAAGAACCGTAGTACGAGGATCTGTAGAGAATTGGATCCAGAGAGGAATATAGAAAGTAATGGGGAAACATCCCAAGACAACTGCATAGGAAAACCTTCATAACCTGAAACTTTCAGCGGAACTGCTCACCCTGTGTAGGAATCAGCTGAGAATTACAACAGGTTTCATGACTGGTCATGCACCAGTAAAGGAACCCCTGCACAAATTAAAACTATTCAACGGAGACCTGACATGCAGATTATGCGAGACACTTGCTCGTAAAAGACAGTTACTATTTGGTCAACCGCAAGGCGAAGCTGAACTGTATGACAAACACCCAGCAAAGAACTTGTACAAACTGGTGCAGGGGACAACGGTGCTGAACTGAATGCTATAAAAAGCACGAGCAAAAGTACAATAAGCCATTCGACGGCAGTGTTATCGGAGACTTTGTCAGACGGGCTCGGAAAAAGAATATGTCTCAGCTCAGCCACAAAAAGAAGAAGTTCGTTAAGGAAGAATTGTTGAATCGCTTTAGGGAAATAATATTTTTTTTATTGTGTAAAATATGTAAATAATTAACTATAGTATTTTGCTAATAGTACAAGCGTACGGTCAGTCAAGCTGATTTTGAAATTCACAAAAATTTTGCCAAAGATTTGAAAGTCTATAAAGGAAGCCCGAGAAGTGTACGAAGAGTCTATAGTATGCAGCGACAACCCTAAAAAATTATACAAATACATTCGATCATCATTGTCATCAAAAATATCCATTCCTCTAATAAAGAAAGATGACGGAATTGTTTGTCAAAATGACACTGACACTGCCGAAGTTTTGGCAGATACTTTTTCTAAAGTTTTCTCTTCTGAAAATATCAAAAATAATTTACCCGACATTCTGCCCACGAGAGTAATTTCATCCTTAGAACAACTTCATTTTACTCCTGAAACTGTCAAATGTCACCTTCATAAATTGAAAAACAACTCTTCTCCTGGTCTCGATCTAATCTCTCCTTTACTTCTAAAAAGATGTTGTAATGCTCTCGCTCATCCTTTATCTATAATAATGTCCTTATCTTTTAATACACACATACTGCCTCCTATCTGGAAAACAGCCTCGGTAACCCCAATTTTAAAGAAAGGCAATAAACTTGACCCCAATAACTACCGCCCCATTAGCCTCACACCAATCATCTGTAAGGTTATGGAATCTATAATTTCAGAATGTGTCAGTGAATTTCTTTTGATCGAAAAAATTTACCCGAACAATTTGTAAAAGGACGTTCAACAATGACGAATCTACTTTGGTGTGTTAATGAATGGACAAAATCTTTAGACAAGAAAATCCCGACGGACATCATTTACCAAGATTTTGCGAAAGCGTTCGACCGAGTGCCAAAACGAGGATTACTGCATAAATTGGAACATCTTGGCATACGAGGTGATCTACTAGAGTGGATTGACTCATTCTTAACAAACAGAAAATTTTGCGTCAAAGTGGGAAATTGTTTTTCAGCTGAGAAACCCGTATTAAGCGGTGTTCCGCAGGGATCAGTACTGGGTCCGCTTTTATTTATAATATACGCAAGTGACCTCCAATATCATATTCAATGCAACAAAGTTTTCTATGCCGACGACTCGAAAATATTCGCCGATTCATCATTTCATATAAATCTTCAAGAGGACTTGGATTCGATCTCTAAGTGGTGCTCAGACTGGATGTTGCCTCTTAATACAGATAAGTGTGTTGCTCTCTACATGGACAAAAACAATCGGCGACATAAATACTTCTTAAACGGTCACGCCTTAAGTGAAGTGAATTCTTATAATGATCTCGGTGTTACAATTACTACAGATTTGAGTTGGTCCGAACATATTGTAAGTATTATCAAAAAAGCAAAAAGTAAGCTGTACCTCCTCAGCAAGTCTTTCGAAAGAATGTCATTGCATAATTCAACTCGTTTATATAAAGCTTATATCCGTCCAATTATGGAGTATTGTGGAACTGTGTGGTGTCCGGAACTTGTGCGGGATAAAGATCTTCTCGAAAAAGTTCAGCGTCGATCAACCAGACTATCATTCGGGCGCACAAGACCTAGTTATACAGAAAGACTAAATATAATGGATTTACCGACCTTTGAACAACGTCGTCTTCGTGGGGACATGATAATCACCTTTCGCATTTTAAATTTTAATTATGGTAACTTAAGAAGCATATTTAATGTGGACATTGATAATCGGATTCGAGGACACAAATGGAAGTTGAAAAAAGAAATATTCACCTGTCGGACAAGGCAGAATTTTTTGAGTAATCGTATCTTTTCAACATGGAATCATCTACCTGAGGATATTGTAACGGCACCGTCTGTCAATATTTTTAAGAATAGACTGGACGCTTTTCTATTTTCTAATTAATTTTTCTTTTTTTTTTAATTTTCTAATTACTTTAATTTTTGTAATATTTATATAGTATAATTCAGGGCTTATGGATCTTAGGATCCCTGCCCGTACCTTATTGTAATAATAATAATAATAATTCATATTTACTCCTAGTTATATTTGCAAACGTAGCGATATTAATAAAATTTGATAATATAATTTGTTGTATTATATGTAGCTTCATATCTGTCATTTGAGGATGGAAACTCAAAGAATATATTAAAAAGTTTCGCCCTCTTGAATATGTCCTGTACTGTAAAATCCACTTGTAATAATAATAAAACATCTGTTATTCCATGTGGTATGTTCATGATTCTTTTTGTTATTTTTGGGAAACATTTTAATTAGTTTTGATAACGGTAGCTGGACCGCTACCGAAACATTAAAATACAAAAAGGATTGTAGTTCAGTTTCCCAAATATAACAAGAATAGTAATAATAATAATTAATTTAATTGATACTTAAAGAGACAAAACTAGGTCTAGCCAATGTTCTAGCTGATTGGAGTTCTTTCACGTGAAAAACATTCTTGATATAAAAGACTATCTATGTAAGATCAATAAAATGATCTTAATCTTAAATTTATTTTTTTACGATTCGATATTCTAAAAGGTAACAAAATCAAATAAAACAACAAACCCTCTTGTAGGACAGGTTTTTATTTATTAAAAAAATTATGTAATAGTAATATCACATCTTACTTTCATAAGTCTGAAATAGTATAAAAAATATAAACGCTAAAAACACCCTCTATGATGAGAAATCAACAAACGACGTATTAGTGAGGAAAACTATACATAATTTTTCAGTTTTTGTCGTTTGCAGTTTTATTTGTACATTTCTCGTCTATACCTAGTAAAATATCAATTCCATAATCAATCACTGATTTATTTGAAACTTTTATGGAAATCGTTTGTTAAAAACGAGGATGGAAAATTTTATTTTAACAATAGGAAGTACAAACATGTATTGCCATATTTACAAATAGATTATAAGAAATCCAAATCTTGGATATCTAAAAGTACCACAGAGAGTTGCCGATAATCAATGATAAAACATATCTTAAAATTAATATATAGATACAGGGTGTTTCTAAATTCATACGAAAAATTCAGGAAGTGATTTCTCGTATGCAATTATGTTGGGTCTTTTTGATTACCTTCTATCGCCATAATCCTGAACTTTTTTACGTGAATTTAGAAACTCCCTAACCGTGAGCATGATAATATCGTTCTTTAAGAATTCATACTTTATATTGTATATTATTACGTAACAATAAATATGGAACTACGCATCTACTAGTTTTGAGTACAATTTTAGTAATCAAGAACAGGTTTATTTTCTTCTTAATTTGAATATTATTAAAAATAGTCTTCTAAAAATAAACTCTATATAAAATTACTATTCCGGATTGAGAGAATATACAAAAGATGTTTAGAAATACTTAAATAAACTTTCAGGCGTTTATAAACATCACTGCCGATCATTTTATGTTTCATAGATTAATTCATTTTTATTTTTTCTGAACCATAATAGACATGTGTTGAATTTTGCATTTCAGTAGTTTTTTATTATGGATTCTTAACAGTTATTGAATGAATAATTGTATTGTCCTTGATCAATAATGGAGTCACTTATTGCTAAAAATTATATATAAAATCTCAATTCTGTTCTGTAATCTGGACTATTAGGTACATGGTGTCGCAAACTATACTCGCCTATATATATATATAATACCTATATATATATATTTTTTTTGTTGAGTAAATGGGTAAATTAATTTTATACTCTAATCTGACCAAAGTATGTCTCTGTTCATCTCTACTTTACAAATTGAATATTATTGATTAAATATTATTATTATTTATTAGATAGAGAATCAATGATTTACCTATTTTTTCTTGATACCTATGTTAATTAAAGAAAATACTTGTTTTTTATTTTATATAATATCAATTTCAAATAAACATTGTTATGAATAGTACTGCTATTATTCATTTTTATCGATTCACACAAAATATATCGACAATTTAGTTGAAACACCATATACATTGCTAGTCAAAAGTACGCTTCTCGTATATTTTGTTGGATATAAGGTTTTCTGCTAGTAGTAGCTGGCATAATTCAAACAAAATTTCCAGAAATATAAAAAGAGCAATATTTTGACCAGCCATTAAAAGTATTACCTATTAGCGACCCGCTCCGAAGTTGACGCCCACTTCGCACAGAAACTAAATGTATGTCATTTTTATACCCGTCGTAAATTCTAAAAAAAAGGTCTGATTCAAATACTTTAAAGATGAATTTAAATGATTTGCACAATTAACTTTGATGATACGAGTGTAACATTGTTCAGGAGGAGAGACACACTCAAACACACACATAAAACTTAATCGAAATCGTTTCATCTGTTTAGAAGGAATTCAGTGTGAACTCGATTGCAGCCGCACCTATCGGGACCAATTGTGCATCTACACTATCCAGGAACTGGCTCAAACAGATACAAAAAATTTCATCATAATCGTTTCAGCCGTTTAGGTTTAGACATACACGCGTGCAGAAAATATAGATATATAAAGTTGACCAATAAAAACAGTTTATGACTACCCTTGAATAATCCGTTTTAGTCACTTTACTATAAGTATGAGTAGACTTTAATTAAGGCAAATACAAAACTTTCGTTAAACAGACTCAGATAAATTGTGAAAATAGGTAGAGGAAACCATTTTATGGCCAATTAATTGGGTTTAAATGTAATGTATACTGCCAAAAATTCGTGTGGCCTGTTTTTAGTGATCCACTCTGTATACTCATTTTCACTACTAAGCATACAAACAAAGCGAAGGGCTACTAAGCAATTCGTAATACCTGTGATGTTTTACTACTGCTAACAAAACAAAAATGAAAATTAAATTCGAACTTGGAATTGTGAATTTCTGAGATGACGTCACCGGTAATTTTTAACATTTATCTTCCATTTCCTGTCATTAATCATTATTGTTTATGGTAAAACCAAAAAAATTACTAAACGAAGTGTGAAACTAAATATAACATTTAACTATTTTAAACGTAAATATGTGGACAAGAAAAAAATGTCACAAATATTGGAAATAATACAGAATGACTTAAATTATGCTTAAAAGAAAGTACAATTTACAGGTAATGTAAAAGGAAAAAATTCAAAAATGAATAATGCAAATCTCTGTAGAAGTAATCGAATAAATTATGCATTTGTCAAGAAAGAGTCTGTCGGGTACAGGGGATTCAACTAGAAAGAGTTACTCTGAAAAATCAGGATAGTCTCTGGAAATTAAATATCATACAATACCATGGGCACTTCAATCGACAATTTGCCTGGCCACAATCTGTATCAGAATTTAATGGACGTCCATTTTTTAAAAATTTCTTAATTAATGAAATAATTAATAAAAATTTTAATTGAATACATTGTCTAATCAGAGGATGCCATTTTTAATATATCAGAAACTGGTGATACTTTAATAATCAAGTTTGCTTTAACCCAACTGTTAATTATTTTGTGTATAATAAGTGAGTGTGTATCCCAAGGTAATAATTTTACAGAAAATATAGATCGAATAAAAGTTTTAGGGCGGTTGTTTTATAATTTTAATATTGTATACAAATAAACTTATTTCCATTTAAACCACTCATGTTTCCATTTATGACATGTTTACTGGGATAGTTTGAAATAATAAGTATTCTTCTAACAAATAACAGCTGTGTTAAATAACCGACTTTAAAAAAACTTGTTCTTGAAAGTCCAGAACAGCAGATTAGTGTGTGTGTATCGATAGCGATGGTATCAGCCGATATGTATGAAAAGTTGTTGGTCAAATCGATACAGGACTGGTAATTATTTAGCATAATAAATATAGTAAATAATATTTCAATTCCAATCCTTTACAATCAATTAAATATTTAAATAAGGCGTACATCTGAATTCACTAAGAAAATTAACTAAATTATCAATATATTAAAGAATTGCGGTGTCGTTACCCTCGTTTTTCGATTGTTTTCTTTTGCTGATACAAGGAACAAAGCTCCACAAACTAGCACCAGCTGTTAGAGCAATGCCAAGACAAATAAAAAGTGATACAAAAGAATTAACTTTAGTGAACCAAAGTCCACATAGTGGAGGACCAATTAATTGCAAAATACCGTTTACAAACAGCCCCATACCGTAAGTCGATTGCAATCGTTCAGATCCCAGCATATCAGCCATTACAATAGCCGTAATACCTACGTAAGTACCAGACGCTAGACCAAAAACAGCACAGAATGCTGCTATTACCCAATAGTTAAGAAATAGTGGCAATAAACTTAGTGATATTCCAGATATAAATAGTCCGACGACAAAATAGTAACATTTAGGGAATGAAGTTATGTCAGATAAGGCCGAACCACCTATTCGACCAACTAAATCTAACGCTGATACTATTGATAACAACATAGCACCTTGGTCTTTGTCAAAGTTTAGAGACTTAGCGTAAGATGGAAGCAATATGATAAAGTTAGTGTAACTGATAGCATTTGTCGCATTAGAAATTAATATCACTAAATAAATAGGATCTTTAAGGAGATTCAAGTCCAATAACTTTGATTTTTTAACTTCTTCTTCGGGAATAATAATCTTGGATTTATTGGAACGTAAACTAAAGGAACTAGTGAAAATTTCTGGTTGTAACGTTAACGTACTGCCGTGGTAAGGAGTACTAACGTATTGGAAGGAACTGGTTGAAGTACTTCTACGAGGAGCAACTGATCTACGTATACTACTTGGTAGACGACTCTGCGAGTACAAATCCATCGCTGTATTACCATTTCCTTTTTCTGATACAGGATGGAGTGTTGAATTACTATTCATACTTTCCCTAGCTTTTGCTTTTAAAATTTCTTGTCGACCTTGCGGCATGCTTACTTTCCTTTCTCTGTGTTGAGATTTTATGGTTTGCATTGCTACACTTGATGCGCTACGGTTAAAGTTTCCGGTTGACTTTTCTATATGCTCCAAAAATGAATCGTTGTGAGGTATGTTGTGAAGAGATGTTAAACTGTCGTCATTACTTATAGTAAACTTGGCTCTATTTTCACCATTTTCTTCCTCAGAATTAACTTTTACTTTTTTCATATGTTTTTCTACTTCGTCATAAAATAGGGCTGCTACAAAAACGTTAAAAGTCAATCCTCCCATGATGAGGACAGCTCCTCTGTATCCGTAAGTAACTAGTAATATACGAAGAATGGGAGGAATTATAATCGATCCAAACGCAGATCCTGAAATACATATTCCATTGGCAACCCCTCTTAACTTAAGAAAGTAGCTGCAGACTATATACACTGTTGGTGGAAACGACAGTCCTGCTCCAATTCCTACTAGAACTCCGTAGCTCACATAGAGGAAATATACAGAATTCGCCCAAAAACTAAGTATCATGCCTCCTGCAGCACAAATGCCTCCTAGAATTGTTACTGTTCTGTAAGAATATCTTACTGAGAGTATACTGGAAACTGGACCTGTAACAAATATTTTTTAGATTAAATTACCATATATAAGGAGCACTGTTTACGTCGAACCATATACTGTACTTAATAAATGTTTCATGGAGACGATAACAGTGCTTTCGATACATCTTTAGCAATATTCATACCGGGTCTCCCGTTACTCAGTTGGCAAATTCCCTGTGACAATTAGAAACCTTTTTATCCCGTTTTCTATTTGTCCAATTTTAATGAAGTCAGATGAGGGCTAAATAAGGAATCAAAAAAATGAAATGTTTAGTATTCACTTAATAGTTTTTGTTTTATACCAGCCATAAAAATTAAATGATGTAGATCAGAAAAATATTTCAGATTACATCAAAATCAAAGAATAGGTATTTAAAGTGAGCTGCTATTTATATTTTAGGAACAGAGATCAAAAAAGATGAAGACAAGGTTGTAAGGCGAATGACCCAGCAACTCGGCGATCAAAAAATTGGTTGAGCCGATAAGTGTTACCAATTCCCGAAATATTAATAGCAACTTATCGTAGTTCCAGAAAAACAATATATGCAAAATAAATAAGTAGCTTGTTTGGTTTTTACTTCCTGGAAAAATCTACATGAGTAAAAATATCATAAATCTTCGAGAAAGTCATCTAACAATTGGATAATACATTGATGGTGCTTCCTATCTATAAGACGTGTAAAATTATCTGGAATTCTGTACAATTTAATAATTCAATATTTTTAAATTGACATTTAAAGGGGTGGCTGTATCTTCCAAACTAGAATGTTTACAAAGAAATACAAATAGGCAAAACAGTTTAAGAATAGACGTTTAATTCCAATGTCGTTTTATATTTTGTTAAATCTCTGAAAATCCATAATAAATAAAAATAAATGAAGGCCACTACTTACAGTTTATGGGTTATTGTATACTAGTGTCTCATAAATTTTCATACGATTTACGTTACACTCTTTTTGAGCAACGTTAAAAAAATGAATTTAAATTTTCAAATAAATCACCCTGTAACTTTTTTTGTGTACACTTTTGTATATAGGCAAGTGAGGTTCA
The DNA here is from genome assembly GCA_947563755.1 of Lochmaea crataegi. Lineage (NCBI taxonomy): Eukaryota > Metazoa > Arthropoda > Insecta > Coleoptera > Chrysomelidae > Lochmaea > Lochmaea crataegi. The sequence continues at coordinate 29,942,820 of OX387422.1, read as the reverse complement.
ATCAACCTATTGTTGATCCCAGAATATGTGGTATAATTGATGACCAATATTTTCGGGACACAACCTACGTTTATTTAACACATTTTGTTTGGGTAGGCCAGGTGAGAGTACTTTACGTACGGCTCCTGTATGCTTAATACTGCTAGCCTTGTTCGTAATAATAATGACTAACATAAACCATGTTTAATTAGGCAGTTTAAGTTTATCTCCGCATAAATACACACTAGTGTATCTTAAGTACATTTTAAATAAAGCATTACCTTTGTATAAAAAAGGGAGGATAGTATTTAATTCTCTCCCCCTAAAGGGGAGCGGGCCGCTATATGCCTCTTCATCCAACATTAGAAGGAATAGGGATTGTTGGGTTCAGGAGATGGGAGTGGAGGCAACGGTGGTAGGTGCCTGAAAGGTGTGTTCTCACCCAGCAATTGCTATAAGAAAACCACAAAGCAGGTAAGACGTGCCTGGGATTTAAAGACCAGCCCTTCCGAATGCAAGCCGATGCTGAGATTAGGATTACAGCGTCTCCCGCCCAGTTACTTATCAATTTTACAGAACCCTTTGCTTTCTTCTCCCAGTTTACACATTCAATAAGTGTTCTCACCCAATTTACCTCCGTCCCAAAACCATTGAGAGTATTGTGTTTAATACGAAGAAAAAAATTTTTATTTACCTAATTTTCTCAAAAATCAGCTCGAAGCACATTCATCATTTCAGCCATAAATCTAAGCGAAAGTTTTCCATATAACTTATCATTTTATAGATTTTTAGATAAAAATTAGTTTCTTTACAATGCAGAAAGCACGTCTCTTCTATAGCTTATCCCATTGTTAGATGGGTGCGTTGGAGATTTATATATATTTTTTATTTTTAACAATTATTTCAAACAAAATTATTTTTTTTGTATCTTGCTTAATTTACAATCAACATCATTATAGAGTTTTAGAGATACAAGTTTTGCACATGAAAGGGAAATATCCAGTGATATTTCACCTTATTCTATTGCCGTTTAGTTTTCAAGCAGGTCTGGAGGCCAGGTTCTAGCAAGTCTTTTTGTGGTGGGGCCATTGTTGAATAGTTCTTCTACTAACTGGATTATATAGTATGATGCATGGTACGTTCTTTGTATGATGCCGAGGCTTGATGGATTTCGTCTCTGATGAAAGGAATCTTTAGGTCGTCATGCAGTGTTAGATTGCTAACATACCATGGTGCATCCACTATCGATCTTAGCCGCTTTGACTGAATACTTTGGATGATGCTCAGTGACGTTGGTTTTGAACATCCCCATAGATGGAGTCCATAAGCCCAGATAGGTTTAAGCATCGTTTTGTATAGCAGGATTTTATTGTGGAGAGTTTTGATCGTCGACCTAGTAGCCAGTAAATCTGTCTGAACTTTATGTCAAGCTGTTGTCTTTTAATTTTAATGTGTTTCTTCCATATAAGACGTTGGTCCAGATGGATGCCAAGATATTTTGTCTCTATTGCTGTAGGAATAGGTACGTACGTTATCCATCCTTACAGGTGAGCATGTGTTGTGACCTGTGGTAAATGTTACTTGGACTTATTTTGCCTTATTTATTTTAGTTCGCCATTGTGTATACCATACATTGAGTACATTCAGGTGGTTTTGCATGTTTTGGGAAGCTGTTGTCAGCAAAGGAAGCAATTATGGTATTGTTCATTTCAGTAGGAAGAGCAGCGGACCTAGAGCACTGCCTTGTGGGACTATTTTAAACAGATTTTATGGGACATATGCTGGACTGCTGATTATCGAATTTGACGGAGAAGTGTCTATTGGCGAGGTAGGATTTAAGTAGAAGGAAATAGTTACTGGATGAAGCATTTTTTAGTTTGTAGAGCAAGCCTCTATGCCAGACTTTGTCAAACGCTTGGAAGATATCTAGAAATACAGCGTTGCAATATTTCTTTTCTTCAAGACTCTGTGATATTTGGTTAACTATTCGATGAACTTGTTGGGTGGTTGAATGGTCTTCGCGGAATCTGAACTGGTTTTTTGGTAGTAGTGTTTGGAGATTATGGTCTGTGTGAATCCTCTGCAGCAGTAATCTTTCAAATACTTTGCTTATTGTTGGAAGCAGGCTGATGGGTCGGTAGGATGTAGTTTCGTTGTGTAGTTTTCCTGGTTTCGGGATCATAATAATTACGGCAAATTTCCAAACTATGAGGAAGTAGGATAAACTTAACATTCGATTGAAAATAATAGTTAAGAGAGTAACAAGCTTACGTGGGAGTTGTTTCAGTATTTGGCTGGAGATTAGGTCGTATCCTGGAGTCTTTCTTACATTTTGAGTTTACATATTTCGTTCTCAACTTCTGTAGGAGTAAAGCTTTTGATAGGAAGAGACATTTGGCATGTTGCGTTGATAAGTTCTTCAACTTCTTCTTCACGATCTTCCGGTTTTGTTTGGAAAACGCTGCTTAGATGTGCAGCGAAGGTGTCTGCTTTTTATTTATCAGAGCGAGCCCATTCGCCTTTTGGTTTACGGTTTACGGTGGTATAGGGCCGCTTGAGTTTCTTCGTAGCCTTCCATAGTGTATGGTCATTTGGTGAGAGGCTTGTGACGAATTGCTGATTGTTCACATCTCTGATTGCTGATTTTAGTTGCCTATTTAATCTTTTGAAAGTATGCTGGTCTATAATGTTTCTTGATCTTTGCCCTGCGTTTTTCAGCAATAAGCTGACGAATGTGGAGAGGCACGTTGACGGTAGTCGTTGGATTATATTTATTTTGTGGTGTAGATTGCCTGGCAGCTTTTTGCACGAGTGTAGTGAAATATTGGGGCGCAGTGTCCAATTCGTCTGGGGATTTAATTCGAAGATTGAGGTTAGTATTTTCTTCCAGGTAGGAGTAGGAGAGGGAGATTTGCTTATTACTATAGAACACATGCTATTGATGACTGGTGTGTAATCGGATGACAGATCATAGTTGGATTCTATTAAACAATTGTTTCTAGATATTCCTTTTGTTATGAAGTAGTTCAGTAAGTCTGGAAGTCTTCTGGGGTCACTCGGCCAGTACGTGGGAATTCCGTTGGTAAGGTATAATCATAGTTATTGTCAGTCATGGCTTGCAGAAGATTTCGCCATTTTGGTATTATGAGTCTTGATCCCCAATGCGTGTGTTTTGCATTCCAGTCTCCACCAGCTACAAATCTGGTGCCTAGTGTTAAAAAGAAGTCTTTGTATTCGTCTGTCGATATTAAATGACGCGGTGGGCTATATATTGCTGTTATATTGAAATGCCATTTCGTTGTATTCACTTGGTCGCTTTCTGCTTGGATTTTTTCCGATTGGTATTTCGGTAGTTCATGGTGCGAGATACAGTTGCGGATGATTATCGCTGAGCCACCGTGAGCTGTGCCATCGGGGTGAGGAGAGTATAGTTGGTATGCTGAATGTTGTTAGATTAGTGAAATCAGATTCAGAAATAAGCATTATGTCGATTTTATTTAGGTTTAGGAATGTAATTATTTCCTGCTTGTGGTTTAGCAAGCCATTGACGTTCCATATGGCTATTCGTAGTATATTTATGAAGTTTGTTTGTTGATGACTTGTGTAAGTAGGTAAGTATCATACTGTTTTGACTGTGCTGCGAGAACATATTTTTAAATTCGTTTAGGAATGTTATTAGTTGATGTTCTGTGTTGGTTGAGGGTTCTGATATATTTTTGGCTGCGTTTGCGTATGTTTGTTGCTGGTTGTGTGGAGAACTGTTTTGTTGATTTGTGTTATTATGTATATGTGCATTGGGGTTTGTTTGTGCTTATTTTTGTTGGTTTTCTCTTGGTGATGGTCTTCTACTTTCGACTAGTTCTTTGTATACTGAACTGCCCTTATAGTTTGCAGGGTGATCCTGTTGACATAAAACGCACTTAGCCGGAGTTATTCTGGGTTTCTTACAGGATTTGGTGTCGTGTTGTTCGCCGCATTTAACGCAGTTGTATGGCCTAGAGCAGTATGTTCTGCTGTGGCCGTAGGCTTGGCATCGTATGCATTGTACAATGGAGTTTCTTTTCTTAGAAGGTTCTATTGCCACTTTGGTATGGCATAGGAATTCCAGGTTAAATATATCTTTATTGTTTCTTTGCGGTTCCAAGTTTATGAAGAACAAAGACAAAGGTTCTTTTGTTAATCTATGTTGAACATTTATTATGTTTCTAACTGTATGACCTTTTGTTTCCAGTTCTTTTTTAATATCTTCCTTGGGTATGGAGTGGTGGATATGTCTGATTACCACCCTGTATGCACGTTCTTCTTTGACTTGATAGGTGCGGTGAACAATGTTTTCTCCTTTCACATGTTTTATCAGCTTTCGATATCTATTGTGTTTGTTGCGATTTTAACAGTATCATTTGGCGGGGTTCTAGTATAAAAGGTTTCTTTGTCCACTACTTGGAAAAAGCTGTCGATCATTTCTTTAAACTTCTTGACGCCATATATAAATATTGGTGGAGGTTTCTGCTCTTTTAATTGTCTCTGTTTGTTCGTTGCCGTCAGTGTTAGACAAAGCGGTAAATCGGTTTGGTGTTTTTGTTGGTGGTGATTCCGGCGATTCAGGTTCGTTATCCTGTTTGGTAAATTTGCGTTTTTTGACTACCTGCCATGTGTTTTTGTTTTGAGCTTCGTCTACATTGGCTTCGTTGCCGTCTGTATCTATGTTGACTGGGTTTCTCATTATTGTTAGTTTTAATGGAAGATGTGAGGCTTGCCCCGAAGTAGGTTGATTGTCTGAGTTATGATATGGATAGTGCTGGTTAGTTGGGAACATGTACCCTGTGTTGTTAGTGGTAAGCCTGGAGCTTACCTGTTGTTTTTACTGCCACTGTAGTTACTGGTTTGTTTGTTGTATGATACCTATGCATGTTTAGTTTTCAACTGGTAAAATTAAAATTCGGCACACCACTGGCACATTAAGTGCTAGTAGGTAATTATTTAATGATTTTTCGGTTTTTATCAGCGCTCTTAATGTGTTTATTAACAAAAAAAAATTATCACCGTAGCTCGACCTTCTTGGTTCGTGTTCTAAACGGTATTATACTTCAAACAAAATAAATAATTTCTGTTATATAATATGATCTTGTGAACCATACTGAATCGGCTACTAATTTCCTAATTATGCTTATGGGACAAAAATCCAAGAATTTCCTTAAGGAGATTGGCCTAACTTAATTTTAAAAATAATCGAAGTATCAAAAATGAGGCCAGACTAACCTAAAAGGGACAAGAGATGTAGTAAAAGGACTAAAGCAAGCATGAAAGAAAGAGAAAATGAAACAAATTAAATTAAAAAGCCCGATAAACAAAAAAGTACTATAAATTTGAGGATGAGAATTGAGAATAAATATATTAAGAGAAAAGCAACTTCAAATATTCTTATTTTCAGCATATGCAATTTAGTGTGTGACAATAGTAGAAATTGAAACATATTGCAAAAATTAAAAGATATTCCTACTTTTTTAAATAAAACTATTATTTTTCTTACCTAACGAACTGTACAGAAAGTAACAAAGTGCTGGTATCCATGATCCTTCTGCTGTAGTCGAGTCGAATGCTTCCAAAAATTCAACAAAAAGAACCCCGAAAGATTTTATAGTTCCTGGCACCAATATATTAACCATAGTAGCTCCAAACAGCACCAACCATCCCCATCCGCCATCTGGTGGTACCAATTTCCATTTGACCATGTTTTTATCATCCTTTTTATGCTCTAACAAGACTACACCTAAAGTGAAAAAAGACTTAACGTTAACGTGGAAATTTTAGTGTTAATATAATTTGTACGTATTCGTTAATTACCAAGATAAACATATTAAAATCAGTAGCGTTTTCATTATATTAAAAGGAAGGTAATTTTGTGCTACTGAATATAAAAAATAAATCCAAACTAGCTGTATTATAAACATTTTGTATTACTAAAAATGGCTACATAATGGACCTTTTCAATAATTAAATTTTCTTGCTTTATTTGACAGTATTAAAAAAAATGTCACCGTATTTTTTATTTATTTTAAGAGCTGGATTTATATTAAACAAAAATTATCAAAAGAGGGGAAAGCAAGCGCGCGCTTTGAACGTGACGTCACCCACCCTCTATCGTGACGGCAAGTATCCTACGACCTTGAAAATTACAGACTGGTATTTTAGTAGGATTTTGCAAAGTTAACTCCCTTGTGTTTGACAGCTAAGTTTTAAACTGATTTTGACAATTGGAATTATCTTTGTTATAACTGTTATTTGGATTATTATCTGTTTTTGTTTTGGTTTTGATAATCCTGGCTCCATTTTTTTCCAATAATGTCCACAAACAAAGAACAGCCAAAACGAAATTCGTAAAGTAAATCAATCTAACCACAAAAAGAAAACTGTCAGCTAACTTTTCTTTTGATGCAATTCTGTCAAATGCTACCAACATAATTCCAGGCTAGGTGACGTCACGCATCCCAAGGTCAAACGAGTAGTCACATTACCATAATATTTATGTTACTTATTTTTTGTGACATTTATATTCGAAACAAAGCTGCACAAGGTGAAAAATTTGTCTTAAGATTCAAGCGTCTACTGAAAAGGTCCATTATTAACTGTTTTCAAGTTACCTCTAAGTAGTACGGTTCTGGTCTGGTAACGAGATGAGTGCTTTATGCTAGCCGGTTGTTTTACCAACGGCTGGGTTCGTTGGGATCGACCTTAAATACCTTGAACCTTTCAATAAAATTGATTTTAACCTTGAATAAATGACTCAACAGAAAATGTACAATATTAAAAGTATGTATACAGATAAAGATATAATACCTAACGGTAATTTCCAATATTTTGCTTTCAATGGTTAATATCTCGAACTGGGCACCGATCGCTTATTAGCACCAAAAGGATTAAAATATAATTACTCCGGAAGTCCCCAGGTACTCGGTGCCGGGTTACCCCCCAGGTGCACCCAACGGTGCGGTGGTATCTTAACGGGAGAGGCACCACCCACTCTGCAATTTTATTTATTTATGGTGACCACCAATGGGGTGGCAAAAAGCTACTTATAAATTGAAAGCCCTATTTTTCGTTTGTCATTTTAATTTTGTTTTTGTTTTTAGAACAATTTATTTTAAAATGAATTCTGTACGCGAGACAACTAGTGAACGAAATCATAATTTTGAATAATAATAAGTCTACTTTTGCTAACCTAACCTAACCTAACCGACCGTCGAATTTTAATAAGCTGGAATGGAAGGGATAATCTTAAGCGGTTCCCAATTCGTGCACGACCAAAAATCCCTAATCCGCGCTACAGTGCCGAATTCATGTAGTTTTGGGGTGACGTCAGGTAGAAAGTGCCCAATTCGTGGCTACCCGGGATGAAGAAGAAATACCTGATGATTGGAAAATGGCACTGATACTGATCGTACTAATTTATTAAAAGAGGGACAAGCACAGTTGCAATAATTATAGAGGAATAACTTTCTGAGTACGGCTATGAAGATAAACGAAAAAATAATAGACAGGAAACTGAGACTCCATTTAGAAAGTACACTGAAACAATCACAAAGTGGTTTTAGGAAGATAAGGAGCATACAAGATCACTTTTTTACAGTAAAATTGTTGTATGGTTTTTTTTATCAGGTTTCTTGCGTATTTAGTTATGTTAATAAATAAAATATTACATTAAGGTAAACTTTACGTTTCGCTCCATATTTGTGGCTTTCTCAAAAAATGTTATCGTGTGACAATACAATGTCAATGTCACGAGTATGAATAAAATTATTTACTATATAAAGTTGAAAAATGTTTTAATTCATTTTTATTATTCAACTCATTAAGGTACTTCCCAAACCTGGGAGTTTATGTATTCAATAAGTCCTACACATTTTCTTTATTGTCAATAGCAAATTTCAATAGATTTTTTTTTAATATTTGAACATATTACTTATATTACTTACATTAAATTTTATAGTCGTTCAAAAGTATAAAATAGGTCAACCGTATATATCTTCTAATGGAAGCTGACTGTAATTTGCATTTCCTTGGTTTTTATAAATGAAATTTTTAATTGAATATCAGTCCACGACGTAACGAGGAAATGAGCTATTTTAGGTTATTCTGAAGGAAGTATGTATGTAAACAATTAAGAATATGTAAATTGCATTAAACAGTAGGTAATCAGTGAATCAAATAAAAATAGTGAAAGTAACTAGTCACGAGTGAAATGGAAGACCTGTAATTTGATTTACCAAATGGGAAAAGGAAAAGAACATTTATTATCAAAATACTTTGGTACAGTTAGCATTTTCCAATTAATATTCACCTTTTGCAATTGTGAACGTAATTGGTATTAGAAAAAATATCGAGTCATAAAATAACAGATTACGCTGGAATCACACTGTATGTCAAAATTAGGTGATAAGTAGGTCTAAATAATTTAGTCAATTTAAATATTCATAAAATTTATTTAAAATATTGTTATCCTTATAAAAGGTTATTTGCATGTCTTTATAGTTACAGTTTCTGATTATTCAGTTATTTCATGTCATCAATTCTATTATGTCAATAGTGCAAAAAATTACAACCATAGAAAACTGTAAGCTACTTACGTTTAACTGGTATATGTGAGTGACAACATTGTTTTTATTAATTAACAAACCTAGCAAATTTATCATTATTTTTTAAAGGACGAACTGAAAATAAAGTAGACCGCATGTGTTTGGAATGATGTGCAGAAAATCAGAAAATCAATACCAGTAATAACTGCAAATTTAAATGCTTTGCAACGCTTCAATTTTATGCTGGGTTCCGTTTAGAATCGACCGATTTATTCCAAGTTTATCACTTTGTGATTGCCGTACTTTCACATTTTTAGCAGAAAAGAATAAAGCTATAATACTGGGTGTCCCAGAAGTTTCTGACCCATTTTAACAGCAAAAATCTCGGAACTCTGAAACGATAGGGAGGTGCGGTTTTCGATAAACAATTTCTTTTTATATAAAGTTTTTTCAGCATAAATGTTCAATTAGTGAAATCTTATATAGGGTGTTTCAAAAAAATGGTATTTTTATATGCAAATATCGTCCATTTTTTTTAATGAAGCACCCTATATATTTTTATTCTATCTGAAAGCTGAACTCTTCCCTTTCTGAAGATGTATAGTTTGTTAAAGTTTAGATGAAAAATGAATAAGTTATTTGATTTTTAATGATAGGCTGTTATGTAGGCATCTAGAGGCGAATGCTTTGACTTGACGATTCCAGACTTTTTTATATGGTTTTTTTAATCAAAGATAGATGTTATAATCCTATTCCAGATACTCTGGAATAACTGCTAGGCAACATTGTCCGAACATTTCAAGAAATGAACCCGTAAATGTTACGCAATTCTTTTGATCACTTTTTGTTCAGGTTGCAAAAATGTATAGATCAAAATAGACAACACTTGGAACATCTTAAATATTTTTATTAAATTAAATAATTTATAATGTTAATTTTTATTAAAATTTCATTCACCTTTCAAGTTTGTTTAGTTGTTTTAGTTATTTCTAAGGTTAAGTCATGCTTCTTTACTTCTTTCAAAAACATTCAGTATATTTTTTTGAACGTAGGTATTAGCAAAGATTACAAATTTTTTGTAATCTTTGGTATTAGTTAGCAGGAAAACTTTATAATTGTTTTTTATTTAAAAAGTATGTGTCAGACACCTTTATCTAATAAACAATCATCATTCAAAATCAAATAATTTACTCATTTTTCATCTAAACTTCAACAAATTATAGATTTCCGGAAAGGGGAAGAGTTAAGCTCTCAGATAGAATAAAAATATATAAGGTGTTTCATTAAAACAACAGACAATATTTGCATTTAAGAAATATCATTTTTTTAAAACACAATATATAAGATTTCACTAATTAAACATTTATACTGAAAAAACTTTATATAAAAAGAAATTGTTCATCGAAAACCGCACCTCCCTATCGTTCCTGAGTTTTCAGATTTTTGCAGTTAAAATGGGTCATAAACTTCTGGGGCACCCAGTATTGTACCAGGTGGACCAATAAGCCGGTCTTTCGGCTGTATATCAGAAACTATCCATCTTAACTTTAGGAAAAAATATTTCTTGGTAAATGTACTCAGGAGAAATCTCTGGGAATAACTCAAGTTTCTAGCTTGACCGCTAGAAGGTGTATTCTATGGAGAAAAATTTAAAAACCAGTTTTCTACAAAAAAATTTGCCCTCTTAAATAAGTAAACTAGAAATAAGCCTAAATTTTGCACAAATTTTATTCAGTACGTTTTCTTGTATTTTTTCAAATGAAGGGTGGGAGAGAGTCGAAATATTTTTATGGATAAACAATTAAAATCGGATTATATGGAAGATATTTGTATAGTTTCAATGGAAGACAGTTCTTATGAGTAAATATAATAGACCATCAAGAAGGACATGGACATCTTTATTTTTTTAAATAATTGAAAACGGATCATATGAAAGATGTTCCAACGGAAAACAGTTTATATGTTACATTAATGATGGACGTCATTGCGTGAACAGGTATTGTAATGATCTCTTCAATATTCATAAATTAATGGCGTTTAGTGGTGTTTTGGATCAAATCTGATTTGGAAAAGTGATACAGGATAGTCTACCTATATTGTGTAATAACCAAATACCAATAATAGTCAAGCTCAATATAATTACTTATACAACTCTCCTTAATACTAAAACAGTTAGTAATTTGATAACAAATATATACAGTGTTGCTGAAAAGTTTCGCACTAAGGGATTATCTTTGAAACGGATAAAGGGAAAGATATGAAATTCTAGGACGATGAATGAGACGTTATTCTGCATATTTTAGAGCAAATGTCAAATGCTTTTGACTTTAGCGTTTAGCGTACGGCCGCCATCTTGAATTTTTTGAAATGGGTACCTAGGTCGAGTGACGTATCACAAAGAAGCTTATTTTTTTCTCTTTCCAAAAATAATAGCAATGTATCACTTTAATACAAAATGTCTTATAAAATATCAAATTTATTTTTCTAAATTAAATTGTACTGTACTAATGATATGACCTTGAAGATTTTTAAAATTAAACAAAAAACAATAGTAGGCATTAAAAACGTCAACCACATCATTATTTATGTACAAATTGTCAAAACTGATACTAATTTCAAAATAGCACAAAGTTTAAAAGTGAATTAACAATAATGGCACATTTATCGGAAAAACAAGGAAACGAAATCTTTTTTTTTATTCGGTTATCGTGGGTCTATTTCTGCCACATTTTGCCTGAACGGTTCTGTTAACAGACATAATTGCCGGTACAGGAGCTCGATTCTTTAATCTCGAAATCGGAATTTCGTAGTCCATTTTTGACAAATGTCGTCGTCGTCTAAAATCCTTCGACTTCTAATGTCGACTTCGAAAGATCATATTGTTTGTCATATTTTTTCCGTTAAGGTTATTAACTCATAAATAAGAAATTATTTAGTGAGGTTATATCGTTTCAAATCAGTTCTACTATAATAGTTCGTTATTTATAATTTTAATATCATAATTATTTTAAGTGTTACTGTTATTTTAATTTATATATGTTTTGTATTGTAATCTAATTTCGCATTATTGGGGTGGCTATTGAAAACATGGGAGATAATGTTCCCAGACAATAAGTCATGGATTATAGAGATGCATTTCAAATTAGTGATGATGCATCTAAAAAAAACTTTAGATTAACGAAAGTAGTCACACAGGAGTTAATGGCAATGGTTACGCCATATATACAAGAACAGACTCGTGCGTCTGGGTTAACCATTGAATAAAAGGTATGAAAATATTAACGATTTTTTGAAATTGAATTAACTCTTGAGTAATTCAAATTGCAGGTTCTTGCAACACTAAACTCTTTTGCAACTGGTAGTTATTAGACAGCTGTTGGGAAAAATGTGCTGTTAGGATTATCACAAGCTTCAATTAGTAGAAGTGTGAAGGAAGTTTCTGAAGCACTAAACAGACCTGAAATATTTGAAGAGTGGGTTCACTTTCCAGGCAATATAGAAGAGATGAATGAGCTTCGATAAAAGTAAGCATATATAGTGTAAATAATGTCCTTTTAATAAAATAGAAAGTACATTTTTCTGTATAAATTTGTTAAACAAAAATAAAATGACAGTAGTATTTTGAAGAATGGAATTTGTTATTGTATATTTTATATGACTGTTTTGAGATACAGTACTTAGGTATTAGAAATAGAGTATTCAATTTAGTACTTCATACGATTTGTGGATGTACGAGGTTATGTCACAAAGTAGGACCGTAAAGTTGACTATTGTCATATCAACCGATTTGTGGATGTACATGGATATGTCACAAAGTAGGATGTGTCAAAAGGACCGTAAAGTTGACATGTGACACATCAAACTATTTGCGGATGTATGAGGTTATGTCACAAAGTAGGATGTCAAAAGGACCGTAAAGTTGACATGTGACACATCAAACGATTTGCGGATGTACGAGGTTATGTCACAAAGTAGGGTGTCAAAAGGACCGTAAAGTCGACATGTGACACATCAAACGATTTGCGGATGTACGAGGTTATGTCACAAAGTAGGGTGTCAAAAGGACCGTAAAGTTGACATGTGACACATCATTCAATATCGAGTTTAACGTCGACTGTTTTCATGCCCTCCTCCTGCTTACTACAGTCAACAATAAATTAGGCATGTTTCTTGAACGCGCCATAGTCCATAGACAGATTGAGATAAATATTTTGGCATTAATTAATTTACGACAGATGAACAATGGCTTTATTGGAGTATAGAGATTAAAAGAATTTGTCGTAAAATTGAATCAAGTAAAAAAAGATCTTGTGCTTTATGAAGACAAAAGTAAACTTATAGTACAGTTGAGCAATCTAAGCCTTAACAATATTGAGAACGGAGAATCGCAAATTAAGCATACTTGGAAGAATCTCAAAATAAACTGGGGGTCGACACCATCAAGACGTATTACGCTATGTTACTGAATTTTAAAATGACTAAAATCCTAAAAAAATCAAATTTTTAAATCATGAAAATGACTAAAATTAAAGCAAAACTCAGTATCGAAAACAGCAGTTCCGATGTCATCGTCAATAGAAATGTAGGAAACATAGAAAATGATATAAATAGCTTATTTGCCATGTTATGTATTATCTTAGCAACAATATTTATTTTTATTGTGAAAGTTATATTGAAAATTGTAAAATCAAGATTTATTTCGAATTGTAGCATTAAAGTTGATGCTGATGACAGTGAAGATGACAGTCATTAGTTTTTAAACAAGGTGTTTTATTTATCATTAACGAAATGGCATAAATTAACAAGAAATCAACTTTTAGTTCATTCAAGAAAACATTTAAAATATTAAAACGTAATTAGCCTATTTATTGATATTTAATGATATAATCTTATTATAGGGGAATTTTTTGAAAAATCGTTAACGAAATTACTGAAATTAAAAACGTTAAATTATATCAAGAAAACATTTGTATTAAAATATTATAAATTGGGAAATTTTGTCAGTTATTAGTTATTGATATTTAATGACCAGTAATATCGAGAGTCATTACAAGAAATATATAAAAACTGTGATCGAAGCCATAGTTCGGTATCAGTCGCTTTAGTTACATCAGTTTCTTTTTGAAGAGCTATGAATTTAAAATGTGTTTGCTTGAAATATTTAATTGTTTAGTAATATCTACAATTGTTATTGTTCTTTTACATTTTTCTTTTGAAAAGCTTCACATTCAAAATATGTTTGCTACAAATATCCTAATATTTTCTACAATCACATATATTTATTATAGATGGATCTGAAAAAGTTAAATCAACATTCTGTTATTGTAGAGAAAAAGAAGGTGAAATTAAACGAGCTTAAATTGAATGAACCAAAAAAAATTGTTAGAGCGAAACTGACGAAAGGACGTTTTGGAGATTTTGTGATGCTACAGTTGGAAGATTCCATTACATTTCTCCCAAGTCGTGTGACGGTTCAATATTTGGATGCCATCCCCCATTTTGAAGGGGGAAATACTCCGTGGTGTACAGGGGATCTATTGAAGTAGGAAAACCTGAGCCCGCCATTTCCTTCGAAATTGTGGAAAATTAAAGGGTGAGTGATTAAATTTTTTAAAAGGTATACGTTTTTGCTATGGATCCTCTTCAAGTCATTAAAGCTTCAGATGCTGTTCTGTTAGCTATTAATAAAAGTAGGAAACTTCTTTTTGATAAATTCACAAGTAAAGACGAAAAAATTTGGTTGAAAAGATTAAATAAACATATTATTTTATGTAGTAAAGCTGTAAAAAACCAAGGTAATTTATCAATTGGGGCAATAAGGAAACTTCAGACCAACATAGGACACTTTAAACATTTTAGAAAATTAATTGTAATTACAAAATTAAAAAATAAAGTTAAATGGCAAAATGTAGCTTCATGTTTTTCAAGCAGAATTAAGACTGGAGTTACAATTAATTTATATCATAAAGACTTGAGTCTGTTTTTAGAGGACGCATTAACAGTATTTAAAAGTAAAGTTAATATAATTTTAAAATCAGATCATGTCATCAAAGTAAATACAAACTTTTGTGGAGAATTTATTAAAAAATCAGGAGATGAGATATTAGAATTAAAATATTTACACACTAAAAATGCTGTAATAAACATGTCAACAGACATACAGAGTTGGTTTGTGGTCAACGTAAGAGATGTAATTTTTAATAAACTATCGGAATTCCAGGAACGTGACTCGGGGTGGGCTTTGAATAAAATAGTTTCCATAGAAATCAATATAAATAAATATGAAATAGGTAACGGATCATCATATATTAAACTTCCAGCACATATTGAAAGGAAGCATGCTTGCATCAATGTGCAAAACTTTGATGAAGCCTGCTTCTTTTGGAGTGTTGTTAGTGCTCTACATCCAGCTCGAACACATTCTAATAGAGTTTCAAGCTATCCGCACCATGCAACTGTTTTAAATACGAATGGTCTAGAATGCCCTATGAAACTTGAACAAATATCCAAATTTGAAAAAATTAACAATATTTCCATTAATGTATATGCTTTGGAAATGAATGAAAAATCATCTTTTACAGTAATTCCAGCTAGGTTAATTAATAAAAAATTATGTTCTCATGTTAACTTATTAATATTTCAAGATAGATACTTTCCAACACTGAATGATTATGAGGCTCCTACAGTTGAGACATACAATTCAGAGGTAAAATTTCACTATTGCTGGATAAAAAATTTGTCAGGTTTAATTCATTCGTAGTCAAATAAAAAGAAAAAGAAAAAATACGTTTGTGACCGATGCATGAATTATTTTTCTAGCGAGCATAAATTAAGTGAACATTCAAAATTGTGTAGTGACTTAAATGAGTATTAAATATCTTTTCCTAAATATGATCGAGTTCAGTTTAAAAATTTCACTTATAAACAGACAACGCCTTTTTCATTCATTCATTCATATATTTGGGTTGTGCTCATCAGCCCAGGCACTTCTTTAGCTAACTGGTCCGCCATTTCATTACCTGCAATCCCCTCATGTGCCGGCACCCATATTAGAGACACTTTGTTGTCTCTTGCCAGCCTGTTAGGGATTCTTTGCAGTTTTTCACCAGTCTAGACTTAGTTGTTGGATTACTGATATCCTTAAGCAGAGCCTGGCTGTCAGTGAGTATTTCAATTTTTTGTCCGGTATATCCTCTTCTGATGTTATCATCAATACAGGCTATAGCGGCAATCGTCTCTGCTTGAAACACAGTCGTATATCGACCAAGGCTAAAGAACATTCTCTTTCTAGGTCCTTTTATACCAGCCCCAGTGCCATGGTTTGTTTTGGAGCCATCGGTGAACCAGATGATTTCTCCAGAATTACCTGGGTGCATCACCTGTTCCTTAGATGGGATGATGACATTCACTCGCTCAGTGAATATATTCTCTGGTGTCATGCTATCAAAACTCATGTGAAATATGGGTTCATCTAGTAATGTCCCAGTTGTATCAGTGTGTCCTTCTCTTGTCTCTTCTCTTCTCTTGTTCGGGGACCAGAAGTCTCCCGATTTCAGCCTAAGAATTGCCATCATTGCCTCCGCCCTTATAAAAAGTTCTAGAGGAGGAAGTCCAATAAGGGCTTCCATTGATGCCGTCCCCGTGCTGTTCATTGCCCCGGTAATACCAAGAAGAGCTTGTCTTTGGATTGCAGTTAACATAATAACTGTAGAGGTCACTTCTGTCCTCCTCCACCAGACTATTGTTCCACAGTTGATCGTTGGCCTTATCACAGTTGTGTAGAGCCAGTGAACCACCTCAGGTCGTATTCCCCAGGTTTTGCCCATAACTCTTCTACATTGCCAGAAAAGCCTAGTCGCCCTGGTAGTCATTTTTTCCAGGTGTGCCTTCCAATTCAGTTTGGAATCAAGGGTCACTCCCAGATATTTGACTTCTTTGGATATTTCTAGTTCTTCTCCGAATAACAGTACTCTACCCTGCGGGAGAACTCTTCTATTCGTAAAAGCAACTAGTTTGGTTTTTTTGGATTAACTGAGAGGTCCTCTGTAAGGCACCATTCCTCCACAATTCGTAGTGCTTCCTGTAGGACATTCATAACCACCTCCGGGAATTTCCCATTGGTGACAATTACTATGTCGTCCGCAAAACCCTGCTTCCATATGCCTTGATCATTCAACCTACAGATCAAGTCATCCACAACTAGGTTCCACAAAAGTGATAAAAGTACTCCACCTTGAGGACATCCTTTAGTTGTCCTAACGGTGTATGTTTTATCATGCATATGTGCTGTTATTCTCCTATGCTCAAGCATGGATCCTATCCATTTGCATGTGTTACTGTTAATCCCTCTGTTTTTAAGGGATCTGTTAATTGATGACATCGATGTGTTGCCAAAAGCTCCTTCGATGTCTAGAAATGCTGCAAGGGCTACTTCCTTATGATTCAGGCTCCTTTCGAGACCTGAGACCAAATTATGCAGAGCAGCTTCACCTGATTTCCCTGCTTGATAAGCCCATTGTAGTCTTTGTAGAGGGATGCTCTTAAGCGCCCCTTTATGTAAATACAACGCCTTTGTTGTGTATGCTAACTTTGAATGCTTATTGGAAGATGTTAATGACATTAGTTTAACTAGAACAAAAAAGTATCAAAAGCACATTGCTTATAGTGCAGGATATTACTTAAAATGCTCATATGACGATTGGTTATCGTATTTTGAAAGTTATCGGGGATTAGATTGCATGGATTGGTTTGCTGATGAAATGGTCAAAGCTGCAGCTCTGGTTCAATCCAAAATTAAAACCATTGTGGCTATGCAAGAAAAACCTACAGGAGCGGCAGCAGCATGTCATATTTGCGAAAAAGCTTTTTCTTCTTCTGATATAATTGTGCGCGACCACGATCATTTTGATGGTAGCCTCCGCGGCTACGCACACCAAGCATGCAATCTAAACTTCCGTAAGTTGTTTATCGTTCCTACGATGTTTCATAACCTCACCGGATATGACAGTCATTTTATGATAAGCAATCTATGTAAAAAAGGTAAAATGAGCATACTTCCAATCAATAAAGAAAAATATATTTCATTTACTTTGTTTGATCAGGAAACAGACATTAAATTTAGATTTAAAGATTCATTTAGATTCATGGCAGCATTCTTAGATGAGCTGGCCTCCTTTATGAATGAAAAGGATTTTATAGTATCCAAAAAGGAATTTTTTTATTTAGACGATGAAAAATTCAAATTATTAATTAAAAAAGGGGGTTTTCCATATGATTTCATTGATCCTTTGGAGAAATTAAATTATCCCAAATTACCGTCAATTCAATGTTTTTATAATAAATTAAATAGTGAGGAGTTGAGTGAAAGGAAGTATGATCATGCTAAGACGATCTGGAACGAGATTAAAATTGAAAATTTAGGATCATACTCCGACCTATACTTGAAAACGGATATTTTAATTTTAGCAGATGTTTTTGAGAATTTTAGAAAGAAATGCAGAGCAACCTATGGCTTAGACCCTGCATGGTATTACACTATGCCTGGATATGCTTGGGATGTAATGATTAAGTATACTAAATGTAATTTGGAATTGTTGCGTGATGGAGACATAATTATATTCATTGAAAAACGTATTCGTGGAGGAATTTCTGTTTGTAGCAACAGATTTTCTGAAGCGAATAATAAGTATATGGTCGATTATGATTCTACAGAACCTTCAAAGTTTCTGCTCTATACAGATGTGAACAATTTATATGGATGGAGCATGTGTGAACTCTTACCCTACGGAGGATTCAAATGGATCGAAAACATCGATAATTTCGATGTTATGAAAATTCCAGACGATTCTCCGGAAGGGTATATTTTACAAGTTGACTTAGAATATCCACGTAAATTACATGGTGAGCATAAAGACTTTCCATTTGCTGCCGAACACCGCATCCCTCCAGGATCAAAATTGCTTGCCACACTATACGATAAAAAGGAATACATTGGACATCATCGAAATTCAAAGCAAATGCTATCTTACGGGCTAATTGTAACTAAAATACATAAAATTTTAATATTCAAACAATCAGCTTTGCTGAAGCCCTACATCGAGCTAAATACTCGTTGGAGAGCTGCAGCCAAGAATAATTTTGAGAAAAATCTTTATAAATTGGCTAATAATGCGGTATTTGGTAAAAAAATGGAAAACATTCGTAAGCATAGGGTAGTTAAATTAATCAATTCATGGGGTAGTCGCTATGGCGCCAAAAACTTGATAGCAAGTTTTCAGTTCCACAGCCGAACAATTTTTGATGATGATCCTATATCACCTGTAGTAGCGATTGAGCTAAGAAAAACTGAACTAATTTTTAATAAACAAATATATGTAGGTATGGCAATTTTAGACCTTTCTAAATTATGCATGTATGATTTTCATTATTGATATATGCTCCCAAAACTAGGAGTTGAGAACTGCAAACTCATGTATACAGATACAGATACGAACAAGTCATTAAAGCAGACGACACTTCAGATTATCCAATTAATAATCAATATAATATTCCTCAAGTAATAAAAAGGTTTTGGGGGTTATGAAAGATGAAAGTAAAGGTAAAATTATTACACATTTTTTTGGTCTAGGGTCTAAAATGTATACCTACAAATTAGAGGTGTCTGAGAATGAACGTGAAAAAAAGATTTGCAACAGGAAAAAATTAGCGAGGAGTTGATGAAATTTAAATTACATTATATAGGCGTCACGAAAAAATCTAAAGGAGTATAATATAATGTGGTTAAAAACCAAATTACATTTGACGATTATTTATTTTGTCTAAAAAATTTTGAAAAACAAACTGCAACCCAACGTTGTACTCGATCTTACGCTAATGAGGTGTATACTACTGAGCAAACTAAAACAAGCCTAAGTCCTTACGATGACAAACGCAAACTTATACCCAATTCGTACGATACATTACCTTGGGGGCACTACATCTTGATTTTTAGGAAAAAAGTGTTTAAACTGTATACTCTTTAAAACGTAATCACTTATTCAATTTTTGTGCTATACACATCGTGCTTTTCACTCTTACACTTTTTCACACAACCACCTATATATATAAAGTATTTGGAATTTTGTTAAAAAATGTAATCACATATTTTTGTGCTATGCACCTATAGTCTTGTATATAATAGTCTTGTATATATAGTATTAGGAATTTTGCTGAATGTTACTTTTGTATATAATAAAAAATTTTCTTTTACATGTTAATGGTATTTTCCACTCTTTTTCACACAAGCACCTATATAATATAAAGTATTTTGCTAAATGTTTTTCATCTTTTGTATTGGGTATTAGGGTTTTTAAATTATATTTTTTACATTTTGTTTCACAAATAAAGCAACTTTTAAAAATATTTTTGTTTTTTCATCTAGTGTAAAGTCCTCGTGGTTTTCATTGGGGGGCGATTGGAAAATGAAACTGCAATTTTTCAACATTTGTTTTATTAAGCTAAAATACATATAACATAAATTTTCACTAAAGATCCTCTAAATCATTTATAACTTTATGTTTGAAAAAATAAATAAATTCAAGAAGTGCATAAGAAAAAAGACTTTCAGGCGGCGAACTCTCACAGAAGGCGTACAAAAGTTCCAATTTACAAAGATCACTTATTGTCTTGTAATTTTGCGAAAATGTTTTAATAATATCCACTACATTTTTATAATTCGCATGAAAATTTAGGTATTCCAGCTGCAGAACACGATGCGAGATTAAACAACGGTCAATATGAATAATGTTTTCAACATCTTGCTGTGACAGTGAAAAATTAGTTCCATGTTTGCGTAAATCTAGAAATCTCTCGGAATCCCAAACAACTGAGTTTATGGTACAATAGTCACCACACTGAATATGTGGAGGTAGTTCTTGCTCTTCGCCACTGTTTAGTTCTGGATAGATATACCTACTTGTTACTTCTAATCAAGTCTATTAATATGCACTGAATGATATGGCAGTGTTGGGTTTCTCACAACATGATAAAATAATGGCAGGTGTGAATGTTCTCGCTACACTTATTCCGCATCCTATATTGAAAACTTGTGTAGAATACTGTGTGTATAACAAGGATTGTGTTTCAGATGTGGCAGCCATCTTATAATTTTCCAAAATTCTATCCAATTCACTAGAGTAATTCGGCTCACTCGAAAAATTTGATTCAAAACCGCTGCCTGTACTACTAAAAGACATTTTTTCACTTTAACAAAATATAAAGACTGACTGCGACGTCAATTCACAAAGTTCTATATACAATTTTGTGCAAATGAATGTTGCCACATGTTGATAACATTTCTAGAAAATACGACGCTTCAAATTTTCAATCCAGATATTGTCTTTTTCAGGAAATCCCAACCATTTCACAAAATTCTTGCTACCTTTTCTTTTAATAACCGTTTCTATCAAGCAACTGTTTGGATTTCTGACATTCTGAATTTCTGCTTCGTAAAAAGCACCGCTGATTGGTGTACCCGATAAATCGTGAAGTAAATATGTAGTAGGAGTTGTTAATTTAACTTGGGAAACGATAAAATTTTCTGTTGTATAATTAGGATAGTAACTTTTTTCAAATACATGTTTCAACTTGCTGATACGAACGTGATCTCCAACTTGAAATTTCGCTGCACGTCTCTTTTTCGATGGTATCGAATAAACTTGTTTTAAAATTGCCAGCTTGTTTGTCTTATTAACTTGTATGGGTTTCATGGAGATCGTACGATGAAATGAATTATTGTACTCTCGAGTGATTTCAGGTAAAATGTCTATCCATTTATATGTACCATGTAAGCTGAAGTATTTGTACAATTTCATTTTCAGTGTACGAATTGCGCGTTCTGCGATGCTTGCTTTCATTATGCTACACGTATTATAGTGGTTTATTCCATGTTGTTTCATTAAACTTTGAAATTTCCTGTTAAAAAATTCAGTGCCCTGATCAGTTTGTAAATTTTTCGGACTTTCAAGTAATGTGAGCAATTATATCAGCGAACGCTTCCGTAACTTCAAGAGCGGTTTTTGTTTTCAACGGTCGAGACCACATAAACTTTGAAAATGTGTCAATAACCACCAAAATTAATTTATAGCTTTGATTAGAGTCGGAAAATAATCTGAACTCTCCGAGATCTGCTTGCCAGGATTCATTAAGGCCCTTAATTATTGTTCGCCTTCGATGAAAGTTTTTTCTCAGAGGTTTATAAAGTTCATTAACGAGCTGTATTTTTTCCATGGATATTGTTATACTCAGTATGCAAGTGAAAGTTTATTTGAGCGATATGCTTAGCATACAAACGTAAAAACTGAAGGAATTTATTTTCCTTGTTTGTTTTAATTGCCTCTTCTACCAAGTATATTTCCGTGCGGAGGAATAGATATATGATTATATAACATGAACATTTTATTCATTTCTTCATAAAGTGTAGTTACATTGTTTCCAATGAGCGCTTCTAGATCCTCCTTTGCGTTCAATAATGCTGCATCTGTGAGTTTTTTGTTTTCAATTAGATTGTTTTGGAATTTTTTAACTGTTTCCTCCTCCATTTGAAGTAATGTATTATCCACATATTTCTTAGTCATTCGCACTGTAAGAACAATATGTAATATATTGGTTTCAGTTTGAAGTAGTGTTGAGTGCAAATACTTTTTGTTGACGGCACCTTTATCTTTAACGGGAGGATCCAAATTTGAAATTTTTACATTTTAGCATCAATGTCTCCTTCATCAGTGTGTGGAAACTCTGCAGGAGGTCTAACATATGGGTTAGAGGAACAGTATGCATTTCTATACGACTGTCTATGACCGAATTTATCGATTGTCATTGTACGACTAATGCGATAAAATAATTGTTATTCAATTATATTAGCCTCTCTAAGCTCATTAATGATTGCTATAATTTCATTGTTGATAAATGCTGAGGTGTTGCCAACATCTTTTGATGCGATTAGTAATTGTAAGCGGTCAAGAACATCATCCCAATAAATATATTCCATTGGTTTATCGGTGTAAGTTAAACGGTCTACGTTGAGCCCTTTACCTGTGAATGCTTGCGATCTTCTGGTTATTGTCTTTTCTAGAGGAGTGCGTAGATCTTTAAAAAGTGGTTTGATTATTGCATGATATTTGTTGGTAGAAGAAGACTTTAAGCGATTACGAGAGTTGAGATGAACGCCAGTGTGAGTCAATAGAGTTTTGTAATTTTTCAAATCTTTTGCAGTATAACGTGAAGGGTTAGCGTGAAAAATCAGCTGATATAGACCTAGACTACGTTTTATTCGATTTTCTTCATTATTGGCTTCGGCAAGTATGTGAATATCTCCACCACTTTCGTTGTCAAAATCTATTTTTCTTTGACCCAACATCCACCCGATCCACGTGAATAGGTCCATAGTTATAATAAATTTTACTATCTTTGCGAATATAATCTTTTCGACTAATTTGGGGATAATCCAATAAATCTTCTTCAATAGCGTGTCTGAGAAATTTGTAGGTTCTTATTGAAATGTGATCTTTTTTTGTTTGTGTTATTTTTTCTACTTATCTGTTGTTCTTTTAAAGTTTTGCTACTAGTATATTTCTGCACCTCTCATGACTCTTGTACCAATAAATAATGAATTATTGATTTTTCATTTCTGCTTGGTGTATTTGTGTATATCCTTGTGTGGATAGAATGAATTTGTGATTATTAAATCTTGTAATTGACAAAATTGTAACATCCGTTTTCTTTTCTTCTTTCTTCGCCGTGTTTTCCTATTCTTGTTTTGTATTCATTGTCTTTTTCCCCACTCTATTATTGAAGTATCCTGCAATGTATATTGTAACTTATGCATCTTCCGCTATTGTTGTTAAGTCTTTCCAAAAATTTTCTTTATCAGCTGTCTTTTCGTTTTCGTCTGGACCATATATTGATATAATTTTTTTAGGATGTTCTGTTTTATTTTTCAGTTCTACCTATAAAATTCTTTCAGATACAGCTTTCCATATTACTATTTGATGTGCCAGATTTTTGTTTATTATACAGCCTACTCCTGCTGATGCTCTTTGACTCATCGGCACTCCACTATATAGTAGCGTGTGACCATTTGATAGTACTATTTTGCCTTCTCATTTTCTCTTAGTTTCGCTTAGTACTAATATTTCTAATCCTGTTTTTTCAAATTCATTTATTAGTTCTACTTCTTTGTCTTTTAAGCTTCTAACATTCCATACTCCCAAACTCCATATTTTTGTTTTATTCTTTCATTGTATTTTGTTCAATTTTCCATTGCTTTTTAATGCTGTTATATTTAGTCCATTTCCCGTATTCTTGTCTTTTTTCATTGCTCGGTTGTTTTGTTCTTCATTTTCCATATTTGCCATAACTAGTTTTTTCGCATTGTCATTTTATTTACTTTTCTAACTTGACTTTCGAAGCTTTGTTCCTGTGGTGATCTGTCTTCTATTTTTCTCTTATTTCTTGATTTTCCTTCATCATCATCTTGCTCCGTTGCTGTATACTTATTATTTTCATTCTCCTCTTTTTTGTATACTTCATCGTTAATAAATAATTTATTATATCGTAATAGGGCTTTGTATCCTTTTTTCCTAGCTTCTTTTAGTTCGAGCAGTAGTTTCCTTCTCTCTTCTTGTACACTTTTCGAAAAGTCTTCATCAATCCAAATTTCCGTACCTTTCAGTTGTTTGGTATTTTTTAGTACCTGTACCTGTACCTGAAATTATACCTGAAATAAATCGATTATTTCCTAATATGAACGTATACTTTCAACAAGATGGCGCACCTCCACAAGAGACGTTAGGCAATTTTTAAATATAATTTTCCCTCAGAGATGGATTGGTCGAAGAGGTGCAATTCAGTGGCCGGCAAGATCCCCCGACTTGACACCACTTGATTTTTTTCTGTGGGCTACCTGAAAGACCTTGTTTATGTTAACAGACCAACTTACTTGAACGATTCAAAGGATCGCATACGTCTCGAAATGCGGGGAATTACTCCAAAAATGATCAACGATTCTATTCGTAGCTTCGAAGAGAGATTTTATCATTGTCAACAAACAAATGGCCAGCATTCTGAGCACTTATTTTGATGAAGTATTTGCAACTTAAATGAATGTAGTAAAGTGATACATTGCTATAATGATTGGAAAGAGAAAAAAATAAGCTTCTTTGTGATACGTCACTCAACCTAGGTTGCCATTTAAAAAAATTCAAGATGGCGGCCGTACGCTACACGCTGACGTCAAAAACATTTGACATTTGCTCTAAAATATGCCAACTATTACAACGCAATACTCAAAAAAGGTATATATTTGAGGGAATCTAGCAAATTATTTCAAATTCCGAGGATGCACGTTTATTCACTAAAAAATGAGTAAAGCAACACGTCGTAACAGTGGAATCAATCTGCTTGATGACAATACGATTGAAGCTTTAGTTATTAAAACATCTACAAAAGTGTTAAAAAAATCGAGGATAAATTGGATAATATGTGAAGACAACTTGAGGCCATGGATACATTATTACAGTGTCGTCATGAAATTAACACACTTGGAAGATTTAGAAAAAGGAAATACAAATAAAATAGAATTGCTTCAGAATAATGTTGCTGAACTAAATTAGAAAATTAGGTACTAATAGTCTAAGGATTTGAGGAATTAAATATGAGGACTTGGAAAATATATTGAGTAAGGTATTACATGTATTTAATGACTTTATGAAAATCAAATGTGCTATTTTTAAATTTAATAAAGTGTTCAGAATTGACAGAATTCAAGAAGATGAAGATCTCACTGAATTACATTATGTATCAACTTTTATTGGCAGCAATAAAAAATTTTGGTCAAAAAGAAGTGTGGTCAAATAATTGCAGAATTCTTGTAAATGATGGCAACATTGTAAAAGTTATCAAAAATAAAAGTGACTTGAACTGACCAGGTAACAAAAACTAGATATATTCAATACAATAATCTGTTTGTAATTATCTTAAGTGAGTAGTTCACTAATGGGAATGTTTTTGATTTTGTTTTAAATTAGTATCGGTTAATAATTTAATTAACGAACGCTTATTATTATTTATTTCATTTTCAACTTTATTATGAACATTGTACAATAAATTGATACAATTAGTGTATACTTTGTATCACAACCTTAGTTATAATACCTACACTGCTGCTCACCTTTATGCAACTTAATGAAGTATAACATAAATGATTATTTATCAGAAATGCAGGGATTTAAACAGCAAAACAACAGAATTTTTTAGAAACTTAGTAGATAATAAATTTGATATCATAATTTTATTGCAGTAGAAACTTGACTTCCAGATGGTGTTAAAGTTGGGAAACTGTTGATACTAATTTATACAATTTGATAAGAGCTGACAGGGATTTAGATTACACGAATAAATGAAAGGGTGGGGGGGTTATTATTGCATTGAAACTAAATTTAAAAATGCTTAAAGTTACTAAAAAATCAACAGTGTTTAAATCGCTAATTATTGATTTCAAAATAGGCAATTAAAAATTAGACGTCAAAAAATAATAGTTCAATACTATTAAACGCTTTACAAAATTAGAAAAATAAATTTCCAAAGAGCAGACCATCCACTAAGAAGCAACAACTACTTCTCGGGCCCCGACAGACATTGAATTACACTTCTAAAGTAAACGGGGTTGATATATCTGTTAAGATATAGAATTTTGGTTTGTGATTAGATGTAGAGATGTCAATGATATCGCACTCATAGCATTTCCTTTACTGAGGCTAATGTATTGGTGTGGTATCAACGTTGTCTCTAGTCCAGGATTATGCTCTCAGAGCTTCTGGACGAATAGCATCTACCTTGTGCTGATGAGGCGCAAACACGCCGAAACCGGTCTACAAGTGATGTTATTCCTTCTAATTTGGGTTCTATATCAACACTTTAGAAGTGTAATTCAATGTCTGTCGGGGCATATAGCCCGAGAAGTAGTTGTTGCTTCTTAGTGGACGGTCTGCTCTTTGAAAATTTATTTTTCTAATTTTCTAAAGCGTGTAATAGTATTGAACTATTATTTTTTGACGTCTATAGATCACGCTTTACTAATATGACAATTATTTACAGGTAACTGTAATTAAGTAAATTAAAAATTAACTTTTATTATTTTGTATATACCCCCTGACGTTTCTGAAGTAGTTAGTGAGAGTTTGTGCAAGAATACATAGTAAATGTTGATAATATATTTGGTCATTTTAACATATCAGAAGCAAGCAATCGGTACTAGTTTTAACCCCGGAACAATAAAATTAGCGTAATTGAAGATCTCATAGATTTTTAATCATTTAAGCTTTTAAATAATGCTTTAAACATTCGGTTATATTTAATTATTGCTTTTGAAATTAATTAAGGAAATTTTTGTATATCCTTTGTTAAGGACTTATATCATCCTTCTCTCTACGCATATATGAGCATGAGGCACCACTAAAATCATCCCAATGCACATTACATGAGAATCAGTACAACTTCAGATTTTGATAAATTAGTACAAAAAGTTACGAGACAGCATTGGAATTCCGTACTAAGCGTATTAGTTGTAAACGTAGCTTTAGATATATATTCTACAAAATGTGGAGTAATATTATAATAGAGTGTGTTCCAAAATTCAAAATATATCAGAATAATAAAAAGTTCCCTAGTTGGTTTACAAAAGAGATAAAGGAATTGTTAAGAACCAGAAACAAATTGAGAAAACTGCACTACATGTCGGACTATTATAGTGAAAAATTTCGAGAACGTAGGAATAAACTCAAGACACTAATAAAAGCCGAAAATATATTAATAATCTACAAGATCACATATCCAAAGATATGAACTCTTTTTGGAATAATGTTAAGTCTCAAAATAAAAATTCTGTTGGTATTATAAATTTCAATTACAAAAATGTATGGTAAACGATGATAAAATATCAGATACTTTTGTGCAATATATTGCTACAGTTTATGATCATAATCTAGCTACATATAATTTAAACATAACAATTAAGTTAATGACAACCATACATTACTTGAGTGAAGATTAAGATTAAGTGAAGAAGATATCAGTGAGGCTGTAATTAAACTAAAACAGCAGTCACAATACCAATCTATAAATCTGGGAACAAATCTATCATAGAAAACTATCGGCCTATATCCATAATATGAGCGCCCGCAAAATTGTTGGGAGATTCTGGGTTTCACGACAGGTAAGTCAATCAATACAAATCTATTTTTTATATTTGGAAATAAAGTATTTCAGACGTTAGGAACAGCATCACAATAGGGTGTTCAACTAAAAATAGATTCTTGTTTATGCATAACAGATAGTTAATTCTAAAGAAACAAATTATATCGCGCCATTTTTAATCAAATTTAATAGTGTAGTTCCCCATTTAAAAAATCGTATTTAATTTTTTTTTATAAAACCGCGTTTTAGATTATTACATCACTAGTATGAATTGAAGTTAGGCACACATTTTGGCATGGAACATAATTATCATAAGATAGTGTAGTCACCAAAATTGAAGAAGAAAATAAGAAGTTTAGGATAGATTGACAGTGAGCTGTTTGCATTTACTTTTGGTTTATGGAAAAAGACAATAGGTTTAATAAATATAACTATATATATTTGTTACTTTTCTTATTTGTGTATTTTATTTATATTCAAATGATCTTTGAAAAAATTTGTTGAAGTGTTTATAAAATGCATTTCTGGCAGTTTCAAACCTACTTTTCCTACTTTTATCTGTTTCGGAGCAGTAATGAATTTTCTATTGGATGTTCTTCATGTATTAGTACAATATGGTACAAAACACGATCTATCCAAATACTGGTTTCATAACAACTTTAAAAAATTAAGACACACTAACACAGTACACAAAAAAAAATGAAAAATAATCCTTTAATCAACCAAATACAGTCTCTTACTATATTCGTTGCTTCAACTTTCAACAAGTAAGCGACATTGATAGATGTCAAAATAATGTCAACATATTATTTTTTATTTGTCATGAACAAGCTGAAACTTAGAACAACAAACGAAGATTATCGACAACTTCACATTTAAACTAGTGACGAATCTGCATTATAAGTTGCATAATTTCAGTACATTTTTGTTACTATTTTTTTCTGTTAATCAGCAGAGAAAGTATAAAATAATATAATTTTTGAACAACCCATTTACCACTTATTCATATTACCTAAACAAATATGGGGTCAAAATTTGAGGTTGACCTTATTGGTTACTGTTTGCACAGAAAAGCATTTGATCGTGTTGATTACGATATCCTTCTAAATAAATGATCACTTATACGGTTTTCAGAACAGGTTGTGGAATTAATAAAAAACTATTTGGAAAATAGGAAGTTCGAAGTCAGATATAACGGAAATTTTACTGTAAAATTTCATTCAAATTCGGGAGTACCTCAAGGATCTAATTTGGAACCATCAATATTTATTACATATTAACGACCTACCTTCTGCTTTAATGTTTTTGTATAGTATAAAGTTATTAATTATAACATTAAATCTTCACAGATTCTCTTAGCGTCCATTGTTGTAAAACGCGAACCTTCTTAATGCTTAAAATCACCAACAATTTGTTATCAACAAGGTCACCTCTTGTACACGTACTAAAATGAGCAAACAATGTCAACATACTGACGAACATTGTCTGGTCGGTATCTCAAGGTACATTTTATAATTTGATTTTGAAACACCTTACTGACCATTCTTTGTAAGAAATATCAATGCTGTTTGAACTCCCGTAGTAAAGTTAAATTGTACAGTTGCGGATCTATGTAATATTAATATTTAAGCTAATTGTAATTCATGTGTATTTAAGTATTTTGTAATGGTTAATTTGGTCATATTTCGCCATATAGGTAAGTAGATGCTGTAGATAAGGAGGTGTCAGACTACGGGGGATTCGATAATGTTTCTGTATTGTCACCGATGGAGCCAGAGCTATGGAACTGAATTCGGAATTGCATAAAACAAATGTAAGGAGAGTACGCCTCTGTAGGATGGCTTACCCTTCAGATACCTGCCACCCTGAATGAGGGACGAAGATAGATGATATCGAGACTATCCAGAGATAGTTGGGTTGTTATTGTGAAGTTGAGGGTTACATTTGTCTGTTAACTAATAAAGTGTGTATTGAAACGAATACGTTTTTTAATGTAATAAAAAGTGGGTGTAACAAGTCAGAAGTGGAATATCCTGCGTTTAATGATGGGAAAATCAAAGAAAAGAAGTAGACGACACAAAAGATCTAGTTCGACTAACGACAATGATAGTTATTCTTTACGTTATGAGGTAACAAGAGAAAAAGTTGAAAAAGGAATTAAAAAAAAAGGATAAGTAGATAAACAAACCTATTTTTGATTCATCTTATGGAAATAATTCGGCTATTTAATGAACAAATGATGTTGATCTGTTGCGTTCTAATTATAATTGGGACGTTATATTATGTTGACCACAAAGTGGGCTACTTCTAGGCTTAAGGGCAATACTAGTAAGTGTTATGAATCTTTTAGGAAGCAAATCGAAAATTGGGAGCAGATGAAAATGTTATTGTTTGATATTTTTGAACGTTATCAAACTCGAGAAATTCTTTGTAGAAACCGCTAATTATGTTCATTTGTCCAATCAAAAACTTAGTGACTATTGTTTTGAACAATCAAGGAAATTGCGGAGATTAAATTTTAATATAGATGAAGTGGTACCGAAATGAAAGAGAACAGAGAAGAATACGTTCATAAATTTAGTGGATGATATGTTAAATAAAAATATATATGAAAAGGGTATACTTGAAAAGTACACTATAAAGGTTGGGTTCATGAACACTAGTAAAAATCAATTGTTGAGAAGTTAGTGATAAGTTATATTGCTTTTGTTAACGCTATGGTTTAAAAGTTTATGGGAAATGTAAATGCGTTTGTAATTGACGATGCTTACTTGTCGTATATTGTTATTTTAGGCAAAGGTTGCTGTAATTTTTGTTTTAGTGTTTGTCTATTTGAATCAACCTCAAATAACTATGCACACTCCATTCCAAGATATTTCGTTTTGGTTTTGCAACAGCATGATTGATTCAAGAGAAAAAAACTCACAACGGGTGGTCGATGATCCGATAACAATAGCACAGTATCGTCTATCGTATCGTACTCGTCTCTTCGAGAAGATAATGCTCAATAGTATGATTATTTTACAGCTGAGATGTTGGGCTGGTAAAGTAATAGTTAGTTTTAATATTTTACAGACTACGGATCTGTTACTGTTTACTGTGCAATGAGGGATTTATAAAGTTTTATTAGTCAGATACCGAGTCAAAGAAATATTGTGAAATGTACTTTACAAATTAAATAATGATCTTTGGCTAAAAATGTTCCTATTAAATATTGAAAATGTATTACCGAATTAATTAATCATCGATAGGGTGAATTTTGGGAACATAATTGAGGTAGATAGAAAATTATGTTTTCAAGCGATAGAATTTCTTATGATTTACAGGTTTTAGGTAAAACAGACGAAGTTAAATGATCTTTAACTTGTAAGTCAAGCGAACCACAATCATCATCGGATATCCGAGGACGAAAAGGAAATTTTGGACTTGAGAAGATAAGTGTCTGTTGGAATAATCAAGTAGTAAATGGTGTTCTTGGTAGATCCAAACACTTAAGAAAATAAGTGTCTGTTGGAATAACCAGGTAATACATGATACTCTTGGTAGATCCCAACACTTGAGAAGTTAAGAGTCTGTTGGAATAATCAAGTAGTAAATGGTGTTCTTGGTAGATCCAAACACCTAAGAAAATAAGTGTCTGTTGGAATAACCAGGTAATACATGATACTCTTGGTAGATCCAAACACTTGAGAAGAAAAGTGTCTGTTGGAATAATCAAGTAGTACATGGTGTTCTTGGTAGATCCAAATACTTAAGAAAATAAGTGTCTGTTGGAATAACCAGGTAATACATGATACTCTTGGTAGATCCAAACACTTGAGAAGATAAGTGTCTGTTGGAATAATCAAGTAGTACATGGTGTTCTTGGTAGATCCAAATACTTAAGAAAATAAGTGTCTGTTGGAATAACCAGGTAATACATGATACTCTTGGTAGATCCAAACACTTGAGAAAATAAGTGTCTGTTGGAATAATCAAGTAGTACATGATGTTCTTGGTAGATCCAAACACTTAAGAAAATAAGTGTCTGTTGGAATAACCAGGTAATACATGATACTCTTGGTAGATCCAAACACTTGAGAAGATAAGTGTCTGATGGAATAATCAAGTAGTAAATGTTGTTCTGGGTAGATCCAAACACTTGAGAAAATAAGTGTCTGTTGGAATAACCAGGTAATACATGATACTCTTGGTAGATCCAAACACTTGAGAAGATAAGTGTCTGTTGGAATGATCAAGTAGTAAATGTTGTTCTGGGTAGATCCAAACACTTGAGAAAATAAGTGTCTGTTGGAATAACCAGGTAATACATGATACTCTTTGTAGGTTCAAAACATTTAAGAAGATAAGTGTCTGTTGGAATAATCAAGTAGTAAATGTTGTTCTTGGTAGATCCAAACACTTGAGAAAATAAGTGTCTGTTGGAATAACCAGGTAATACATGATACTCTTGGTAGATCCAAACACTTGAGAAGATAAGTGTCTGTTGGAATGATCAAGTAGTAAATGTTGTTCTTGGTAGATCCAAACACTTGAGAAAATAAGTGTCAGTTGGAATAACCAGGTAATACATGATACTCTTGATAGATCCAAACACTTGAGAAGATAAGTGTCTGTTGGAATAACCAGGTACTAGATGATACGCTTGGTAGATCCAAACACTTGAGGAAATATAAAAAGTTTGCAACGCAAAGCTATAGTGTAACATATTATTTTACATATTTATTTACTAGCTGACCCGGCGAATTTTGTACCGCCATATTTTCTGAGTTCCTAAAAGACTTTGTTTTATGACAAAAAAAATAAACAATAGCTTCTGTTTTCAATAGGACCATATATTGAAATAAAGTTTAAATAAAATAGTACGACTGTATATATTCATCATATTAATTTGTTTATTGTCAAGTATTTGGAATACATTTATTTGTCAATGAATTAAATGAATTTTATGAATAGTTTCACACACTTATTTACTCAATTGTGGTAAATAAATACTATTCTTAAAATTATTCTTATATTCTATTGTAGTGCCTTATAATGTACAATATTATTGGTTTTTCCTTTTGAAAAAAAAAACATATAGGGCCGATGGTTTGCCGACTCTTGAGCACGCAACGTATAACTGTCCATGCGAAAAACATGGCAATTCAAGCACACTTCTAATGATTGGGATTTATTGTCATTGCGAATGCAAGGCGCACTGGAAACTGGACACATTTGAATTCAAAAGGAAAGTCAGTTGGCAGTAGTGGTATTCTTGGAATGAGCACATCTTTGCCTTTGAACTTTCCTATGATTAAAGTGCCTTCAATTAAATTTTTCATAAATTTTTTAATAGCGAGTCTTGTTCTGTTGAACAGTTTTGGTTGATTTCAGATTTCGTAACATAATTATCACCGAGCCAACCTTGAACTGCAAATTGTGTGATGGTAATCCTGGCAAATCCAATGAATTTAGAAATTCAGTTGGATAATGGAATCTATCGACTAAAATGAATGTATTTGTCCATCTATTTTACTCTGAATAAATGATACTAATAAAAAAAACATTTAGATTACAGATTAACCAGAGAAGGAGATTGAGGACAGTCTGGATTAGGATGGCCGATTGTAAGGAGAGTACGCCTTTGTAGGATGGCTTACCCTTCAGATACCTGCCACCCTGAATGAGGGACGAAGATAGATGATATCGAGACTATCCAGAGATAGTTGGGTTGTTATTGTGAAGTTGAGGGTTACATTTGTCTGTTAACTAATAAAGTGTGTATTGAAACGAATACGTTTTTTAATGTAATAAAAAGTGGGTGTAACACAAAACAACATAAACTGTCCTGTGATACACTATGAACCTGACATCTCATCCTAACGAATTGAATTTGAAGCTACACGAAAAACAGCAGACTATTGCCAACTTATTTGTATATACATATACAGGGTGTTTCTAAATTCATGCGACAAAATTCAGGAGGTGATTGCTCGTACGAAATTAAGATGGGTCTTTCCTATTACAAAATTTCCTCAGCCCACCCCTTTCCGAGATATCACCCTTAAAAGGAGGTGACTAAAATTGAGTTTTTATTTTTTTTTCTAAAATTTCAGTGAAGCTAGAAACTTGAAATTCTGTAATTTTCATGCACTCGCAAAGGACTAACCACGGGTATTTTTTCAATATTCCTGTTACATTATACGGGGGTGAAATTAGCAACCCTTACTTTTATTTCATATCAAAACTTTTTTTCGAGATGAAGTTTTATGAAACTTTTTTTATTCTTAAATTTTTTTTCCAAAACCAATAGCTGCAGAGAAAAAAAAATAAACACCTTAATTTATATATTTTTTAATAAATTGAGTGGAAAACAGTAAAGATGTAAAATGTAATACGATTCATAATAAATGCTGGAAATGACAGAATTTCAAGTTTCTAGCTTTACTGAAAATTATGCAAAATTAATTATGTAAAATTATGCTTTTAAAGTCATGATTTTTCTTTTTTTCAAGTTGTAAAGAGCATGTTGGAGAAATGAAGGATTTTGAGAAAGATTCGAATTTGCGTCACATAAAATACATTGATAGTCTTGCAGAAATATGCGAAAATCGATTAACCGGCATTAAAAAATCGAAAAAAGAGAGATTTCAGTTTTTATTCGGCCACAATTTCACTTGAGAATGTAAGGGAATGTAAGGAGAGCAGACCTCCAACAAGAATTGTATGATTTGCAATTAGATCCACTTACCAAGGAAGAAGTGAAACTGGATTGGACTTTTTCAAGTAGTTGCTAAAAGAACGATACTCTAACTTGCAAACACTGGGTTCAATGGTGACAAGCACGTATTTTTGCGAATAAAATCAAAATATAGATGTTCCCTCTCTGATGCATTAGTTGGTGAAAACCGACTCAAATTCCCCACCAAAATTTTGGAATTTGAAATTGTTTCAGTAAATTAAAATAATATTACAAGCGCGTGTTTTTTGTATAGATATAACAACTATTAAAACTCACTAATAAATCTGCATACTAAGTATTTTATAATTCGGCCCTCCAAACCGCATTTTTTAAGCGGGCCTTGGGGCACCTGCAGTTGTACAACCCTGACCTAAAAGATAATCAGACAATTATCGTTCATTTATTGCAAGTAGGGAATAAGTTTGTTTATTTCTTTTATTTACCTGAGCATTATTTTTTATGTGTGTTAAGCCATTGATTAAACAATGGTTAAACTCAATTTTTATTAAATAGGTTATTTTTATTATATATACGCTGTGAATAATTTTGGTAATAGTCTACGAATTTTTAAGAAATAATTTTTTAAATTTCTTCGTTACTCAACTTTTGGTAATTTTATCTTTCAAAATATTTACAAATTGAATCTTCCTTATTCTACATATAACTACAATTCTACTTTTATCATTATACTGATGATATTAAGTTATAGGTTACTAAAACATGATATAAAATAGGTCATAAATATTTGAAAACAACCAAACTTCAATAACAGATCTTCTTAATTACTTAAATTATAATTTTATACCGACGGTCAGTATCTCATTCCCAAAAACCTCATTTTAAAAATGTTCAGTTCCAGAAAATAAATTTTTGTTCGTACCTAGTTTTATACCAAAGGTAATTAAATGAAAAATTTCGTGATTTTGAACAACAGTAGCCGTAACAACATTAAGGTTTTGTTCAACACACCCAATGAACTAGCTAGTGAACCGTCCGTAAAATGAGCAATAAGCACATATAATTGGCAATAAGTAAGCCAGGCCAGAGATAAGATATAAGTAAGCTGGAACGCGATTTTAATGATTTTATTATTGCGCATGTTACGGACGGTGTGTTGCAGTTTTCACACTTTCACACATGATGTTTTGGTTTATAAGATAGGTTAGCAGGTAGCGGTGGTAGAGGTAGACAAATTCTGGGCAGTTCATAAATCTGTCGATCCAATCACGGAAGAAGAGCCCCAGGTGCGCTTCCAGAAAACTACACATAGACCGGGATTTTTGGAATATATTTGTGCGGACATCGTAAGGGCAAAATATCTGCAGACACATCCTATGACAGTAGTGCGACTGTCTAGCGAATGTGCGGTTTGTTGTACTAGCCCTAGGCAATGATACCCGTCTGGGGGCGGGACCACTCTGAAGAATACCCCCAGGGGATAGCCCACCTGTCGTAAAATGCGACTAAGTCGCTAGATCCCCAGGGATCTAGAGGAGTAAACCTCGATAAAACAATCCGTAATCTACGTTGTTAGCTACCGAGGCAATGGATGAATGGCTGCGCGAAAGTCAGTCAGAAACGGTGCCTCCGGGATACCTGGTGACCTCCCAGAGTAACCAGCCTTACCACTACAAGCGGGGCTCTGTGGTGGTGGACATTCAATTCCCTAGCTATTCGTGGGATGGAATATGGATAAAGGCCAAAAAAAATAGAACAGGAGGTGATGGATGAAGGTAGGCAAGGAATTTTTGGTAGATCGAGGAAAGTAAAACGAACGCCTGACAAGGCGGGGGAGACGAGAGGGTGGAGTGATACTGGAGTGAAGAGAAAGGAAGTATCGCCGTTGGAGGACAAGGAACAGAAGAGGAAACTGAAGGAGAAAGGAAAGAAGGAAGTGGAGAATGGGAAGGAAGAAGAGAGGGAGAGTGTAGAGAGATTGAAGGATATGGTAAGGCGACTGGAGCAGAAGGTGGAAAGGCTGGAGGAAGAGAAGGCAGCGGCAGAGGGGCGGGTCAAGGAATTGGAGAGGTTGAGGAGGGAGGACGATAGAAAGGAGATAATGCAAACACGATGGGAGGTGGGGCAAAGAGACTGGGAAGGATGGAAGGAGGTTAGAGATAGGGACTGGGATGGTAAAAAGGGGGTGGGAATAGAGATGAAGGTGGGAAATCCAATATTAGGGGATGAACAGGTAAAGGTGGTATGGGTGACCAAGGAAGACAGTGGAATGGAGAAGGGAATACAGAGGATGTTTAGGGATAGGTACCCGATGCTAGGAGGAAAGGGAGAGGAAATGGAGTGGGTCAAGGAGGTACGCACTACGGAAAGGAATGGGGTAAGGGTGAAGACGGAGGAGTTGATCTGTCGGATGGAGGGAGATTGTAGGGATGAGAAAAAGGTGTTTGAGCTGATGAGTCGACTGTTTGGGGAAGTTGGGAGCGGGGACAGCATTGGACTCCACAGGCTTGAGCAGGTAGAGGTAGAGGTGCTGAAGAAGATGGTGGCGTGGGTAAGAGGTGACGGAGAGGTAGCGGAGGTAACAATCTATACAGTTGGGGAAAAGGAAAAGGAGGGTAGAAATGGGGCGATAATCCTGAAGGATATCGGGGAAGTCGATCAGGAGGGGATCGAGAAGATTAAGAAGGGGTTGAGGGAGATGACAGGGGAGTGGGTGGATAGACTCAGAGTCTCAAGAAATAGGGAGGTGGTTATAGAGGCAAAGAAGGGGGTTGAGGTGAGGGAAATTCTGGGGGAGGTGGAAAGGGTGGTGGAAGCGGGGAGGGGAACAAAAACCATTAAAATGGTAGGGATAGAACTGTGGATGGAAGATGAAAAGGTGAGGGGGGAAATAGAGAATTTGATTGGGAAAGGGACAAGGGTGATTAAAGTGGTAAGGGAGATGAACGGGATGAAAATGGCGGTGGTGAGGGCGGAATGGGAAAAAGCGGTAGCCTTACTAATAAAAAGGAGATTAGATTGGGGTGGAACAGGGTAAATATTATAGAGGGTAGAGAGGATGACAGATGCTTTGGATGTGGGATAAAGGGCCATAAACTAGCAGGGTGTAAGGTGAAGGTAGTCAAGGAG
This sequence comes from Lochmaea crataegi, assembly GCA_947563755.1. Taxonomy (NCBI): domain Eukaryota; kingdom Metazoa; phylum Arthropoda; class Insecta; order Coleoptera; family Chrysomelidae; genus Lochmaea; species Lochmaea crataegi. The sequence continues at coordinate 29,905,227 of OX387422.1, read as the reverse complement.
AGGAGTAAGTGCTGGCTTTGTAAGAGCGAGGATCACATGGCGAGAGACTGTCGGCAGGCCTTCCTTTGTAGGGTATGTGGGGAAAGGGGACACAAGCCAGGGGAGATAGAATGTAGTAGGGGAAGGAAGGAAGAAGATGAAGACAATGGAAAACAGGAAGGAAAAAATGGGAGGGACCCTCTGGACCCCTCAGAGGGGACGAGTCTGGAGCAATGGGAGGAAGGGGAGGGCAGTGCGCGGGAAGAGGGAATGTAGGGGATGGATGGAGGGTGCTGCAGATAAATTTAGGGAAATGCAGGATAGCGCATGATATATTGGATCAAGTGATTTTTAGGAGGGAAGTGGATGTGGTGTGTGGATCTGAGGTAAATGCTAGATATGTGGGAAAGCAGGGATGGATTATGGATAATACAGGAGAGGCAGGAATAAGAGTGGTGGGAGACTGAGGGCGGATGAAGTGAGGAAAGGAAACGGATGGGTGGTAGTGCGAATGGGAGACATGGTGGTATACAGTGTGTATATAAGCCCAAATGTCAGCCTGGAAGAATATGAGAGGAGCATCACAGGATTGGAGGACGATCTGAGGGTGTCAAAAGGGAAAAGGAGGATAATTAGGAGAATGGTGACAGGGGACTTCAATACTAAGAATACTGCATGGGGGGGGAAGAAAACGGATAGGAGAGGGAAGATCCTGGAGGAAGTGTTGACATCCAACGGGCTGGCGGTGCTGAATGATGGACTACTGCCCACCTTCGTGAGGGGTGACGGGGGTTCGTCATTCATTGATATAACAGCATGTGATGAATGGCTGGTGGAAAAAGTGAGTAGTTGGAAGGTGCTGGAGGATGAGGAAAGCTTGAGCTTACATAGGTATGTGGAGACGGATATAAGGAAGGGGAGAAATGATTTATCGGAAGAGTGGGGATGGAGGTGGACGAAGGCCGAGGCAGAGAGTATGAAGAAGAAAGTAAGAGTGGAGATAGAAAGGGGACTTGGACATGATGTGGATGAATTGACAATGTGATACAGGGCTGTAAAAGAGAGGGAAAAAGGGGCAATAGGCGTGATCGGAGGGCTAATTACTGGTGGAATGAGGAAATAGAGGAGCTGTGGAGGGAGTGTAAGAAAGAAAGAAGACGGATGCTGAGGGCAAGAGGAAGGATAGAGGGAAAAGGGGGATACAAAGAGAAGAAGAAGGAACTGGAGCGTAGGGTGGAGAGGGAAAAAAGAGGGAAGAGTTACTGAAAGACCTGGAAGACAATCCATGGGGAAAGGCATATGAGATAACGGTGAAGAGGATGGGTGGAAATAGGAACGAAGTGCTAGAGGAAGATTGGGAGAAGGAGGCTATAGGCAAATTGTTCACAGGAGGATAAGGAGGAGTTGGAGGCAGGATTTGAGAAGTCCAGGATACTAGGGGGGTAGGGAAAATGAGGGGGATAAGGCCGGTAGAGAAGTGGGAAGTACAGGAGGGGGTAAGGAACATTAAAGTAAGGAAAGCCCGAGGGATAGATGGCCTGAGGGGAGATATGATGAAGAGGCTGTTGGATGACAATGGGGAGTACTTCTGCTAGCTTTTCAACAGGGTGCTAAGGGAGGAAGAGTTTCCAGAAGGATGGAAGGTAGCTAGGGTGATACTACTCAAGAAGACGGGTAGAGAGGGGAAGCGGGCGGGGGACTACAGTTCCATCAGTCTGCTGTGTGGTATGGGTAAATTGATGGAGGGGATAATAAAGGATAGGATTGAGGAGGAAGTTGGTAGGAATGGAGGTTTTAGGAAAAACCAGCACGAGTTTGCGAAGGGAAAATCATGCATCTCGGCGCTGGGCAGGGTGAGGGGCTTGGTGGAAAGGGCTAGGGAGGGCAGCTGGAGGAACAAGAAATTGGCCCTACTCGTGTTCTTCGACGTCAGGAACGCGTTCAACAGTGTCAGCAAACGGGCAGTGTTGAGCGCGTTGCTGAGGCTAAGAGTGGGGGAGGGTTTGGTTAACCTAGTGGAAGACTACCTGACGGGACGTGTGATAGTAGACACTAGAGGGAGGAGGTATGATACGGAGGCTGGAGTGCCCCAGGGCTCGGTTCTTGGACCGACGCTATGGTGTGTGTTTGATGAGGTTTGTGGGATAGTATGTGAAGAGGGATGTGAGATTATGGTGTATGCGGACGATGTGTGTCTGGTATGTACGGCAAAATGAGAGGCGGAGATAGAAAGAAAGGCGGAGAGAATGTGTAGGAAGATAGTGGAGAAGATAGAGCGGTGCGGACTAGAAGCGGCGGAAGATAAGACGGTGGGGTTGCTAGTGAAGGGACGGAGCAAGACGAGGGAAGTGGGGGTGATGGTGAAGGGAAGGAGAATTCGCATGGAGGAGTGTGTGAAATACCTAGGGGTGTGGTTGGATAGTCAGTTATCCTTCCGAACACACATGTTGAAGGCGGCAGAGAAGGGGAAAGTGAGGGCAGCATGGCTGGGGAGATTGATGAGTAATGTGAAGGGGCCGGGAGAGTGGAAGAGGAGGATCATTGGTAGGACGGTAGAGCAGAGTATGCTGTACGGTGCGGAGGTGTGAGGTGAAAGAGCGGGAGTGAATGCGAGGGTTAGGCCACTCCTGCGGGTGCAGAGAGTTATATTGCTAAGGGTAGTGCAGGGGTACAGGACAGTGGGTGGACTGGCAGCAGCGGTGCTGGCAAGGACCTACCCATTGGACGTGATGGCTAGAGCCAGAAATAAACGCTGGAGGGGTGCGACCAGAGAGGAAGTACAGGAATGGATGGAGGAGGAAATGGAGAGAAGGTGGGAGGAGTATGAGGGCGCGCTAAAAGGAGCGATTGGGAATAGGAGAGATTGGATGGATCGGAAATTCGGGGAGGTGAACTACTTCTTGACACAGGTGTTCACTGGACATGGGTCGAGAGTAGGGTACCTCCACAAGATTGGAAAAAGAGAGACTGGAGTGTGCGAGAGGTGTGGAGTGGAGGATGATGTGGGGCATGTGTTCAGATGGAGGAACGAGGAAGTGCTGAAGAAGTTGGAGAGGAAACTAGAGGAGGCGGTGTATTGGGAGAATATGGTGGAGATAATGTTGAGGGGGGAGGAGGAATGGATGGAGGTAAGTGGCGTAGTAGAGAGGTAAGTGGCGTAGTAGAGAGCATGGTCAGGGGGAGAGAACGACTCGATATAGCATGAGAGGTAGGAGTGGAAGTTAGGGAGAAGACGACGATGTGAGCGGAGAGTGTGCGAGGGACCGCCGCCCGTCTCGAAGTATGCTAGGGTAGTGATTCCGAGGCGGGGGTAACGGCGAGTTTGAGGTGGGTTTGGTTGGTAGGCATCTCCTTGGGGATGAGTCCAACACTGTTTGGGTCCTGGACCCATTCGAACATGAGTTTCCCATATCGGCCCGAAAAAAAAAGCCCTAGGCAATGAGAAGCCACCGGCAAGAAACTACATGAAAGGTTCAGTATCGAGGCTGATTGACTACATAAAAAGAGTCGGGCTTAATAATGTAATCTAGATTCAGATGACAATAGATAGGGTTGCAGTTGTATAGGCCAAATAGCCACATTTAAATCAGTTTTAATTTTGACGTATTTGTAGACATCATATAATTATTCTTAACTGTTATAAATGTCATTTTACGCTATCAGTTCAAATCGATTTCAATTCGAATTCACTTTTATTTTTGTCTCTGTTATGAAAACAGGGAAGATGATCGGACTCAAAGCGATTTCAAAACTCCATGGAAAGGTAGTAATTGTGGATCACTACACTATTTGGAGGTCCAATTTAAATTTATTGGTAAAACTAAAAAACTGAGTCGATTTCTCATTTCAATAAAACTTATTTTACAAATTTTTTAGATATCTCATTTTTATGTAGGTACTAATTAATTTTGGCAAAATATTTTATTACTGAAAATTATCGATTCTTACATCCTCACTGTAATAGTTACTGTGTAATAAATTCATTGTCTGTAAAAAAAATTAAATAGTGATAAAAATGAATGAAATGTGTTCAAGGCGATTTTATTGTTGTTCTTAGTGTAAATTAGGGTTACCAACAATCATAATTGAGTGTCAATTAAAACTGTATATACAGTGTGTACACAAAGTAACGTAACTTGCTAATATTTCGATTTCCCTTAGGTTTACAAAAAAAAATGTTGATTAAAAGTTTTTTCAAATAATCCACTCTAAAATAACTTATTAACATATTTTTTTAAATAGTACACCATGTATATATTTTCAGTTTTTCATAATCTGTTAAATTACAAATACAAACGTCAAGACCTCATAATTCTACTTTTAATAATTCCAAAGTTACATTGGTTTGAATCTAAAATTAGAAAAAAAAATAGTTTGTCAAAAAAGTAGTAGGTTTTTCTGTCATTAATTGTTTTTAAATGTCATGAATTATTTCTCATTGTCATTAGTGAAAGGTGTTTATTGTAATTAGTTGCTTTTAAAATTTAAGTATGTTTACCGAATAGGAAAGAATAATGATTCTTATGATGAGAGGTTACGGTGATCGTAAAAGAACTTATGATGAGGTAGCTCACTTATTTAATGATACGTATCCAAATCGCAACCAAATTACCAAAACTGCAGTTTGGAGGATTGTGAAACTTTTTGAAGAAGTGGGTTCAACTAAAAATCGCCCTAAAACTGGCCGACCAAAGACCGTAACTAATGATGAAAAAATCCTGGGACGTTATGCAAAGTTTTGTAGAAAATCCTTTTACATCCATTCGGAAAACTGCATTAGAACATGATGTTAGTGTGGGATCCGTCTGTAACATTATTAAGAAGAATAAGTTTCATCCTTATAAAGTAACAAGAATTACAAGAATTATCTGAAGATGATTATGACCGCAGAATAGAACACTGTAGATGCAATTCCTCATTTTACAAGTAAGATAGTATTTCCCGATGAAGCCACGTTTATGTTAAATCGTACAGTTAATCGCCACAATTGTAGATATTGGAGTGATATTAATCCTAGGTGGATGCGGGAACATAGAACACAAAGACCTTCAAAAGTTAATGTTTGGGCAGGTATTATAGGCACCACTGTTATCGGACCATTCTTTGTAGAAGGCAATTTAAACGGACCAAAGTATTTAGATTTATTAAGAAATCAAATAGTTCCTGCAATAAGAAATGCAGTTGGTAACAATTTTAATGACAATTGGTTTCAGCAGGATGGTGCATCACCACACTTTAGTGTTGCTGTTCGAAATTACTTAAATGAAGTTTTCCAAGACAGGTGGATTGGAAGAAGGGGCACAATTGAGTGGCCAGCCAGATCTCCCGATTTATCGCCTTTAGAATATTTTTTCTGGGGATATCTGAAAAACATTGTGTACAAGACAAAACCTGATAATCTGGATGAACTGAGAAATAGAATACTGTTAACAGCCTATCAAATAATAAATCAGCAATTGCGTAATACCATATCAGCTCTTTATAATCGACTTGGATACTGTCAAATCTCATTAAATAAGATTAGTTATTTGTTCCTGTTAATTATTTTGGTAATAAAAACGTTCCTGTAAATTATTTTTGTCAATAACTGTAGAACAAATGAGATTATAATTATGCGGTCTTGACGGTTGTATTTGTAATTTAATAGATTATGCAAAACTGAAAATATATACATGGTGTACTATTTAAAAAAATATGTTAATAAGTTATTTTGGAGCAACTGTATACTTCTAATCGACTTATGCAGATGGTCTGGATTATTTGAAAAAACTTTTATTCAAATTTTTTTTTGTAAACCTAACGGAAATCGAAATAGCAAGTTACGTTACTTTATGTACTACTTTTTTCTCAATGTTACCAGTATTGAAATATTTTGTTAATTAATTGCACATAAAGTTTGGAGTAAACTAAGAAATGTGACGAAAGGTTCACATCACACAAAACTGCACAATTAAGGGCTATAGACAATGGTTGAGGGAGTTAGAAACGTATATTTTATATAAAAATAAATAACATCTTATAAAATATTAGTCTTGATAATTCCAATTTTATGGTTAAGCAATTTTTTTTGTAGATAATTTTTTTAAAGCACGTGTTAGTCTCCCTTGCTGAATTTTTCCTTTGATCTGCATATGCCAGCATCTGCCTATAATACAATATTACTTTTAATAAAAAAAATTCAGATTATGTTACTATTTCATACAGAAATTTAAAATTTGTAAATTTTGTATGTGTTTATTCTAATAGTTTATTTAGAATGGGTGTTACCCGTGTATAAGTAATAATAATAAATAAATAAACTGACGATAAACAGCAAATTTAAGTCGCTATAATAGCAACACCTGACGTCAATACGATTTCAGAGTCTGGATGTTTTATATTTCTACATTTAAAAAATGTCCCTGTACAAATAATTATGTGCCACAATAATTTATTGAAACGCAAATTACATTATAAAATTTCACAATGATTCAATCAGAAAGGGCGACATTGATTAATATAATCATAAAAAAATGACGGGGGGCACCGACATCTCTAGGACCGGCCCTGGTAGATCCTCATGAGCAATATAATGTCATCCGGTATATTAATTGTAGCTAATTAAACAATAATTGAATTATTATAATAAATAATTATAATATTTTTGTTGTTTAAATCATTGCAAAATATTTGTAGAACCTTTGTACATTCATAGAATTTGTAGTGAATCGTTGAAAACTAAACAAACAAATCCCTAAGTCTGGGTATTTAATGTAAAATGTAACAATTACCATTCAAATTTTTATCTTGATTAATGCTTATTAGTAAGTTAATATTTACAGGAAAATACCACATGTAATACATATTATTTAAAGGAGGTCAAACGACGTAGGGAATAGAGTTTTTGTAATCTTGGCTAGAGATGTATTTTAACAGTGATTTAAAAACAAACATCAGTGACAAGATACTGTGTTTGTTTTTAGTTCCGTAGGTCCGTTTATATGATACTGATGAAGGGAAATTACCCAGAAACGATTTTGCGGTTCTTCAAAGAGGTGTTTCAAGGACATATTATCGTTGATTTTTTGAATTAACAAAAGTTATCAAGATATTTTTTTATACACGTGGTGCTCGGAAACCTACAATTGTTTAACCTCTAGAATGTAAATTAGATCAAAACAAAAACACCATATGTGAGATGATTAACCATTCATACGAGGTCATGTTTTAAGAATTACATAAACATTTAATTGCGTTTAATAACTTCGTATTCGATAAATTGTTTGATGTAATTTGTTGCTTGAATAATAATTTCTACGAATAAAAGGAATTCATGCTTGAATGACAAGTTGATAATAAACATCATGGAAAATTACAGAATATAAATAGTGTTTCTAACTAATCAAGTAAAACGATTTAAGTTTATGGAGGACGTAAAATGTAATGACGAGGGTACTCTTTTTCATTCAATTGTTTGTATAATGTTCACTTGGTAAGTGCAAAAATACCTCGAGATGTGAATCCATATGTGATTTCAAATATTCTGTTTATATTGAATCGTATACAAGTAGATAGTGATTAAATTAAATATTTTAACGGTTCCCTGTCTAAATTTTAAACATGTACGTTTAAAAAACAATGGGGTATCTAACTTGTTAATCCTCTAGCTAGATCTAGATCTCAGATTCGTATGTTTATCCACCGGAGCAGTATAAACCACAGGGAATGATAATTAAAAGTTGAAATTTCCTACTACCTGTCTAATCGATAAATACAATGATTTATAACAATTTCACGTCAGGTACCTACATAGGTACAATACCTAAATGGAACATTTCAGAACCTATATAGTGATAACATTAAGAGTAAACATTGTAAAACCCAATGTTGTTGAATAAATCAAAGCTTTTTAAACCTACATAAAGTAGATATTTTTTCATTTCAATCTAACTATTTGAAAGAAATACAGTACGAAGAACACCAATGACAACGGTTGTTTTGACTTGAAAACGTTGAGGTTATTCAGTTTCTCGACAACACCCAATTAGTAAGAATACTCAAAAGAACCAACTCTTTCAAGTTAGTGAATGTGCTAATACAGAAACTTGTGCAAATAATAATAACCTACTAAATGTTACCAGAACCTAAGGTAGGTACAATTATATACAATTTAAAATTCCTTTTCTTCTTACTATTTTCATTGGTTTTAATCACTTGTTTGAGTTGAAATAAATATATAGGTACATAAACAAAAAAATATGTCTACCTAACTTACTTTTATTCCTTTTAACATTATCGGTAGGTTTGAGGTTGGACTCTTCAGTTTTGAGAACTGAGGGGTTTCCTGTTTTAACCAACAGAGGCTCGGATACCTCTGTTGTTCCATTTTCAGGCCCGGTGGGCATTTTTAAATCACCAACTAAAGAACATTCGTCGCCGTGAGAGTTGCGGCTTCACTACGCACCCAACACACTTTGAACCGCACAATAAACTAACAGAAACAGCTGATTTTATTCAACAATTAGAAATAAAAAGTTATCATTTGACAGACTCGTAATGGCATTGGCCCTTGCTTTTTCCAGATGACGCAACGTGAGTTTATCGCAACATTTTACCGATAAAGTGTCGTTATAGTAGAATACTCTCGCAGTTTTGTGTGATTGTTGAAGGCCATATTTTATGTATTTGTTGTGACGAATATTTGTAATAAATTAAATACCTCAACGCTAGGATTACAACTGTTCTATTTGATTAAAAATATTTATCAGTCTTTTGGAATGGCGTATATAGGAATATCACGGATAATTATTTTTAAATCTTAATCTCTCGTTGGTACATGGACACCCGATTAAACATACTATGTATAGGAAATGTGGTTCGGTGGTTGTTTCGAAACACGGGAAATTGAAGGCGTAGTAGGGGACTAACAGAGAAAGAAGCAGGCGTCGCCTAATTTTTAACGAAGACAAAGCGATTTTATTTTGTGTGCCTTCACCAATAAAAATTCAAATATGAAAAATATATTTTCCCACGAGAATAGTATAATTATAATGAAATAACAAATAGTTTCATTTGAGAATTATTAATATATAATTGCATATAGAAGATGACCAGTTTGATTTTAGAAATAATAAAGCTGGATTTATAAACTCTGTTGTTCGTTATTCGTTGTTTGTGATTCCCGCTGCTCAAAAATAAAACATTGATTACATGCGTTTATAAACCGTTGTTGTCTTATTGTTAGTTAATGTCACACGTCACTTGATATCAATCAATCATTTCCAACTCCACATATTTTTGTAACGTTTATATGAATAAATTACTTGATAACTTCATTCAATGGACTTTATTATATTTAATGAATATACAATACAAGTCAAATACATGTCAGTGTCACTTTAGGTAAGGTTCGAAGACGGCCTCGTGGTCTTTTCTTTTTTCTACCGTCGATAAGTAACGTTCGTTTGTAGGCGCGTTCCTGTCATCGATGTTATGTCACATGCCCTCCCTAAAGTACGAAGTCTTTAAACTTTTGTGGAAGTTGAGAAGTTCTATTGCTTCTCCTACCTAATGCTTCCGGTGTCGTGTTTGTTTGATTGGTCTCGTCATTTGTTGGATTCTTTTTAATCTCTTTTTCTTCATCCTTCTTCAAATTATTGTTTTCTGTTTTTAAGTTCTTCAAATGAAATTTGGTTCTTCTATATACAGCACCTTCATCTGTTTTCACCCAAAATGAATTAGGGTTTTCGTCCTCTCGGATGACTTTTCCCGGTATCCAGTTTCTTGGCGATCTTTTTATTAGTACCCTTTCTGTTATTGGGCCTATCTCTCTTGTATGCTTGTTGTAGTACCTTGATTGCTTTTCTTGGTTCCTTTTTAATTGGTTTTGAACTATTGCCTGAGTTTCGCCTTGTACTAAAAATTCCGATGCCGGTAAATTCGATCTTAATTTCCTACCCATTAAAATCGTGGATGGAGCCGGCATTTCAGCTTTGGGTGTGCTGTTGTAGATCATGACAATTTTATAAATATCCTCATTTGGGGATTTTTTAATCATGGTTTTTATTGTTTGTACATGGCGTTCAACCAGCCCATTTGACTGAGAATAGTGGGGGCTACTCGTTCTCTGTACTATTTCTTCCTTTGCGAAGTATTTATGTATTTCTTCAGAGTTGAATGGTGGTCCGTTATCACATATTACTTCAGCTGTTAGTCCGTGATGAGCAAAGCACCTTTTTAATGCTGCTATAAGGCTTGATGCATTGGTTGAATTCATGGGTTCCACTATACAGAATTTTGAGTAGTAGTCTGTTATTAGTAAGTATTCTTGACTTTTTATTTTGAAGAAGTCCATACCTAGTCGCTCCCAAGGGTAGCTTGCTAGCTTTATAGGATGGAGTAGTTCTTTATAATTGTTCCTGCTTTGCTGTTCGCAAGTTATACATGTAGAGACCCATTTTGTTATATCCATTGTCATGCTAGGCCAATATAGGCCTTCTTGTGCTCTACGTATGCATGAATTGATACCCATATGTCCTGTATGTGCTCTTCTGGTCATTTCGTTTCTTAGGGATGGTGGAATCACCAGTTGTTTTTATTTAAAGAGGAGTCCATTATGCTCAAACAACTCATATCTCACATTATAATATGGTTTAGCTTCTTTTGTTACACTGCTTTGACTGCGAGGCCATCCATTCTGAACATAGTATAAAACTTGTTGCATTTCTGAGTTCTTCATGGTTTCTTCTCTCAACTCATCTACTCTTTTCTTTGTAGCTGCAAGAACAGACTGTACACTGTACTCAGTTAGATCTCCTCTGATGGATTTTGTATTCCTTCGTTTCAGTCTTGACAAAGCATCTGGAATATGCATAATCTTACCAGGAATATATTCTAAAATAATATTGTACTTCATCAATTTCATCACCATACTCTGCAGTCGAGGAGATAGATCATCAATTGGCTTATTGATCAGACCAATTAACGGTTTGTGATCAGTTTGAATAAGTACTTTTCTGCCATAAATATAGTAGTGATAGTGTTCACATGCTGCAACAATCGCTAACAGCTCCTTTTCTATTACTGAATACCTGGTCTGGGTTTCTGTTAGAGCATCAGAGCAGTATGCAATGGGGTGATTCTCTTGCATAAGTACTCCTCCGATTGTCTCTTTACTTGCATCTGTAGCGATGACTATATCCTTTTTGTCATTGAAGATTTTTAATACTGGAGCATTACATACCATTCTTTTCAAGTTGTTAAAACATTCATCATGGTTTTCATCCCATAACCATTCACAGTTTTTTTTTAGTAAATTTCTTAGTGTTGCTGTTTCTTTTGACATGTTAGGGATAAATTTGGCCAGGTAATTCACAGCACCAAGAAACATTTGAAGTTCTTTTTTGTTTCTTGGTTTTTCTAAATCCATTATTGCATCAATTTTGTCATTAGTAATTTCTATATGTCCATCGCATATCTGATGGCCTAAATATTTAACTGTTGTCACACCTAACTGAGTTTTATTTTCTTTGAATTTTATTTTTGCAATTCTTGCCTGCCTTAGTACTTTCTCAAGAATATCATTGTGCTGTTCCAGTGTTTTGGCATGGACCAGAACATCATCCGCATAAATTTCCACCCCTGGTATATCTTTGAATACGGTCATCATTTCTTCATGAAAAGCTTCTGATGAGCAGCTTAATCCATAAGGAAGCCGTTTAAACCTGTAGCGGCCAAAGGGTGTAACTACTGTACATAACTTTGAACTTTCTTGGTCTAATGGTACCTGGTAGAAGGCTGATCTTGCATCTAATACAGTGTAGTATTTAGAGTCATTTATATTGGCCAATATTTTTACTAATGTTGGCATATGGGTATTAGATCTTTTAATAAATTTGTTCAAGGGTCTTGAATCCATACATACTCTGACTGACTGGTCAGGTTTTAATACTGTTACAATAGGATGGACCCAGTCTGTTGTTTCACTTACAGCTTCAATAATGCCTTCCTGTTCCATTCTTTTTAATTCAATTTTTACTCTTTCTTGTAGTGGCCTTGGTATTCTTCTGCATTTTGCCCTTGTTGGTTCCGCATCTTCTGTTAGTCTAATTTTGAATTGATTTTCTGCACATCCTATACCTTGAAATACATCATTGTATTCATTGATGATCCTTTTGCATCTTTTTTCTTCTGTAATTGTAGTAGTTTCATTTGAATCTACTCTTCTCAGAAGTTCTAGGTTTTGTATTGACTCCAACCCTATTAATGGCTGTAAGTCTTTTTTCGTAATGAAGAATGTGGCCATCTTTTTAAATTTTCCAACTTCACATTTTAAATCACAAATGCCTTCGATTTCAATTTCATTTTGTGAGTATGACATCAAACAACTAGTGGTCTTCCTAATGCTGGGTTTTTCTTTTAAGCTATCATATAGTCTTCTAGATAATAGATTTACTTGACTACCTGTATCTAGTTTACATATAATTTTATTTCCGCCAAGTTTTATTTCTTTTACCCAGTCCAAGTTTGAGCTAGTTAATGCATCTACAGTTTGATATATTGCACCTATCTGCCATGTTGTTTCTGTCTCTGGGTTATATTCGGTTTCTTGTATTGAAATTTCATTAATTTTAATTTTGGCTCTACAAGCTTTTGCGAAGTGGTTTAACTTCCCACATTTTGAACATTTTTCACCCATAGCTGGGCATTTTCCACATTCATGACTAAATGTACATCTTTGGCATTGCCATTGTTTATTATTTTTGGCCGTTTTGTTTTCCTTTCTTCTTACTGTATGCACTGCTCCTTCAGTTGTCAATTTGGACATTTTTTCTACTTGTTTACTTGCCTCCTGATCTGCTCGACACATTTGTATGCATGTTGGTAAATCCAAATTGATTTTCTTTAATAGTTTCTCTCTCAGGTTGTTGTTTGAGATTCCACAAATTATTCTATCCCTAATTAAAGAGTCTGTTAGATTACCAAAACCACAGTTTTTTACTTTGTTTCGTAAAATTGTGATGTATTCATCAATATTCTGCCCCTCTTCTTGATTACTTGTGAAAAATAGGTATCTAATATAAGTTTCATTTTTAAAAGGGGTGTAATGTAATGAAAATGCGTCCAAGATATTGGTTACTGTTAAGACATCCTCAATGTTTGGTGGGTCTTCTTCTGGGTCATTCTCTGTTTCAAATTCCATCGTATTGTACAGATTTATTCCTTCTTCGCCCAATATGTGCAGGAACATAGCCTCTTGAGTTTTTACCGGCTTTGTATCTAGTTCTGCTGCTATCCAATATATTTCTATTAATTGCCGCCATTTCTCCCAGCTTTCTGCGGCATTACTGCCTGCTTCAAATGGTCTGGGCGGGCTTAGGTTCGACATCTTGCTGCCACCATGTAACGTTTATATGAATAAATTACTTGATAACTTGATTCAATGGACTTTATTATATTTAATGAATATACAATACAAGTCAAATACATGTCAGTGTCACTTTAGGTTAGGTTCGAAGACGGCCTCGTGGTCTTTTCTTCTTTTCTACCGTCCATAAGTAACGTTCGTTTGTAGGCGCGTTCCTGTCATCGATGTTATGTCACAATTTTGATAACAGATCTTCTGTTGAAGACCTATCTTCACTATCTTACTTTCTTAATATAGTATATACAAAAACGAAAAACAATAAGAAAATGTAAATAATCTGTCCCGTCAATGTTTCTGTCGTATGACATACATCACCAACAACGAAAAACGAACGAACAACGAGAACAAAACAGAGTTTATAAATCCAGGTTGAGAAAAATGCAGAGAACTACAATACCCAATATATTATAGTAGTAGTATAGTTTATCTAAAATCAATTTATTATTACCATAAGTACGACAAATAAACGTTAGCTGTTCGCGATTCAAACGTAGGATTCGCGGCTTTACCCCCCTCCCCCCCCCCCCACTATCAAGCTAACAAAGCAGATAAATCTTAACCTAACTTCTAAATAACACTGCTCTCTAATCTATATCTATGACAGTATTATTCTATGTCTATGACTTTGTCGATGTATGCTCAGTTAATTTGAGTTTTTGAAGTTTCATTCGCAGTTTTCAGGGTGACTATTTCATATTTTGTTCTTCAGGACCTGCTTAAATATCGGATCAATAAACTAGGAACTTAGTTATAGAAAAGATTACATTTTGTAATATTTGGTTTCAGTTGTTATCAACTAATACTTGTAATGCTTACCTTTCACTTTCATTAAACTGCAACACTGGAGACTGTGATTTTGTAATATACTCTTCATTTGATCATTCAATGAGCATTATCTCTGACAAATATAAATATAAAATATGTGAGAATAAATAGCATTCAAATTGGTTTCTTTATTTCTTTTCTTAAGTACCAAAACACCATAACAAACATTCATAGGTAGGAACTACACTTAATAATTTTAAAATTAAAACTAATTGATGGAGAATTTGTAAATAACCAACATCTTGAAGTGGTATACTTGTATTGCAGCTAAATATTCACGATCAGCTAAAATTGGTAGAGAAAAATCTTTTGTTAAGATATCCTCCGAGGGGTAAACCGCTGACCAAAATTTGTACACCAGATATCCCCGGACACCTCGGAAATCCCTGGAAATCCTTGGGACATCCCTGGAAATCCTTGGGATATCCTCGGAAATCTTTGGACATCCCCGAAAATCCTTGGACATCCCCAGAAATCCTAGGACATCTCCAGAAATCCTTGATCATCCCTGCTTCTCACTGTAGATTTTTTGACATATGAAAAGGTATTAGTCGTGTAACAGGTCAACAAACCCTAAGATGTTTAATTTCACAAGACTATATAATTAAATTAGGTATATATGACGGTCACCAAGAGTTTTAAATTAAAATTATCGATGAGAATACAACTATAAAAACAATATTATATTTCCCAACTAAATTTTCTCAGAAGAAATGAAAAAACGATTCAACTTACATAAAATATCGATCAGAATATAATAAAATCAAATAAAAATTATAAACTGGGAAACCAAGAGATCAGTAAATCTTTTCAAATAAAAAACTATAATTTTTCAAAAACATTTTATTTAAAACACATTGGAATACTCAAAAAATAAAATAAGTAAACTATAACAAAACGAGAAAATAAAAACTAACCTAATAAAACTTAAATTAAAATTAATTTTTTGGCATTATTTCAGTCCTAGTTCAGTCTTTCAGTTCTGTTGAGATTTTAATTTTAAATATTGATTTTTTATGTTATTGTACTCAGCTTCTTCCAGCTGGTAGTTTTCCAAATTTGAGGTTTGGTTCTTCTGATTTTTTTAAAGTTAGAGGTCCAGTAAATACAAACATCCTCTTCTCAACATCTGCAACGCCTGGATTTTTTGGCCACGAAAATTTATTACCTTTTCTCATCTGTGTTGAAAATGTCGTTCGGTATCTTCCGAATACGTCCAATATACCTACGTAAAAGACTCCATAAAATTGTCCTATTTCTACAGAAATGTTTTGAGTACCAAATGTTAGCGCAATACTCACTGGGAAAATTACCGAAGACGTTTCTATTATGCTCAACTAAGTGCTTCTTATCTTATTTGTCAATACTCTCCCCCTCCTCTGGTTTATCAAATGACTCATGTTTTTTGTTTTTTTTTAATTTGACCTAGTGCTTTTTCAAATGATTCATACTTTTCATCCTTCTCAGTTTGTTGTTCCAGTTCGTTTTCTAAACACAGTAAACACTCTTCCTCGGATTCTTCGAAAGATTGAGTATCAGTACTATCATCATAACTTATTTTATCCTCAGCAACGCTAGATGATGAATTCAATGCCGAGTTTGATCTTTTTTTCTGCTTTTGGTTGAAGCTAGTGCGATGATTGTTTTGCCTGTTTTAGGTGTCTTTAAAGAAGTGCTAATTAATCTTCGTAATCGCTCAGGACTAACTCTTTCTTGGCATTTTCCCAATAACCAGCAAAGAGCTGATTTTTTAATAATCGTCGATTTATCTCCAATCTCCAATGGTTACTTTGACAAGTCGTCCAGTTTCAAAAACGGTATCATTTTCTCCCCTGGAAAAATTTTTGAGTATCAAACCGTCACCGACTTCCAATGAAGTGATAGAGCTCTATCTATCTAGATGAATCAGATATTTTAAATTTCTTAAGTCTCTTCTGCTTATGTCGTCTTCAAGCAATAGTAAATCATTAAACATTCTAACTGTGTGAGTGTTTTCGCTTTCATTGATTTCACACTGTATATTCAAACTATCTTTATCATCATCCTTTATTCCCGTTCCATCCTTGACTTCTTCATCAAAATACTCAGTTTGCGAGGTACGAAACATAGGTAACAAGATCGGTTCAATTTCTATGTCTAAATCTTCCTGTCTTCAAGAGCAAAAGACATCACAGCGGAGTTCATGAATTTTAGGAAGAATGCTGTACCATTGCTTTCTGGAATATTTGTAGCAGATTAATAACAGTTGGTGAACTTATTTTTTCGGCAGCTTCATAGTTCATATTGTCATAGGGTTGGAGATCTGAAGGGATCAATAGAGTGTTTATCTTTGGATACAGTGTTCATTAACTCCAACAAATCGTTTGGTGTTGCAAAATAATTACCGATAGGTAGGAGTTTCGTCGCTATATGGATGCTATCTTGAGAAATTAAAAAGAATTTGTATTATTTCCAGAATATCCAGCCTGAAACCAGTCCCACTTATGAGATTTTGAACGCTCGGAAAGCACTGGAAGCATGACCTTTTCTCGCATTGCTTTTAATAAACGTGTGTCTCCATCAGAAGAAAACCCTATAGCACTCATTCCATATTTTGTAAGCTATATAATGATTGGAATCAGCCTGCGTCGGCTTTATAAATTCGCTTACGAGGTTATAAACTCGGCACTAACGTACTTAACCTTAAATATTAGCTGCTCGAGCGAAATAAAGGCCGTGCTTAAAGCTTCGTTTAATGTAATAGAAAAGTAACATATTTTTTTCACACCTTCATTATTCATCATTTATTGGAGAATGGATATCTTACAGCAGATCTTACTTTAATAAGAAATCGAAGGAATGATGTTTTCACCTAAAAAATGGCCACGATTTCCACATTAGATATCACCAGGTATCTTGGAATATCCCAGGACATCCCCGGACATCCTTGGTAATCCCTGGTAATCCCAGTACCTCCCCAGAAATTCTGGTACATCCCCTAACATCCCCAAGCTTGTACACCAGACATCCCCAGCAGTTGCAATCAATTTTGCATCATCTTTATTCAACTGGGGTATACTTCTCAGAAATGTTGGTCTTATTAACACATCTTAATCAACCATCTCACTTTGTAGTCTAAAATAAATTCACTATTATAAAGTACTTTTGATATTCACTAATTCAATATTTTTCGAAATATAATCCATATACATGGCTTAAATAACTCAAATGACTCTTATTGTCGCGGAATTTTCAATTTTTTAGATTTTACTGGTTCCAATCAAATTAATACAATACTAAATTATATGGGAAGGATTTTATATCTTGTTATCGTTACTGAAAATCTTAAATGTGAAACCCGTAAAAGTTTCCCTCTAATTGGCAACGAGGATATATTTCATCCATCATTAAGAAGTGTTATAGAAGTTTGGAAATCAAGATCCGAAAAATTTGGTGACATTCCCAACCCGCAAATGTACAATTTCAAAAAAGCGTTTTTTCTAGGTTTATGTAATGCTTTTACATTTACATACATAATTTACTGGTCAATTTTAGATGGAATCGATGATGTGAATGAAATATGTGAGACCTTTTATTAAAAATTATGTTCCAAAATATAAAAAAGTGAACCGTAGATATCCTTTTTGGTACACCTCTAATTTAATACAAAACATTAAAACTTAAATCCGAACACTATTACCAGGAATTTCTTTGATTGTGAAGAATAATCAAAACTCAAGTTCATGAAGCTTATAGCAACTATTTAAGGTCTGTCGAAAATAGTATTATTACTGATCCAAAAAAAAACTGGTCATATATACAAAGTAAAAAAGGCGTTACTAGGATTCCAGGTCAGGTATTTCATAATGATAATGTTTTTGATACGCCTAACTCTATTGTTGCAGGCTTCGCCGATTATTTTCAACGTGTTTATGTTCAAAGCCAAGGTGATATTATGAATACGAAAGTAAATAATGTCCCTAGTTGCCATATATCTCAATTTTCTGAAAAAGATATATTAAATTCTATAGCCAAACTTCCAAATAAACTTACTTCCAGAAATGATATGTTCCCCAGTTTCATCTCAAAGGATTGTAGCCATCCATTCGTTCAATCACTACTTAAGATAATAATATATAAGTAATCTTATTCTTCAAAAGTCTGTATTGCCTGATACGTGAAAAATTGCTGGAGAGTACCCTGTGCTTAAAAGTGGAGATAAAACCAATATTATAAATTGTCGACTATGTTTTAACGCAAAAAGAAGAAAGAAAAAATATACTTAACGTTAAAGTTAAAAGAGGAGCCGAAATTAACAGTGACCACTATTTACTGGAAGCAAAAATTAAAGGTGACAGTACACAAACTGAACAAATAACAGTAAAGAAAGAAAGTCACATATCAATAAAAACATACAAACTAAGAAACAAAACGGTTGCAATAAAATATCAACTAAAAACAGAAGAAAAACTAAAAGAAAAATCCACTGACATAAAAAACTTAACACATATTTAAAAACGTAGTCATTAACACTGCCACTGAACTATGCGGGACTTACAAAACAGATAATAGGAAAAAACAAACAGCATGGTGGAACAATGAAATTAAAGAAAAGGTTAAAAAGAAGAAGGAAGAATGGAAAAAATATTTAAAAAACAACACACAAGAACAATATAAAAGATACAAAAACCAAAGAGAGAAAGTCAAAGTTCTAGTAATAAAAGCAAAACAAAATGCCTGGATAGATTTTGGGAACAAAATGGAAAAAGATAGTACGGGGAATCAAAAACTATTTTATAAAGTTCTAAAATCGCTAAGAATAGAAAAGCAGGGAAAAGAACAGTACATAAAAGATAAAAATCAAGAGATACTATCAAATGAAGCAGACATTATAGAAAGATGGAGAGAGTATTTTCAAGAGATGTTAGACCAACAAACTCAAAGAAACCCAAATAACGAACAAGAAAAGGAAAACCAAAACGAAAAAATCGAACAAACAAATCAAAACGAAGAAGCCGAAATACAGAGTATAAAATTGGAAGAGCTAAAAAGAGTTGTTATAAAATTGAAAAATGGGAAAGCGCCGGGTGACGATAGAATTACAGCGGAAATGATTAAGAATCTAAGAAATATAGGACTGGAAGTGTTATTAGAAATTATCAATAAAGCTTGGTGTGATGGAAAAATCCCAGAAGAATGGGGAGTAGCCTTAATCACACCTATACACAAGAAAGGAGACCAGAAACAATGTCAAAACTATAGAGGAATAACCTTGCTAAATACCATTATAAAGATATATGAACAGCTTATAAACAACAGAATTAAACCAACTCTAGAA
Source organism: Lochmaea crataegi (assembly GCA_947563755.1). NCBI lineage: Eukaryota > Metazoa > Arthropoda > Insecta > Coleoptera > Chrysomelidae > Lochmaea > Lochmaea crataegi. The sequence goes on along the minus strand of OX387422.1, from coordinate 29,885,701 downwards.
AATCAACTTTCAGAAGCACAAAGTGGATTCAGACCAGGAAGAAGTACGCAGGATCACATCTTCACAATAAAACAATTAGAAGAGAAGAGACATCTAGAAAATAGAAACACATATCTAGCGTTCATAGATCTCGAAAAAGCATTTGATACTGTACCTATGGAAAAAGTATGGAAGGGACTGAAAGAAAAGGGAATACACAAAAAAATAATCGGAATTATTCAAGATATATATGAAACAAACATACATTTTATCATAAAAAACAACATGAAATCAGCAGGATTTAGAACCAACATAGGATTAAGACAAGGAGGGGGACTGAGCCCAACACTATTTAATATACATATGGACAGTATTATTAAAAAAAGCGAACAGAAGGTGAAGGAAATGTTCGTTGGGTATAATTATTTAGAAAGAGTAGAGATAGCCGAAGGAGTCTTTGCAGATGATGTGGTGCTAATGGCAGGAAGTGAAAACCTGAACATATGGAAAGATGTTATGGAAGAAGAAGGCATGAAAATCAACAAAAATAAAACCAAAATACTTGTAATAGGAAAACAGAAGATCAACACAGAAATTAAAATAGATAATGTACAAATAGAACAAGTAAAAGAATTCAAATACTTAGGAATAACTTTTGACGAAACAGGAAAACAAGATGCAGAGATAAATGAAAGAATAGAGAATACAATTAAGCTATACTATGCCATGAACCTAAAATTTATAAACAAAAAAGAAATCACCAAAGAGACAAAAGTAAAAGTGTATAATACAATATATCGACCAGTTTTAACTTATGGATGCGAATCTTGGACTCTTACAAGTAAACAAAAAAGCAAAATACAGGCAGCAGAAATGAAATATTTGAGAACATTTGGAGCAACAAGAAAGGACAAAATCAGAAACACAAAAATAAGAGATGAATTAGGTGTCCAACCCGTACTAAAATTTATAGAACAAAGACAACTCAGCTGGTGGGGACATATTCAGGGAATGAATAACAATAGACAAGTTAAAAGGACATATGAGGCAAAAATACAAATAAAAAGAAAAAAAGGAAGACCAAGACAAACATGGAATACAATAGTGGGTAATATACTAAGAGAGAGAGGTAAATCATGGGAAGAGGCGAGAACATTGACAAGAAACAGGAAAGAATGGAAAAAATTTATATACGAGAATTAAATGCAAACCCGACACCTAAGGGTATATGATTATATATATATATATATATATATATATATATATATAAATTAACGGCGAATTTCGTGAAGGTATTGGAGATGCCATCAGTGTATAATCAAATTTATGATCAAATAAAATGCTTGATATCGCCAAGCCAACACGGTTTCATGAGATCTACTATTTCCAATTTAGTTGAGATTACTCAATATATAGCTGAAGCAATAGATAACAAGCGCCAAGTAGATGTCATATACACTGACTTCTCACTACTTATAACCAGTTCCAACTTTTTAGCTTTAGTAATTCGCTTACAAGTTTACTAAAATCTTATCTCTTTAATAGAGGCCAGTTTGTTTCTTATAATGGGTTTTCCTCTACAACCTATTCCCCAACGTCAGGTGTTCCACAAGGGTCCAACCTAGGTCCCTTTTTATTATTTATAAATGACCTTTGTATTGCGTTTCAATCTAAAAATTTATAATTTGCTGCCGGTTTAAAAATATTTCTAGAAATAAAATCTCAGTTTGATTGTCACTTGCTCCAATTGGAATTAAATAAAGTTAATGAATTGTGTACAAAAAATCGTATTTTTCTAAATTTAAGTAAATGTAAAGTACTGTACATTTAGCCGTAAATCTTAACCCGTTTTATACAAATACCAAATCGATAATGTGGACTTAACTAGATGTTCTGAGGTTAGAGATCTGGGGATAACTTTTGATAATAAATTGGATTTTATAATACATATAAATAGTACCTATCTGTTCTCAAGCCACTAAATCCCTAGGATTTGTAATCAGGAACTGCAAATCATTTTCTAATGAAGATGCATTGAAAACTCTATTTTTCGCTCTAGTACTATCAAAGCTTGAATACGCTTCTGTTGTGTGGAATCCGTACCTATTACCTAAATCATATTAATTTGATAGAGACCCTTCAGAGGAGGTTTCTGAAATTTTTAGCTAGTAGGATGGATCCACTACCCGATTCATATTCGGGGTAGGTAGGACATACCCCGAAAGGGGGATTGAACTATTAATTTTGCTACATCGTTTTGGCATTGAATACTTGAAACTCAGAAGAATAAATAGTAGTATAGCTTTCCTGTTTAAGTTGAATCATAATTGTATTAACTCTCCAAACTTATTAAGTCAGCTGAATTTTCTTATTCCAAGATTTCACTCACCTCGCAATCTCACGTTTTACTCTGACAATGCAAGAACTAACATTCTTTCTCATTCTCCACTACACATTATATGCTCAAATTTTAATTAAATTGCAAATGATTGCGACCTCCACTTCAATTCATTAATGCAGATTGTTGATAAATCTAATCATCAGAATTTTTCTTTTAATTTACAGTTGGGGTACTTATAGGTTTTTAATTAATGGTTAAATAAAAGAATTACCTTATTTTTGTAATGATATAGATAAATTACCATTCAGTTATGTTATCAGTTTATAATAGTTTTCTTTATTTTGTATCACTCTTACTAATTTGTGTTATATACTATGTTTAATCTTTATCTCATTGCTGCTACTTTCTAATAATATTGTTCTGTAAGTGGATTTTCTATTGGCAATAAATTATTATTATTATTAAATAATGAGTTCGTCTATACACAGAATACACCATTTGGTATATATTGCCAATAAGCAACAAGCTTGAGAAAGTTGTTATAAAATTTTTGAGCATTTATCAATATTCGAGGATTATTCGAATAGAAAATTTTTTGCTAATTATAGAAAAAAATACAGAGTATATTTACTTCTATAATTTTATTAATATTCTCGTCAGTATTATGACAGAATCGTGACATTTTGAAATATTAAATATCTTGAAACGTCAAAATCGAAATAAATCAAAATGTATCCATGGCAATTTAGATTCTAGTTGATATCCAATGAAATCAGTTAATTTGGGGTCATTTGATTGAACGCAACCAATCAGAACAACATTACACTGATAACAGACCATGGGCTGTTCATCATCAGTTACAGAATGACTCACTGTCAATCCTACAACTTTTACATTGAATGTACAAATGAGAAGAACAGCTAAGGCTGGTAATAATAAAAGTCATGCATACAAAATAAACTTTTATTCATCAAAATAGAATTTCAAAAATGGTCTCTTATATTTCAAGTACACAATTCCATATTGCATACTGAAAATAATCAAATAGAAAAACATCATACAACATACAAATAACAAACTATTTACTATAAACAATTCAAACAAATATACAACACAAAATGAACATATGTATTAAGGAATTTACCTGAACGATAGGTATAAAAGTGGAAAAGGTACAATGTGTATGGTTATTTTTTGTCATAGATGCCTTATTTACAATGCACCGAGTAATAATTTGATTTTTTATCTTTTCGTAAGTCAACAATTAAAACTATAATAGTACTTTCGTTTATAAAGGAACATTTAAAAGATAATAAGGAGTTGGTCATTTTATATAAATCACTATATATTTTGATATGTAATTTTACCATGGTTAAGGTATAAAAATTGCTTATTTGATATTTTTCAACAGACCTATTAAAACGTTGAACCCGGACTACAACCAGTATACTGGTAGATCAAGTTTTCCATGTGATATGACTACCACTTTACTGGCACACAATTTCATATATTTTAATGCATGATATTTCATCGCCGAGCAGGAGCTAAGGAATGATGTTTGCTCGTCTACCTATATATAAATGGTCTCAAATATCAAATATTTTACCAGTATATTGGTATGTAGGTTCTGAGAGGCATAGTGGCACTTGTTTTGAACACCTGTAAATTTTTGTTTATATTGTGAAACAAGAGAATTTCTGTGGCGTTAACTTACTAAAATATGGATAATAAAAATAACCCAGGGTAAGCAGCCAATATATCGATATAGAAACTTATAAGAATAAAATATAAATAAAATTATTGATTTTTCAGTGTAGGTTTTGTTATAATTGTTATCATCCATTTCGATAGATATTATAAGGAGACCCAACAAATTGAGGAATTTTAATTTTGAGTTTCTTGTCATATATGGTGGCCCAAAAATTTAGAGATTTTCAATTTTTTTGTCAGTCCAAGTGGTATAAATACGCGTAAACGTCCAAAGTATGATTCAAATCGTCCGTTGACGGTAAGAGAAATGCAGAATGAAATAAACATATTAGAGACAGAAAGTCTACGATCGAGTGAGTCTGAGCAGGACTTTTCTGATGATGACTCTGTTGTAGACGAGACCTTTGTTGCCGAAACAGCAGTTATGAAGATACTATGTCCGAAGATAGTGCATCAGAGGATGAACATATTGACCCAGATGAAAAACAGATTGGCCCTAATGCAAGTTCAATTCCGAACATAAAATCAAAAAGTATCTTCCCTTGCCAAACAGTGGAGTAGGGAGAGTATTTATTACCCACCGTTTTTGGAAAGACTATGCTCCTAGTGATGGGCAAAACCAGTACAATTGGTTGTACTAGCACACTCCGTTCAGTAAACCAAATTGTGAAGTACAGTGCGTGCCGTACAATACAGGAGTTCAGTTTAAGGTCAGTGTGACCAACAAAAGTGGTTTTTATGACAAGAATGACAGTTAATGTCTACCATTCAAAACATAAGATTTTTGCAGGTTTTTTATCATTACGAACATCTATATTGCTTTAGTAAAACAATTATTACGCCCACGAAGCGTAAATCTTAAAATTTAAAATGACGTTTTAGCTGAATTCTCAATGCATCGGTGGCCAGTAATAATTCTAGGAAATTTCGGCAAATCACCAATTCTCTTCTGTCATTATGTCACTAGTTATGTCAGATGTCAGTGGAAAAAGCAGTCAGAATAATAAAGTGATACAACTAACTAGAACTACTACAAAAGTATGGAAAAAAAACATAAACGATTAAAAGAATATCGACAAAAACAAATAAATCTGACATAACTAGTGACATAATGACAGGAGGATTGGTGATTTGCCGAAAGTTCCTAGAATTACTGGCCACCGATGCATTGAGAATTCAGCTAAAACGTCATTTTAAATTTTAAGATTTACGCTTCGGGGGTGTATTCATTGTTTTAATAAAGCAATATAGATGTTCGTAATGATAAAAAACCTGCAAAAAACTTATGTTTTGAATGGTAGACATTAACTGTCATTCTTGTCATAAAAACCACTTTTTATTGGTCACACTGACCTTAAACTGAACTCCTCTATTGTACGATGAGACCGAGCGCGACTTACGTCAAAATTAGCGGCCGCGGCGGAGTAGTTAGTAGTAGTAGAACGGGAAAGAATGACTCGTAGTACATACAAGTACGATACGTACAGTACGAACTTACTCTTACTGGTTATTTATTGGTGTCGTAGTAGAATCTATAAAATAATAATACCTTTAAATATTGTTTCACTGTAATTATTATAATAACTTTACCAGCACACCAACACCCAATCGGCGAACCAGCAACTAAAACCAATGGAGTAATGGTGGATTGTACCAGATTTTGTACGGCACGCACACGTACTTCCCATCTCTATATGACCCGTGATAGATTTCTAGTGATTTTAAAAATGCTACGATTTGTGAATCATACTGGTGTTAATACTAAGGACCGCCTCTATAAAATTAGAAATATTTTGGATGCAGTTCTTAACATCATAAAAAGTTGCCTTCATCCTGGTCAGGCGCTTTCAATTGATGAGGCTATGATCTTGTGGCGTGGTTGTCTGATACTTCGACAATATATATCCACAAAACGCCACAAGTATGGAATAAAATTATTCGAGGTCACTACTCACGATGGATATATTTTAAACATTTTAGTATATATCGGAAAACGATCCCTAAGTACGGGAGATGTTGTTAAACATTTCATGAAGGATTACTTGGGCAAAGACCATGTTTTATACATGGACAATTTTTATAATAGCGTAGATTTGGCTGAAACTCTATTCAAGGGAAAGACACATGTTATTGGAACTTTACGCGAAGATAGAATAGGAAACCCTAAAGATATGTTGAAAAAGAAAGGGGAAGCTATTTGGAAACGTATTAAGCACAAAATATAAGCATGTCATGACCGAGTCTGTTGGTAAACGAGGTGCTATAAAAGTAAAGCCAGCTTGTGTTCTAGATTACAATAAGCATATGTCTGGGATCGAACGAGCAGACCAGATGTCGTCATATTATTCAACACCACGGAAGACACTTCGGTGGTATAGAAAAGCGTTTTCTCATCTGTTAGATATCTTCATCTGGTAGTTTTTATATCTACAAGAAAGTAGCAAATAAAACAATCACCTTTTTGCAATTTTGTGAGAGCATAGTAAAAGACCTTATCAAAACTGACCCCTGTGCCGGTGATTCAAGTAAATCCAAGTTCAAATATTTTACATTACCCAGAAAGTGTTCCAATAACAGAAAAAAATAAAAGTGGTATGTTGTGGTGTCGCTATTGTAAGAAGCAAAATATAAGGAAAAGGTCACGATATTACTGTCCTATTTGTCGTAACTCACCAGGACTTTGCATATCCCCATGCTACAAATCGTGGCATGCAGAAAACAGACAATAAACCCCTTTTTCCATTTGACAGTTTAAATTTTTGGTTATGTTACTTTCTCTTAAAATGAAATAAGTTTTTCGTTGTTATTTTCTCTTGAAATAAAATAAGTTTTCAACTCATTTGACTCATTCATCTTCCTAGTTATAGAAATAAATTGCAATCAACTTTAAATAACTAGGTCTAACTTAGCTTACCATTATAGTGGTACTCAGTATATAGTTATGCACATGAATATATATACTGACTACCAGTATACTGACAGGTGAAACTAAAAATATAAATCGGATCTTATTATATATATGTTACCAATTGTGTGAAGGTTTTATGTCCCACAATACATTTTCCGTCAAAATACATATGCCCGTTTTTAAGGTAAGGCTGGTATGGCTGTGTCTGGATTCAACATGATTTCAATACCCCACATTAAGCTTTGATTATAAATAATAAGGGATGTATATAAAAAATTCCAACAGGTCCCTTTCTTCAAGTGTCAAAGTAGGTAGGTACATTTATGACTAGTAAAAACAGCCTTTTAGAAGAAATATGAAAGTTCTTCATTTCTAAGTCTCCTTGTACATCAAGTATTATATCTTTGTATCATCTACTGATGCTTAAACAATCTCCAAACATATTTTAAATAGACAAAATTTAAACATTTCAACAAATTAACAATGAGCAAAGTGTTTGAAACACAACAAGAATTCAATCAGTTCTGTCAACTTTACGCTTCCATGCCTTCAACAAGTTCCATGAGAAATACAAAGAAAATATGTGAACTTGACTTGCCAAAAAGATAAATGCATACCACAGCATTCCATAAGGATATCCCTAAAAATAAGAAAACAATTATAGTCTAAGATCTGGCTGCAAATTTCTGCAAGTATCTGTTTTTTTTATGAAACCTAATGCAACTGAATGATCAATTCAAGTGTAATGGATTACTTCCGGGTTGCCTTTGAACAAATAACTGCGACTACCTTTATTTTCAACATAAAGATCTGCATCTGTCAAATTTCTATAAAAAAATGAGTATCTGAAACCCCTTTTCGGATTCTACCTATAGGTACCTAAAATGTATCTTTTTGAGATATTAATTTTTTAATAAAAATTTGACAGATGCAGATCTTTATGTTAAAATTATAGGTAATTGCAGCCATTTGTTCAAAGGCAACCCCGGAAGTAATGCATTACATTTTAATTAACCATTCATTTGCATTAGGTTTCATTAAAATAACTTATACCATACCATAGAAATTTGCAGGCAGATCTTGTACAATTATAAAAATTCTGTCTCAACATAAGTATATGCTTTTACATTATGACAAGAACATCTAAGAATAAACCATAAACTTATATTTGATACTATGTACTTTTAAGGAAATATATGAACAAAAATTTAAAAACTTAGGTACCTGCCACATGTGAATTTCCTCAAGTTCATATTCTTCTTCATGGAAGACATATACCAAAACATCAGATAAATAATAAGAAAGTGCATAGAATAGAGGAAAAAATCCAAAAAGAACTAATCCAAACATGTAGTTTCTTATCAAAGATACTTTATTCTTCTTGATTGCTTCTAAAGCCATGAAAGATAACAGAAGGCTGATGCACCATAGATATTCCCAACGAAGAGGCTACAAATATAAAGATAAAGCTTCCGTTCAAGTGAAAGTACTACTATTACCTTTGGTATATCCAGCTCTTCTATTTCCAGAATGAAAATGTCCAGTTTATCCAGTATATCAGCAGAGAGTTTGGCAAGCATAGCAAAAAAGAGTAAATAATGGAAAAATATACAGTATTTTAGTCTCGACTTATTTAAAGCGCTAAAAAGAACAATTGTTAGCATTTTATAATAGTTCCAAGATTTTGGCATATTCTCAATATCGTTGGCAAATTTATTGTAATTTGTAAGGTTAACAATCTTTACCTTGTTTGATAACGACTAGCTACCCGTTGTCTATGTTCATGTTCCGATCCATCTGTACCAGGAGGAGTATAATATAACCCTGCAGAAGCCATTTTAGTTTATTTCTTAATAATTTTCACCTATTTTCCAGACCTCTTAAACGATGATACAAAATTACAATATTATAGAAACGTCAAATAGGATAGTGATGGCGTCACACCGTCACACGTCACCGTCGCATTGAAAATTGAAGTCATAGTTCTGTGATTGAAGTAGGAGTGGGAGGTTACAGAGACAGGGTTGTCTCTGGAGATTATCTATTGGCTTGGGTAATGTATATCGATATTTTCTTAATTTTTTTAGAAAATAATCGATATATCTAAATCCCAGTCCTGAGACAACCAACGTTGTCTCAGGACTGGGATTCCGTGTACTATGAAATTCCATAGTGACACGTCGCTTTCGATATTTCGTATTCCGTGTACCGTTCTCTACACGACGTAACTGGAACAAGAAGCTACATAAATCGAACGCGGCATCCACCAATGAGAGGCCAGATAGCCATGTGTATGGCTGGTTGCATAGTCAAACCACACCAAATACTTTTATTGTAATCGTTCGAGATATTATGCCAGTTTAACTTCAACTTATATATTCATACTAAAGACCTTATAAAAATGAATTTACGAAATAAAACTGCATTAGTAATCCTCCTGAAATTTCGAAGTCAGTGTATTTCCATATTAGATACTCGCAAAACTATGCAACCAACCTTACACGATGTTCTCTCTCATTGGTCGATGCCGCGTTCGATTTAGCCACTACCTTACTTTTTGCTAAAGTTTGACTAAAGTAAGCGGTAAACAAACATTACATCTGCATTACATACATAGTAAATATTGGATAATAAAAACTAGAAAGATTAAAAATTGAAAATAGGCAAGTTGTGTTTAATTAAAAATTGCAATGTAGAAAACTATAGTAGACTCCGTTTCACCTTTTTTAGACAATGGTTTCACATAAGAAGAAGCCACTTGAAGTTCGCTTTCCCTGTTGCGCACGAATCAAAATCGGCCTTGAAACCTTGTAACGACCGTTTCATGCCATTGGCGTTGCCAAAGATTTCCGTGCCGAGAGCCATTTTATTATTACACTGTCGAATATTATTGAAAGTATTACTGAAAGTATATATTTCAATGATACTAAGTATTTTCATATACCAGTGTCTATTGTATGTGAAAATATCTCGAAAAGCTTCAAAGGATTCCCAAATATGTTTTATTTAAACTATACATATATGATAATAGTTATTTATGCAGCAAGTTCATAAAGTGGAGCTTTTTTCACGAATGGAAAAATTAACGCATGAGCCGCATACACTATTTTTTCTACAAGCAAGCAAAAACCAAAAAATGTGTTATTTAGGTTGCTCTAAATGGACTAAAAATGGCGTCGATTTTAATGTTTATGTTTGCCATGATGACAAGACACATCGCAAGTCACTAAGTAAAATGTCACTTTTAGCACTAGTGCTAAAAGTATTTTACTTTTAACACCAGGGTCATAAAATGGCATTTTAGACACTCACGGCATGCGTTAAAAATTATACTTTTACTGCCGTTTGTGGAAAAATACATTTTTAACATTCCAATTTTGTGTTAACCTAAAAAATTTGAAAACGTTACGCTACTGTTTTACAATTTTAAAATATGGCCTTGGTTTTGGCAACAAGTTCGCGCAGACGACTGCAACTTCAAGTGGCTTCTTCTTATGTGAAACGGAGTCTACACGGAATCCCAGTCCGGGATCTTTGAACGTTCGACTCAGTTCGACTTTTCGCGAGAACGTCGAATGGATTTTGTTCGTATGAATGATTTCACTCGAATCGAACGTTACTCGAAAGTTCAATAGCAAATCTTCCAAACACACTGGCGAACAACTTTGTAGGTCTTATGTGTCATTTTTTAATTGATGTGTACTGTAGAGAAGTTCAAAAAACAGCTTCATTTACGTTCATTTTTGTTCAGTAGTATTATTAAAAAACTTAAGTATAATGATTGCTATGATCTACACGCTACAACCACAGGTTATATTTATTTGTTTTTCTGACGTTCTGCGCAAGACTTTATATGCATACATGTGGGACTCATACGACTGATAAATTCATTCGTTTGCAAGTCGATCATTCGATATTTCGAAGATACTGCTCGAGCATAACAAATCCATTCCCATCACATGAAATACGAGAGGCGGATGAATGTCACGAACAATCCGACGTTGCCACATTTATAAAAGTATAAACTGTCAATTTCTTCAAAATAATAACCTTATATTTTCTTGGTTAACACAGATCATTGGTTAATTTATCGAGAAGGGCAAGGATAATAATTGAAGAAGCTATGCAGTTTTGAAAAAATATCTTCTTCAATCATTATCCTTGCCCTTCTAGATAAATTAACCAATGATCTGTGTTAACCAAGAAAATATAAGGTTATGATTTTGAAGAAGTGGGAGTGAGAGTCGAACCACGGAACATAAAACAATTTTATATACCGTGGTCGTACGTTCAAAGATACGGGTCCTCTGGGCTGCGTTCATAAACTTACTCCAGTGAGTAGAGAAGAGTATGATCACGTGATTAGAAAAGTATGTTTGATGGTTACTCGGAGTAACCGTTCAGAGGCTTCACCGGCCGAAGGCAAATCAAATGTCATTGTGTTGTGTATGAATTTGGGGTTATATTGTTCATTTCGAAAATAGAAATTAATTAACCATGGATGAGTTGAATATTAATAATCAAATAATATCAATTTATCAATAAAAATAACCTGGCAGTAATCTGAACTGAACTACTGTATAAGCCAAACTGTCATAACTGTCAGAGTATATAATACTCCATTAAAAAGCGGAGTATGCAGAGTTTACTCCGGGTAGGTTTCTGAACGTTTATAAAAGCATACTCTATACTGGTAGAGTAAATTTATGAACGCTTCGGAGAAAACTATCCTTACTCTGAGTAAGTTTATGAACGTAGCCCTGGTCAATACTTTAAATCTCAAAATATCGATATTCGATAATTATTTCCGATACCTATCAAATTTGTATCAAACTCACAGACTGCTCCAATCACATCAGCGAGTCGAGATTTGCAAGCTGTTTAGCAGAGATAAGTATCCTAATAAGGTGGATTCATGCAATATCAACAAGTTTTAATTAATTTAAGTTTTAATTTGTGCTTTCATGAAACCAATAGTGATGCTGAATTGTAGACTTGGCAACGTTGATTGGGCTCACTTCCGAAAGAGTTCTGAAATTCGACAAGAGGGGCCGCTCACGTAAATGTCATTCATAAATCACAGTAATAGTGGCATAAATACCCCCTTCGTTTCATACTTCATCTTCGAAATTTCTGTTCCTATTTGGAATTGTTTATTTATTGTAATTTTTCTAGTTAAAGTGTTTTTTTGTAAGTTGAAAATAATATATTAAGCAAATTATGACTCCTAATCCAGAAAGTTTCGTTTATATGTCTACTGTTTTGACCTTATAGAACCCCTCTCTGATCTCGTAAACCCCACGGAATGGCAGTAACTATTAAGGAAATATGTGATAATGTTCGGCTGGCTCGAGAAATGTCTATGTTAGGGAATTATGAAAGTGCCGAAGTTTACTACGAAGGCTGCTTACAAATGATTTCTAAACTAATTTTGATTATAACAGAGTCTCTTCGAAAAAACAAATGGCAACAGGTAAGATTTACATTTATTTTCTCAGTAATAGTGAATACCATTAATACTTTGATTTTAGGTACAAAAGAAAGTTAGTACTGAGTACGAGCATGTAAAAGTACTAAAGACAATGCTGCAAACTCTACGTTTGGAGACTAGTGTTGAAGTTCCTATTGGGGTTAGAAGAAGAGATGAACCAGTTAGAGATTTAACAGAAATAACAAATTCAGATCCATTTTCACAAAATGATCCAGATGTTTGGCCTCCTCCCACACCAGTAGATCATAAGTAATATATTTGTTGTCATCAAATATGTATTTTCAACTAGATTATACATATTTTTCAAAAAATGTATATCTAAATTCTATTATTCTATTGTTTAATAAAATTTTTTTAACAGTAATGGTCCAAAATCAAGGATATCAAATGTGAGAAGACCAGAGATCAAAAAAGGCCCAGTATCAAGAGCAGGCTCATCTACAGCTAGAAAATCAGATGTGGCCAGACACTCTAGGTATATTAAAAAAGAGGAAAGGCCTACATCTTCAAGATCTGAAAAGATTATAGATAATAAACCAGAAAGAGATCACAAGGATTCAGAAAACACTGATAAAAATGAGAAAAGTGAACCAGAAGATGAGAAAAAGTTTGAATGCCATGGTATGGAGAGAGAATTAGCTGATACTTTAGAAAGAGACATTGTGCAGAAAAATCCTAATATTCATTGGGATGATATTGCAGATCTTCATGAAGCAAAGAGACTACTTGAGGAAGCAGTAGTGTTGCCTATGTGGATGCCAGATTTTTTCAAAGGTATTTACATTCTTTCAGAATTAAAAATGCAGGTAAATCTGCTGACAAGTACTGAACTGTCTCACTTTTTATTTTGTATCTGTGTCAATTATATTTTCTATTATTCCTCATTTTATTAATTTATTCCATCATTGTCTAAGTTTACCAAAGTTTTTAGAGACCCTAATGTTCATGTGTCCATTTATACCGTATGGTGGGGTTAAGAAGCTGGTTTCCAGGATGTTTGCTTGTGACATACCCATTTCAATAAATCTTGCATACATTCTAAATATTCCAATTATTAATATAAATGACATTTCATATATTTTCTATTCCCACAGAAATTAAATTCTCTTACCTAGAACTACTATAACCAAATTAAACAACTTTTTAAGAGTAATAGGTATTATTTTTTAACTTTACTTAAGGTAGTACTGTCTGATTTAGAATTACTGTTCAGAATTTAATGGAACTGTATTGGTAAATTATAATGAACCAATTAAATTTTTAAAGAGAATCAAAAAAAGAAGCTAATATTAAAAAATGCTTGACTTTAACATTGAACCTTACGAGAAATAATAAATGAAAGAAAAAAAATTCTTTGAACATTTCAGCTACTTACAAAAAATTGATCTTTGGTGTTTGTAATGCTAGTAATTTGCAAAAAAAGTGAGTGAGCCTTACAGTAGTTGTATATGATGTGTAACATCTGACATCTCACCTTGGTAATAAGCAACATTAAAATAAAATCTTGAAAAAAATGATTCAGGTATAATTTGCAATAATTTTTGGTAGCGAAGAATCATTTTCTGAATGAAAATTGTATTTTATTTAATTAAAACTAGGTGCAATACAATTTTTTATTAAATACATTTTTTATTTTTGTTCAATTTGGGGGGAAAGTATATGTATCGAAAGCGAGAGTATGTAGTAATAATGAAAAAGTTTATCGAAAGCGAGAGTATGAATAGATTTATGATAACTAAAATATGAGACATATACTTGTGATTTTAAAGTATTTAAAAAACGTTGAAAAATTCAATAACAGTACCACTGTTAGTTGTTAAAACATTTTGATCCGTGTTCATTTCAAGCTTGAGTTCACCATTTAAAAATATTCTCCAATAAACAGTGACAGATATTTAATAAAGCTAAATAATGACGTTGAAATTTACCACCGCTCGCGCTCATTGGTCAAATCAAATAGCGCGCGCTTCACTGGCTTCCTGTTACGCACTTCCGTCCCATTTCACGAAATCACTGCCACAAATTGCAGAGAACCGAGCGGAGCACATCAATAATAATTACGAAAGATGTCCGTTTTATCTCATTGCCTATTTAAACATGAATGGAATGCGATATATCAATCAGAATATCTGAGACTGATGACATGAAATTGTTCTTTTGAGCGAAACAGATTTACTGTAAACAGTGTGGTATAGACAGTACTACCTTAATGTAAAATACAGTTGATGAATTGATCAATCAAAATACAGTTGACTAAATAGTTTGTTTTTAGGAATAAGAAGACCTTGGAAAGGTGTACTTATGGTTGGACCTCCAGGTACAGGAAAGACCATGTTAGCAAAAGCAGTTGCCACAGAATGTGGTACTACATTTTTCAATGTCTCTTCGTCTACGTTAACTTCAAAATATCGAGGTGAATCTGAAAAAATGGTTAGGCTGTTGTTTGAAATGGTAAGTATTTTTGAATATGTAATGTATTAGAGGCAAATTATTTGCTGAGTATTTTTTCATTGTATTTTTAGTAGCAACTGACTTTCAAGTGCTTTATTGGTAATATAACAAACCCTGGATGCTTCATGTCTCTACTTCCAATGGACAATGAACTTCACATCTGTCACAACCAATATGTTTAATTTGCTATACATTGAGTACCTATATTATCATTGCAACTGAATTTCACTGAATTTAGCATTTGCTTAAGAAATATGACTTATGTTGAAAATATTTCCTAAATTTATTTTACTTTATTATGTCCAAGTTTCATTATTTATTGATATATTTGAGAAGTTTGTTATACAGGGTGTTTCATAGTTAAACCACCATAGGTTAACTGCAAGTAGAGGACACTTTGGTGGTTCCAAATAGACTTGGTTAATTGGTATATCATAATTATTAACAGAGATACAGGGTGTTTTATTCATTTAGTTCAATGCTTTTGAAGGCCATAACTTTAGAACCACCCTATATATTTCTTACATTTTTGGTAAGGATATATTGCATTGATAACACAATAAGATAGTGTAATAAAAATAATTATAATCCAGGTCTGGTTTGAGAAAAATTTGCAAAATTCGATAATCTCCAAAACAACACCCGGTATATCAGAATTTTTAAAATCCAATAGATTATTCGAAGAGAACAGAAAAAATAGAGCGGCACCAAAATATTTTTCGAAGTGCACATCCCGTTTTACTGCTTAACTTTTAATGTCAAAGTTATTTAAATGTATCATTGACATTTTCGTACGTAATAACTTTAGAACCACCCTATAGATTTCTTTCATTTTTGGTAGGTGTAAGTAACATAAGCATCAAAATCTTATCATGTAACAAAAACAGTTATAATCCAGGTTCGGGTTAAGAAAAAAAATATTTTATCAAGATTTTTATAAATCAATAGTTTATTCCAAAAGAACAGAAAAAATTGAGTTACACGGAATGTCAAATTATTTTAATAATTGTTCGAAATGTCCACCATTTTGTTCTATGCATTTACGAGCTCTTTTTAAGATGTTTTGTGTTGCTCATCTTATCATTAATGGATTTGCCCTGATTTCCTCGCAAGCATCATCAATTCTTTGAATAAGATCTTCTAAGCTGTTTATCTCAGTAGAGTATACTTTGGCTTTCAGATATCCCCAAATATGATAGTCCACTGGGTTAAAATCTGGCGACCGGCAAGGCCAATTATTGGGCCCGCCCCTCTCTATCCACATGTTTCTAAAATTCTCGTCTAGAAAATTTCGCACAATTACCCTAAAGTGAGGCGATGCACCATCGTGCTGGAAATACATTCCTCCAATTTCCTCATTTTCTAATAGCACTGGTAACATATTTTGCAAAAAAGCAAAATAGTCGTCCCCTGTTAATGTACGGGGTAGGACATATGGTCCAATAAGGTGATTATCTAAAACTCCACACCAAACGTTAACCGAAAACCTATACTGCGAATGTGTTTGTCTTGTAGCAAAAGGATTTTCATAATCCCAAACATGGGAATTTCGTAGATTGTAAACCCCATCCCTTGTAAATGTGGCCTCATCAGTGAATAGGCACCTGCTAACTATTCTTCTCCTTCTAAGTATCCACCGACTAAAGTCTAATCGCGGTTCCAAATCACGTGGTTCTAGTCTTTGAACCTGTTGAACATGATAAGGGTAGAAGCTAAATTTTTTTAATCTCCTCCAAGCGGTAGTATGGGGTACATTTAATGCGTGGCCAATCCTTCTTGTACTGATTGTTGGGTTGTTGTCAACCATATCTGGAACAAAATGAAATTATGGCACTGGAGGAGACTAATTTAGTATCACATATTAATGTATTAATGTAATGAACAAAAGGGAAATTTCTAATCGACTCTTAGTCTTAATATCTATTAAATAAAATTTAATATCTTTACTTTACCTAGTATATCATCTTCTACATTCAAGTGTTGTCTTTCACCATAATCATTGGTTGTCGCTGTAGGAAATCTACCATGTTGCCGACTGTAATCAAATACTCTCGAAAATGTCTGGTAATGAGGAGTGCGACGATTAGGAAAGCGTCTTTCATATTCCTTTACTGCTTCTCTACTATTTCCGTTACAAAAGCCATACACAAATAGTATGTCTGCATATTCTACATTTGTAAATTTATGAGGCATAATTAATTATTATTATAATTAATTATTATTATAACAACAGACGATTAACTACCAATAACAAAACGAACTGTCAAAGTTTACCGTACTTCAACAGTCTACGCCTATTTGATAATTTTTCTGTTCCTTTAGAATATTAGACCTACTTGATAATTGTTAATGATTTTGACTTGAATATTTTAGTAAGTGTCCACTTCGAAAAACATTTCCGTGTAACTCAATTTTTTCTGTTCTTTTGGAATAAACTATTGATTTATAAAAATCTTGATAAATTATTTTTTTTTTCTTAACCCGAACCTGGATTATAACTGTTTTTGTTACATGATAAGATTTTGATGCTTATGTAACTTACACCTACCAAAAATGAAAGAAATCTATAGGGTGGTTCTAAAGTTACTACGTACGAAAATGTCAATGATACATTTAAATAACTTTGACATTAAAAGTTAAGCAGTAAAACGGGATGTGTACTTCGAAAAATATTTTGGTGTCGCTCTATTTTTTCTGTTCTCTTCGAATAATCTATTGGATTTTAAAAATTCTGATATACGGGATGTTGTTTTGGAGATTATCGAATTTTGCAAATTTTTCTCAAACCAGACCTGGATTATAATTATTTTTATTACACTATCTTATTGTGTTATCAATGTAATATATCCTTACCAAAAATGAAAGAAATATATAGGGTGGTTCTAAAGTTATGGCCTTCAAAAGCATTAGACTAAATGAATAAAACACCCTGTATCTCTGTTAACAATTATGTTAGACCAATTAACCAAGGCTATTTGGAACCACCAAAGTGTCCTCTACTTGCAGTTAACCTATGGTGGTTTAACTATGAAACACCCTGTATAATCAGTGAAATTTAAAACTTCATTGAAGCTGTTTTGATTATTATTATCCCCTAATTATACACTATCATTATTTTTTGGAGCTATTTTCTACCTTTTGTAAGACTTTTTTGGGTTAAGTGTGGAATAGTTTTGGATTTATATTAATTCATATAACATAAAATAATGGTGGCTTCAACATACACACAACTACTCTGCATAAAGTCATAATTTATACTACTAAACACTTGTCACTATTGTCTTAGAGCGAGAGTAGGACAATAGATAATTAGTGTCCGGGCTGTACCTATAGGCAACCTATAACACATTCTAACATAAATTTGGATATCCTATCAAAATTAATTTTTGTATGCAAAAGATTAATACAGAGTTTCTAATATAGTTTTTTGTATAGGCTCGATTCTACGCTCCAAGTACAATATTCATAGACGAAATAGATTCCTTATGTTCAAGAAGGGGTTCAGAATCGGAACATGAAGCGTCAAGACGAGTGAAATCAGAGCTATTAGTTCAGATGGACGGTATTACCGTAAACAATGACGAACCAGGAAAAGTTGTTATGGTTTTAGCAGCTACCAATTTCCCTTGGGACATAGACGAAGCGTTAAGGCGGAGATTAGAAAAACGTATTTACATACCTCTCCCAACTATGGAAGGAAGAGAAGCACTTTTAAAAATAAATTTAAGGGAAGTGAAATTGGATCCTGATATTAATTTGACAACTATTGCGAAAAGATTAGATGGTTTCTCTGGAGCTGATATTACCAACGTCTGCAGAGATGCTTCGATGATGTCGATGAGAAGAAAAATATGTGGACTAAGACCTGACCAAATAAAACAGTTGCCTAAAGAAGAACTAGACTTGCCTGTAACTATGAGAGACTTTGAAGAAGCCTTAGTTAAAAATAATAAGAGTGTTAGCAAAGAAGATTTGGATAAGTATGAGAAATGGATGAATGAATTCGGATCATCATGATTGGGATTTTAACTGATGTATTGAACTTTATTTATTTATTTTAACTGTAATTTTTTTAAGATTTTTTATAGTGAGCTGCATTTTCTGTTAACATCCAATAATTTATTAACAAAAATTCTGTTATTTTTCGGATTCAAATACTTATCTTTTAGCTCTCTTATATGCCAAGGTTTTTGGTACTAAGTGAGAGAGTTTAAATTGGATATGAATCCGCAATATCGAAAATTCATATTTATTTTCTAATCTTGAGCGTGAATGTAACTTTCGATGAGGACATCGACATCTATACCATATTTGAATTTAAAAATTATAATTCGCAACTCTGCATGACAGTGCAAACAAATTTTAAAATAGTTTGTTCCAAACATTGAATTGTTATATTGCTGAGGGTGTAATATTTGACTTCTTAAATAAATAAATGAACCTCTCTATTTATTATTATGAGTTTTTGATGAAATAAAATACCAATACTTTTTACAATACCCTGGTTGGGAGATGCTATGCTTTGCGACAAGTCATAGTTGACAAGGGCGAATCACAGATTCCACTATACATAACAGGGGGAAATACGTTTCAACAATTTAATTTTGATTTTTACACAATTGGGATGTTGACTGTACTTAAATCATATTTAAAAAAATAATACTAAATATTTGCGCCTATATTGGGTACTAATGCACAATTTTAAAACCTATTTTATCATTTTTATAATTTATACACAGAACTCAGTTGAATAATATTTGAATCTTCAAATTAAAATATGATTTATTTATTCATTTCTATCGTATTGTTTTCATTATTGTTATTAAAAACCAAAAACTGTTCTGTTTAATTTAAAAATTACACTGTCCTAAAAAAATGTTCTTTACCCTTTAATACTTTTTTCTGTGATAACTATCCAAAGTAGGCTTTTGCATCCAAATCTATTGGAATGTTGACGTTTTCCGCTATCTGGTATCATTGGCTTTACTTTGGCGCTTGCCTATTTTTATAATTTAACTTGAAAAACTTTGAAGATGGAAAAGTAGGTGACTGGTCTAGTATTGATGATTTAATTTAGAATAAAATAAAAATGTTTCAAAAAATATTCGATAAATCTACGTCGTAAGTATATTCAAATTTTACGTTAAATATTTATAGCACTGCTAATTCTTTTGAACAAAAAAAAAGCTAACCAATTTCTACTGTTTTGTAATATGTTCAAATAAAATGCAGTAATCTATTTTCCACATGAGAAGGCGTTTTTAAATATATCCAGCCATTTTTTTTATTGTGAACATCGGTAACCAAGAAAGTGTAATTTCACACATTTAAATCGACCTTTTTCGGGATTCCCCACCTAAATTTTCAACATTCAAATTTGCTCTAATCTTTTTAACAATCTTTATAATCATTTATCTCTATAATGTATAATTTTGACACTAAAATGTAATAATGATGGATTTTAATTGTAAATGGAGCTGTCGGTAAATGATTAACTTGAACTAAAAATTTGTTTGAATACTGGAACAGCTAAACTAAGATTAAATATTGAATGCTGTTTTCTATTTTCAGCCGAACACTGTATAATATGTATGTTTTGTTTTAAAAAAATAGTGGTTTAATACATTTGTTTTTGTCAAATTCAAGTGACAAATGAAAATATAAAATGCGCGTTGGTTTAACTGGTTCAGGTTTTTTCTCGGAAATTTGATATTTTACCAGAAATTTTTAAAAAACTGTTACTTCGACTAATGTTTGTTTGTTTGTTATTTGTGTTTTCTGTAAAATTTCCTAATTTTATCTCAATTTGTTAAACTGTTGTGTTTCGTATAAACCAAAGTGTCTCCATTTTTACTATAAATATATACCAGAAGAGTTCTGAAAAGGTCGCCAATTTACCAACCCTTCAAACCTAATCTACAATAAATATTAACAAACTACATACTTTTTAAAAAGAATGAATATATTTTTTTAGTAACAGAAAAATTTCCAATTCACACTTTAAAATAAATTCTTAGCTATACAATTTGAGATATTTGTATACAAGAATTAGCTCTCGGACGAGAACATACACCTTGCGGTGCAAATACGCCGAAACCGGTCCACAAGTGATGCTGTCCCTTATAATTGCAAACCAGAATGGTTGGTTCAATCTTGTAGATCATACCGACCCCGTTTGACTTGGAAGTGTCATTCAATGTCTGTCGGGGCATATAGCCCGAGAAGTAGTTGTTGCTTCTTAAGTTGAATGGTCACTTTTTTTGAAAAATATTTTTCAAAACTTTGTTGTAAAGCATTGAATAATATATTTATTCTTCGATATCTATTTGTATACAATTAAACACTCTATTTTCTACTTTTTTTAGTCTTTTTGAAATGTTAATTACCATCAACGCCGTTTGGTTAATTATCTAATACACTCAATGAATTGTTGGGTCTAGTTTACATGAGCTAGTAGCCTAAGAATTTAAATTAAGATCGTTTTTTTACTTCATGATGTATATTTGTTGCTTTTGATTGAATTCAATTTTGAAATATATTACAAAAGAGAATTCTCGTGGCGCAGATTAACGTGTCTTGCACTTCTGCAAAAACTTGAAATGCTTTAATAATTAACTATCTACTTGTGGATAGAAGTCAAAGACACGTTTTTCTAGACGTTAATCTTACTTTTCGTAATAAAATACTTGACCAATTTTTTTATTTGCAACAAATATGTCAAAAGTATGTTTACATATTACATAATTTGCAATAACTATGGTTTTTGGTTAACTCGAGAGGTTTGTTTAGTTTTCTGTGTTTGATTGTGTTAATTTGATTTCTTATTATGTAGTTCGTTATTGGTTTCAGTTGCCTCCGGTGGCTTCCAGAGGTTGGGGTTGCCTTTTTCAAGTATTTTAATTGACTTCAGTTGAATTTTGTTGTTTTCAGTCGGATTCAGATATTTTTATTCGGACTCAATGTTTTTTTTTTGTTGTGTTTTTAGTCGCTTTCAGTTATTTCCAAGATTTTTAGAAGTTTCATTTGTCTGCTGACTTCCATCAGTTTGAGTTACCTTTTTCAAGTGTTTTAATTGTTCACAGTTGACTGGAACTTGAATATTATAAACATTGCTACATTAGATAGTCATAAGAAGCATCATTCATTGCATCACTTTTTATCAATAGGTATACATTACAAAGAGAAACAGGATTGTATTATTTCTAAATTTGTTTGATATTTAAATTATTCACTGTTTTATCATAAAATTACAGAAAACGTCTCACAAACAATTGTGTCAAAATAGGAAAATAAATACCTCTGGTGCTAAATATTTATTTATTTCCTTTAGTCTGAATAATTTTTTTCTATTCGCTACCTACATTAATATACTTTGTACGTGTGTACTACAATTATTTTTGTTTATTTCGATTTTAATTATATATTTTCTGTTATTTTATTACCTAAATAAAAATTTGACAATTGATTTATTTACTCCGAATTACAAATTGTTATATTAAGGAAATCTCAAAATGTACCTATAAGTATTTAATTATTTAACCAAAGTTTAATTGTAGATTATGTTTGCAAATATATTAATTCCGCCGTTAGAATCATTTTAATAAATATGATATAATAAAATGTATTTATTATTACATTGTGTTTTATTAGTCCTTTGCCCGTGACTCATTTAATTGATATCGCTGTTTAATCAGTTGATTGATACGACTTGGGAAGTTTATTTGAATGAGTTCTTTGCATAAAATTCTTGATTTAATAAAATGTTTCAAGTCTGCTAAAAAGTATCTTTATATAATTAATATAATAATTATAATTGACCATTTTTTATATAATTCGAATTAAAAATATGATTTTACTGCCAATTAACTTTTTATTTTTGTACCATTAATGGATCCCAACGAAATACCAAGAACGTTATAAATCGGTAAAATTACAAATTTTAATAGCCCATCCTAAACTATCCAAAATATTATCTTTAAGTCTCAGTGAATGTCACCGCAATATTCATACAAACTATCCAAATTTTAAAAAGACAGGACTGCTAAAGAAAAGAAGCTATATGTAGTAAATAATTAACGACTAACAAGAACAATGATTAAAAATAAGTACATTGGAATATAATGTTACCTAAATTGTTAGTATTGCTAATAAGAATAATAAATATCCTTTTAATGTTTACAAATAATAATCTTGTTTTAATCATAAGGTTTTGAAAATTTAATTATTACATACTGATATACCAAATTCAACTTAATTTTGTTTCAAATATAGAGCTGATGTTTACTTAGTACTGAATTAACTAAATTTAATACTTTTCAGTGAGTTAAAGTGCTAAAATATTTATTGAAATTATGTTGAAATATTTTCAAATTAATTATTATAAACACAATACCAGTTGTACGTTAGTTTATTGTTAGGTTAAGATAACAATATAGACGGGGCCTATTTTAATATTCCACCTTTTAAGTAAGCAAGAAACCAAATATACAATTTTTATTTATCTCTGATTTTAAACTGCTTATCTTAAATATACGTTTGTTGTGTTTTTAAAATAAGTATTTACTTTGAATAATTGCAGTAATTTAAATACATGAATCAGTGAGAAAGTACCTTAGTCGGGTCAATAATTTGAATTGTCCCGCCATTACAGTTCCATGAAAAATACCGCGTTTACAAGTCTACGCTACGATACAGCGCCACAGTGGCGTAAGAATAAGCAGATGGAAAAATAGTTCTTACATTTTCGACGAATTATTTAGTGATACTGTGACAAAAATTAGAAAATTTTATTCTAAAGTGTTCCCAGAAGTGTTATTAATATGAGAATATCGAAATATTCGAAATTATTCAAGGGTACATAGTGAAATAACGAAGTAAAATGTTGGCGTAGGAATCGGACCTCTACCCATAACCGCCATAACCTCCATTCGTGTTATTGGAGTAGATACGGAATTAAGTTGTGTGTCAGATGTGTCTACCAGTTTGGATTATTCGAAAAGTTATATGGTTTTATTTATTTTCAGCGTAAAAAGGGTGATTCAGTGAGTAATTTATTATGTGTTTGAAAGGATTAGGGTGCAAATTAGATGACCAAAATGAAGAAAAGCTTCCGTTGTTGACTATAACGGCGGGGTGTTGGCAACGATCGGCCGTGCTAGATCGCAGCCGTTTTTCTTAACATGGCTGCAACGCAGGCCGAAAAGCAACAAAATGACGTGAATAGTGATAAAGTGCAGTCAGATCAGCATCTGAACGTGCGGAATTCCTTATTGCAAAATGGGACCGATAAGAGTAGTGTTCGTGGAGGTGGCGGTATAGTGCATACAAAGGCTAAAAACACCGGCGGCAAAAACATCGCCATAGAAATGAGTCAATACCGACAGGATAGCAGCGGTTGCGGTTCAACGACGGTTCCTGGACAGACAAACTCTAGTTCGGGCCCCACGTCCACCAGTGTCCCCGGTCCAACATCCGAGCCTAGTCTTGGCGGAGACTCTGAACCGTCGGCTGGGGGCACAACCACCGCTTCAGACTCAAATATCTATTCGACGGAGGGCCCTCCGGCCCCTTCGCCAGCTGCCGCCGACGGTCACGGTTACGGTTTTTCTTACGGGAGAGACGTGCATAATAGCGGAGAAAGTGGCATCCACGCGTTTGGGCCGCGACAACCGTTTGGGGCCCCAAAACAGATGCCCCCACATCAGCCTCATCAACGGTTTGTAACGGGACCGTCGATTTCCCAGCCCTCGGGTCCAACGCCTACGTTGAATCAATTATTGCAAAGTAACAATAATACAATGCCTCATCGATATCCTAACAGTTATGGTCACCCTGACCAGCATTATAACCAGGCTTGGCCGCCACAGAAGCCCTTACAGCAGGTTTATGCTCCAGGTCCTCCAGGAAGCGGAGGACCAGCTCCAGTGGGTGCTCCGCCAACATCATCGTATAGGACACAGCCATCGGTAAGTAATTTTTATTAGTTATGTTTGTCAACCGCCCTCGTCGTCGTGTAGGGACACGTGTGCCGTCTCCTAAACTGTAGGTCTTAGCAGGAGAAGCCACGTGCTGAAGTTTGTTTACCATTTCACGTCGACAGGACCGGCTCAGGCAATCGAGTTTCATTATACATACTCCCGAATTTGTTTCCTAATTTTAATTTGTATCTACCATGCAACTTTCGGCCTTGAACTTGCTTTGACACTCGATTATGTACCTCCCACTTTGTTATTATGCAATCAGCTGACGTGTCGCAAACGTGACGTCAAACACTTCCGTACACCCACATAAATATATTTGGAGTTTTCTATAAACCTGTAAACCCCTTTAACCCTAAAACATGCCCTGTATTATCTATACATCTGCAGGATTCCTTTTCACTGTGCTTTTATGTCCTGTTTTCAACATTAATTCGTACATCCCTACACTTTATTTGCTTTTTAATATGAACATTTCGAAATCTAACCGATTTTATGAGTTAAGGGTCGTTTATTGTAAGAGGTGTCATACATAATAAACAAAAACCTGTTTTCATTGTATGGTTGAATTGTAAACAACTTTGTAATAACTTAATTTGCTGTTTCAATACATATTCAACTATCTATAAAATCAAAACATTGAACCACGTGTAGAACATTTACCTAAATAATATGAGCTCGATTTTTTATTTTTTTATTTTAAATTTCAGATAGATGCGAATTCCAAAATTACTTTTATTACGAAAATAAATTGTATTTATATACAAAAAATTACATAAAAGTACCCATGTTAACAATTCTAGCTAAAAACAAAATCAATATTATTGTTATTACATAATTGTGTCAGGTTCCTTATTGTTATTTGTATAATAATGATTATATCAGTGTTTACTCAATTACTAATGAACAATAATTTAGATTTAGATTTTACCAAAAACGAATTCACCAAGCACCAACTTAAAATTATTTACTTGTATAAACAATTAAGATAACATTGTAGAAATTAATATTTCCCATCAATTAAGTAATAAATTTTCGTGTAGGAATAAAATAGTAATTTAATAGATGTCCCAAAAAACAAGATTCGTAAGTAGTAAATACAGAAATAAATAGGATTTACATATATAATACATTCCTTAATTTGAAGATAAAAGGCATTATACATAGTTGAAAATCATATGATTTTTATAAATTACACTACACTAAATTGTAAAAATTCCTTCAAATTAGTCTATCCATGAGAGTAGTGCTTAATTGCTTAATCCTATTTTCTCCCCTAAATCAGTATCATTTTTAGAGAGGAAATAATGTATATCATATCAAAAAATACGGCGAAAAATCAATTTTGAGAGCAACACACAATATAATGTGATTATGAAACTTTTTAACTCAATGTTTCTATTTCCATTTTATAATTTATTTGGAATATTGAAAAATATTAACAACTATAAATTAAAATCTTTGTATTTTCTCATACAATTGAAAAAATCTAAATCGTCTTTATATAGTGCTTTAAACTCGAATTTTCATTAATCCTGCAATGAACATTATGCTACTTAAATTCCTTTGACAAGTCGATGATGATGCACCTTCCAACAACCTTCTCAACTGTCAAATATCTTTCCACCAATATTTTTTATCAGTGTTGAACGTCCTTAAGGAGATTTCCCCATTTTCCTATGATCAAGAGTCAAGGTTGTGTGGATTGCTGGACACATTTTACATGGGATAATATAAACTGTATAAAAAGACAATATTCGTTAACATTTTACGATGTACATATCGAAAAGTTTATTGAGTATAATATTCATATTAATGAAGTAAGTTCCATTTCGGATCTAACTCATTGATGATGTAGCCTATGGAGGGTAGAAGGAAGGAGCACCATCTTGTATGGGTGACAAGTTGAAAAAGTGTCCACCTGTAAACAGCAAATTATAATTCGAAGATTCACCGAAATGGCGCTCGTGTAAATAATGGAAATGATGTGAATTTAGGGTTATAAACCGAGTGAAGTGTGCTGGGTTGAAAAATCTAGTATTTTTCGTGACTTGTGTAGTTGAAAAATATGCAGTATTTAAAATCTCAATTATTTACGTAGTATTTCCTTTTTTTAAGTTTGTATCTTACTCTAATAATTCATGGCGCCGTTTTTAAAATCCTTCCACTTGCTACTATGGCGCCATCTTAATTTGCTTCCTTTCGATGGACACTTTTTAATACATTGAGGTGGTGCTCCTTCCTTCTACCCTCCATAATGTAGCCAGACATATCACTCACAAATCGAAGAGTAAAATAATATGTCTTCCAGATCCTGTTTATATAACTGAAGTGGGTTAAATATCCCTTATATATTGATGGTCACATTTCTACTTTTTTAAAAGGACCTACAAATATGAAATATTTTCATTTTCCTAAATATAGAGGATTTAAAATAAATGAGATTTCGAAACTTCTAACTCAGTTATTGTTAGTTAAAACTTTCAGTTCATGGAATATAATATGGTTGTTATGGTATATTAGAGAAGAGAGAGAGAGAAATAAACTTTATTGATACTATTGCATCAAAAGGACATCGACCGAAGTCTTTCAGTCAGTTTACACAGTTTTTATAGTACATATATATAAATTTTTTCTAAATCTAACTTATTCGGTAAGTATGAAATCAGTAAAAAAAACAATATTACAATAGGCAACATACATCGACAAGTTCAAATTATATACAAGTTATATCAAGGAAGGAAAGGATTGAAGGAAAGCTGCTTAATGATTTAATATAGAGAGGATTTCTTCAAATAGAGTTTTTCCTTCATGTTTTCTACGCTGAGCATTTTCATTATGTGAGGCTCAATCATCCGGATGTTGTTTTCTTCAAGGCAGAAGGATTTAAATAATTCATCAAGTCTCATTTATAGGTTCTATTCCAGTTTTAATGTGAAGGAGTCTATTTGGAGGGTTATGCATTGGATTACCAGGGTGTCTTATTTTTGTTATTTTCCGGAGGCTTGTTGTTTCACCTACTCTTATATTGTTTTTTGTCGGGTTCTTACAATTATAGAGAATTGTAGAAACATACTCTATTAAGGGTGGACAAATCATTTTATAAATATTGGCAGCGGTTTTAGTCTCAATTCCCTCATTCCTATATGTCGGGCTTCTGAAGTGTTGTGCTCTGGTTATCATTTTTCTTTTCATAGATGATGTGTGATAGTTGAATTTTAGTTTGTTCTCTATTTCCATTCCCAGGTACCTGACACATCGGGAGGGTTATGGCATATTATAATGTCTGTTTCTGTGATAATCTGTTTTCGTCTTTGTTCCAATTTTATTAACTGGTGTGGTATTGTTGAAACTTTTGAAAGCCAAATAATAAAAATTTCGTTTAAATCCTATTATTATGTAGTAGTAACTAATTACCTATAGTGTCACATTGTCTCCTAAAATGTGATATATTCCTCTACGAAAATAATATCTATGTTGAAACAAAAACAACTAATATAACTAGACATAGATTCGTTTTAAAATATCATCACAATTTTCGTCAAGATTATGTGGCATTGAAAAATATCTGGAAGCTTTAGGGAATTAAATTGCTATATAGATACATGAAATTATTGTAGTGTGTACAAAAGAGTCCACAATAAATGAATAATGGATACACCTTGCAAAAATTGACTTAATTAGGCTAGCTCGTAATGTATAATTATGCAAATGTTAAAAGTTGCATTTCTCTGATGTAACTTAATAGCTGTTCCCTATACCTATATTAATCTTTGCCTATATTATTGTTTTTTGTTTGTTATTTTATGGTGAACCCAAGTGCTAGCAAAACGACTTTTTTTAAATTAAAATACCTACAAAACAGAAAAAGGAATTTTCTATTGCGTGTGGAAACATTCCTTTGAATGTCAAAAGAAAAGGACATTCTTGTATTGATAATGAAGCTATTATTGATTCACTTGTATGATGAAGAGTTATTTTCTCTAGACAGTTATTGCTATTATGGATATAAAAGTAGTTTATTTACAGACAAGTACTCATTTTTCTGCATTACTGACTTCATGTCTCTCTTTGTTTCTTTATTTTATCTATACAAGTTATACAATGAAAATATTCCTAATATTTTCTGTTTGATAGGAATGGAACCAAATAAATCCTGTAAACCACTTAAAAATTAGTATGTTTTCAATAAACAGTTATACATTTCTAGTTGTTGTGAATTGTGAAAAATATTTTTATTTTTCTCAATGAAGTTATATTTTTATCTACTCCTGTTTTGGTACAGGGTAGCCTTCAGAGTGGAATATCTTCAATCTGTCTATTTATGTCAAGTGGTTTTTATATTTGTTGAAAAAATTAATTTTCCACAATACAGTTCTGTATAGAAACGTCAAACTTCACCTTCCTCATATGTTTTAATTATAAAGGTTCTGTGCAAACTATCGTTATCCAATTGATTTTTTTTTGTCCTAATTTCAAGATGAAAGGAGACTAAAACTGATTTTAAAATAGTTTATTTTTAAGTATAATTTCATTTGTTTATTGTAAAAGTAGTTGTTTGTGTTTGGGTGTCCTTGATCTCACATCGAGCATGGCTAGTATTTGTACTTTTCTTCTTGCAATCATTAATTGTTTTTTCATAATTATCTTTGAAGGATGGAGACGTGTAGTGTACAATGGGAATTTTACTGGTCCTCCCTCAAGGCTCTTGAAAATTCATATTGTGTGTGTGTGAAAAAAGGAAAATAGCTCCGAATCAGATCATTTAGCACCAGAATTTTGTTGAAATTTTATTTAAATATTAATTTCAACACTTTTATGAAATTCACTGGTAAATTAAAACGGCTATCTCTGCTTAGAACTTGAGAGAGGTTTAAAGGCAGGCAGAAGTTTTGTTTAAAAAGTAACTGAATTAAACTGTTTCAGCCTTATTAATAATGAACAGGATAACAGCATACTAACTAATAGGTTAAGCAAATCATATTAATAATTGAATACTTAGAAACATGTAACAAACAATATGTTTTTATAAGATAAACATGACAACAACGTAAAATTCGTAAAGGGCTATATTCACTCACATTTCTTTATGTAAAATTTCTTTGGTGTTCTGTTGATTCTAACCCTTGTTTTTATTGATGGAGGAATAGCGCTGCAAAAAAGGCTAAACATTTTTGTTAATAAGCAATAAAAATTTAGTTCATAAAAATTTGTCGACAAACAACAAAAGCAAAACAAAAAATATAAATTTAAAAAAATGCAAATAATACAATTTTTATATTGATCCATTGCACTTGAAAATGTATTGTAAATATGTCACAACTCTAGAATTTGTTTAATATTGTTAATTTTCATGAAAATAATTAAAAATTATTAATGAATTTTTTTATATAACTAGTACAACTTCATGAAAAAAAATGATCATTGGTGGTTTCTAAAATTTCTCTGTATATACTGCTGTCGAAAAGCGACCCCTGTGAGATTTCGTTCTTTATTTTGACTTGGATTCTATAGCGAATCTTCATCTTCAGAATCTACATC
This sequence comes from Lochmaea crataegi, assembly GCA_947563755.1. Taxonomy (NCBI): domain Eukaryota; kingdom Metazoa; phylum Arthropoda; class Insecta; order Coleoptera; family Chrysomelidae; genus Lochmaea; species Lochmaea crataegi. Next base: position 29,855,303 of record OX387422.1, on the reverse strand, counting down.
TACAAATAATATTGTAATTTGTTTAAATATGTAAGGAATGGTAAAAGTGTCTAACCTGAATTTTTTTGTATACAATCACGTATATCCTGTATAAAAATGTTTTCTATTATAATCACAAAGGGACAATGAATTCTACTAACATTTGACCAAAAAAGTTAGGTTAACTTAAACACGGTGTAAAACATACCCAAACTTACTAACGATTTAGTATCATTCTAGTGTTGAAATGATGTTAAATGTATTTATTAATATGCTTTTTACTAATTTAGTTTTAAAGTCATGTTAGAATAATCTAAATTTTATTATTAATAAGGCTGATTGACTTTGAATTTTTCTTGCTGAATGAATTCTCATCGCAGCTACAACAGTATGATGGCCATACTATACCTTGGCAAGATGGTTGAATGTTTTCGCCATGATACAAACATTTTATTTTTCAGTTAGTCACAACTTTTACAGAATAAGTTACAGAAAATTCAATAATCATATTGTTTTAACATGGTACTTATTTCGTACGAGTATAATACTATACTTTTTCTACGACTCTTAAAAATACGATTCTAATTAATTGTAAAAATGTTTTATCATAAAATTAGTAATCACTGGTTACTTTCGTAGCCTACTTGCTTCAGTATAATTGTAACACAACCTAATTGAGTAAGGAAATGGCAATTTATCTCCGAAGTCATATAAATGTGTGAAAATCATTTTTATTCCTTTTCAAATTTACGGGTGTAGTTAAAAGCTATTTAATTGCAGTTAGGATACGGATTTTTATCTGTTTATTATCCGAAATCGAAATTGATGTTTTTTATGCTTACTTTTTTAATTACGCCAACCGATTTTCGATGTTCCTTGTCAACACTGGTTTTTCATTTAATTAATTATACAATTATTAGCATGTTACAAAAATCTAAAATATATCAAAACCGAATGATTTAATGTATAAATTACTCAAGAACTTCCTCTTGGATATGTTAGTTTAACTTCATTCTCCACTGTAAATTTGTATTGGATAAAAAATATAGTCATTAACAGTGCGAAAAATAGTGAATAGGAATGATTTCAACCGGAATATTACTTTCAAACAATTATGAAAAATTCGTTTATTTTGGAAATTTTTAATTCTGTCTTCGCTCTCAGTTTTATATGTAGAGGTAATAAAAATACATCATCCTTTCCCCACTGCCTCATTCAAAAACAAAACAAATTTTAAATCTGGAACTTTCTATTTTTATTTGTCAAATTATATTCTCCTATTGGTTTTTAAAATTTGGACACCATTCATAGAAATGTTGATTTAGTAATAACTAGAAGAGTATTTTAAAATTACTAAGTACCTTCCTTGTTACAAAATTGTTATAAACAGAATTAGTCATCTTCGGATTAAAACATAAATTTGCCACCATGAATTGAATGAATCCAGGTTCTTCTAAAAATAGAAAAGACCTAACAGCTGGCAAGCTTTAGGTCAAAAATATTTTAGAAATATGAATAGTGATTTAATTGCAACAAATAAATGGTTAAGTAATTATAAATTTCAGATAATGGGCAACCATATTTTGTTAAAAAGCGTTCAATTTAAAAAAATATTTCATCATTTATTAAGATATTCATTTGTACATATAGGTAATGTTGGTAATTTAAATCAGACAAAGTAATCCAACCAGAATGCCTTAATGCTCCTGAATGATTAGTTTTGAATGAAAAACTGATTTGGAACAAATTTAAAAAAAAGGAAAATTGTTGGAAAAGTACTATACACAATTAACACTGACAATAAAACATATCGACTTTGAAGTAGTAAAGGAACAGAAGAATTTACGGATATACTTTATGATCTGAAAAAAAGAAGGTCATAGTTTCACGGACATCTTCAAAGAATAGAACCGATGATGTTAACACAACAAATTGTAGAATATTATGAAAATCGTAATAAAAACAAAAACGGAAACAGTAGGGGATCGCAACAATAAAAGAAGACTTAATGCAGCAGGTATAATACAAGTAGATGTTTCATACATGGAAACATTCAGGACAAGATTTTTAATTGGAAGTTTCTCAGATAATACTCTTAAAATGTCAGGAACAATTTGGTATGACAAAAGAAAGAGCTCATTAGGAAAGAATGAAACAAATATGGGCACAGAGGAAAGCAAACTTATTAAAAAAGCACTGATTGTACCTCGTATGGTCCGGTGGTTTCTCCTAATTGTATGAAACATTGGTTGATCTGTTCATTAGCCACAAAACAGCTAAGAATTTTTTTTCTGCAACTAACGTGTTGATAATTTACGTTGTAAATTAAAAAAAAATAGAGTCTTACTTTCACTTCATATACTATAATTATGTCAAAAAGAGAACTAGAGTCGTTTTCCGCGATGCTTCTATTTTTTTAAGTTAATGAAATATATCAGCTAAATTTAAATAAGATTAATGTGAAAATTGCATGTTCAGCATACATTTATGAAACCTAACGGTAAGTAGAAATAAATGGTATTAAATATTTGAAACAGGTTATAGTAAATGTAAAAGGTATAGTTTGCAAATCAACCGTAAATTTACAACGGTTTATATAAAGGAATTACAGGGTATGCTTTAATATTTTTCTTTTTTGCAATTATGCATTGGAAAATATTTAAAATGAAACTCGTTTATCGAATTTTGATGTGTTCGATTGGAATACAAATGACATAGAAATGATGTCAATGATATGATTCTTATTTAAAATAGTTTAGTAAAATGAGAATGTAACCTGTTAACAGATGTTTATTTATATTTCACTTATAAAATCGAGGTGACTTGAAATTTATAAAAATAGGTATTTACATCTATACTTGATAATATTATAATCCTTATATGTTAAGATTAGACAATTTAAATCTAAGATTTCGTATAGACTTTAGTGTAGAACAAGGTAATTATTTTAATTGTCGTAAGGCAAAATAACTATATATTTTTGAGTTTTTTTTGTACAGAACAGTATTTTGTAGAGTCTGCTGTCGAATTACTTAATATTTAAAAAAAGTGTTCTCATAAAAATGTTGGTGTAACCTCTCCTTCTAATTTGGAGAATTTTAACCATGTCCGAATGGCCTACAAACAATGTCCACCAAAGAAAAATGGAGTAAAAACCGACGAATAAGTTGTTTATTGGCATTAAAACTATCAGTGCATACCTATTTTTAATCAATATTAAACAAGGCGGTCAACTTTGAATGTACAGTATTGAAAAAGCATGGTTTGCTAGTTAAACTTGTGTATTTCATTCGAAAATGAAAAATCCATTAACTCACAATCAGATTCTGTCTGATAAACTGCGAAACGTGCTAGAATTCCAATTTTACAATAATTGACAGTGCAAAACTTTTCATTGTTACTGCCATTGAAAATCAGAGTCAGAATCGAATTTTTGTTATTCCGTTTTTATGAAACAAATTACACCGAAAGTTTTACAATAAACAATATCCTTGATTTACAAAGAAAAAAGTCAACGATTCATAAGCTTCGAAAATATTAATAAATTTCTAGCAACTGTGAGTCACAACTAAACAAGAAAACTTGGTTTATTTTTTGTGTATGTCGTAGGCTTATGGTAAAATCAGTCTTATTATTATACGCCTAGTCTTTTTCAATACGACTAGTCCTATTATAATACTTTACTACGCAACTCGCGGCTCTAACTTTTTCAAGAAGGGGAAGGAAAAATAACCATTCCATACACTATACACCCTTCAAAGGGGAAGGGTGAATTGTAATAAGACTGATTTTACCATAAGCCTGCGACATATACATTAGTCTAGTCTACTGGTTCATTCCGAATTTTGTTTGCAGTTATCTCCAGCGTACGGAGGTGGTTCGGCACCAAGTCCGGGTTATAGCGAGAACCGATCGAATTGGCCAAGCGGGCCTTCGGGTCCGGGTGGCCACGGTCCAGGTCCGGGTCCTGGGCCAGGTAGTCCAGGTCAAGCTAACTCATCAGCACCAGCCAGTCAACCATCTCCACAACCATCCCAACCTCCCAGTCATTCTCCTGGACCCGGACCTGGAATGCCTCCCAGCCCGCAACATCAACCCCATCAGGGATTTCCATCGAGACCGGCACCGCCTACTACCCCCAACGCACATGGTCCTGATGCGGCGGTAAGTTTTTTTTATTGTTTTGTCACGCTTCTCTTAATAGACAGCACTTCGAAATATATTTCCTGGAGTCCTGGAAGATAGAAAAGTGTTTTTTTTGTAATATAAATAATATATATATATAAAATTTTCTCATATGCTTATTTCAGTAAATGGGTAAAATAGCAAAAAATGTGGAAATTATTTTTGTTAAAATCTATTAATATTTTTAGTTCCATCATTTAATTTTCGATTTAAATAATTTGTAACAAAATGTGTTTATTAACAATTTTTCATCCAAGAATCGGAAATCAATAAATTATCAAATCGATTTTGAACGTGAGTAACCCTGTATGTTACGTAACTAGTCTGGTATTGTTAAACCAAGAATGAATGATAAACGGATGTTTTACGAAATGGAAACGCAAGACAAGGAAAAGTGTTTTTGATGCAACAAAGCATTAGGCATAACGGTAAGATTTATCCACAAAGGAGTCGTGTGTTTGTATATGCAAATGCTCAAAGAAAGGAACGGAATTTTATAGGTTTTGTAGGCCAGTTGAACGCATTTTAATCTAACAAATTCGGTCCCTAACAATTTTACTTATTTTTCTTTTTTTTTTTATATATTTTAGTATCCTCTAATCCAGCGGTCTCCGACCTTTTAATTTTCTTTCGTACCCTTAAGCTTAATATTTTGCTAGATTGTATCCGTCATTAACATTTTTCAAACGTTTTTCTCCTAACTACTCTTGAAATGTTTAAATAATAATATAATATAATGTATATATTTTTGTTTATTTCCGAATTTTTCGCGCACCCAGGGGTGGAACCGCTGCTCTAGTCTGCGATTCTCTCATTCCACGTCTTTTGCTCGCCGTTTCCTCACTATTTCCTGTAACAAAGTTAAAATTACCATTGGCATGTAAGTTTATATTTAAAAAATATTAATATATTATGTTATACAATGTTGAAGAATTGCTACTTTTCTAAATCACTTTCACAGCAACTAAAGTATATCCATCGAACAAACAGAGCGACCCAAACAACGATAAATGCGTGATCGAAGTATGATCACCATGCGCCTTTGCATCTATTGGCTAAAATAAATATGCCTCCCTACGCTGCCCAATCGGATTTAACTGCTATCGGCCGGCAGAATTCATTGTCTTTGGTACATCGGTACAGAGTCGGAGAGATCACGTGCACTATGCATGATACTGTTTTGGAACAGAGTATAGGTTCATGTTCTGAAATATCACTATCGTCATTGACCTTTAAATGTATCACAATTTCAATAGTATTGTTAAATGTCATATATTGGGTAATTAACTACCTTTAGCGCGAGGCGATCAGGAGAACCCTAATAATGATGACGCAGGTACGCTTGCGGTACGTTTCCGCGCAAACAAGGGATTAAATTTGAACCATTTTATTTTTTAATTTTGTCTACTTCTTGAAAAAATAGGTAGGTCTTGGAAGAGCCGTAGAGTATGATTGTTTATATACAGATACATTCAAACACAAACGGAACATAGGGAGTTAGTGTATTCTCCGATCTAAATAGTCCACCAACAAAACATTTCTATAAGTTCATTTCAATGAATATCAAGTATTGATCTGGACAGCTGGATTCAGAACCACTGTAAGAAAGCCCGCCCCTTCTCCTTCCAAAATTTGTTAGTTATGTGCGAACTGCAATTTAGTATTGAATAATTATTTGATAGGGGTAGTAAACGTCGCTACATATTTGAAACAATATGCTTACGTTTTATGTTGTTAAAATCGAAAATTAATTGTTAAATTCTCTTTAACAATTAATGTTTCGAGTTAAGATAATATGTTTTGATTTCTTTTGGCCATAACGGCTTTCAGAATAAAAATAAATTCGTAAATGAAACAAAATAGGATTCTTTAAATTGAAACAAAGTTATGGGCTTGGACACTCTCACCCACTGACTGTCTGACGCTAATTAAGGACCGCCCACAGTTGAGAATAGGGAGTGGTGGGAATTGTTCGATATGTTATAGGTGTCCAAATAAACGATTGTAATAATCGTGTTTTTAATTTGTTGAAGCTGGATGTTGGTCGACTAGTTCAAAAGCAGTTCTGATACAATGCTTAAAATCCCTATGTTCCGTTTGTGTTTGAATGTATCTGCATATACAATAAGTGTAAGTTTACATAACCTAAAATACAAACATAATTATGATGCAAAAATCACTCACCCCATATATTTGTGTTCAATTTTTTTCTCATGTTGTATACCGATTATCAGAATGTCTATAGTTATTTCCTCGAGATATTTTTTAACTGTGCCCATAATATTGAATTTTTGCGATGTTGTCTATTCCCTTGGCATCACCAGAAATATTACTCCAATCTCGTTTGTCGTATTCCCGATTGTAGAAATTTATTTCGGAAGAACATTTATCAAAATTCACTAACTCACATTTTCTATAGATATCAAAATCAATACTGGATCGCATAAATTTCAAAGGCAAACTAAGGTTATGTTTACAGAAAAATTTATATAAATTACGTTCACTGTCCACTTAACGAGATCATACTACCCGCTTCCCCTTTTGAATGGTAATTTGACAGGTACCGTATATATTTTACTTTGTGATCCCATGATTAGGACGGCGATTGTAAGCTGGGCCGATTATCAGGTAATGCTCACTAATTGTAATCTCGGCCGACCAAAAAATTTATACCTGATTATAGGTATGTAAACTCGGCCGCCTCAATGGGGGACATCGGGCCAAGTTGCTAACCCAAAAATTGTGGAATTTTCTACCACTGGGGAAGGGGAATTTCAAAACAACTTTGTCATGTTTAGGTTCGCGTTGTTTATAAATATATGTAAACTGAAACTGAAATTTATGCTGGAGCTCCTGATTTTACGTCAATAATAACTATCAATCAATATCGTCATTGGATAAGAGATATGTCGCAATTCACTTTATTGACATGAAATCAAGTGCTCCCAACACAACATTCAGCCAATCAGATTCCAGTAAAGTGAAAGTTTTCATGATACTTTATTTGAGGAAGATTAATTGCTAAAATTTCACTTGCCTCAAGTATTGATTTGTTAACGTGTAATGTTCCTTGTCCTCGCCATTAATTATTAACTTGTTCTTGAAAAGTCTCGGACCGTTTGAAATTGGACAGAGTTTGAAAAAACCCGAACATCCCTCATGGTCTATAGAACTGAACTAACCTAACTAATTTGACAATTGACTTTTCTCTGTCTTGGATTGTGTATCAAGATAACTCATTACTGTTGTGAATCCTGTATCCCTTGCATTTTGGCCATTTTGTTGAATTTTTTGGTATTAATAATATTGAGAAGTTTTTGTTTTTGGCATTGTCTTGTAAGACTTCTGGAATTATAACATTGTTGATCACATCAAAAAGAACATAATCTTTACTTGATGATGATGAGCTCTGCTCAAATATTTCCATGAAATCATTAACATCCATTTCTTAAATATTAAATTTGAAAAGTAATAATCCAAAACAAACAACACACAATCCGTCAATAAAACATAAACCTCTAACCGCTTTAAGAAAATTTTCAAAATAGCTCCCACCCTACTCCTTTGCAAATAATTTGAGCATGCGTAAAAAATAATCCGAAAATCGTCCTTGTTCGAGACTGGGGACTGGTTTAGACGGTTTTCGAACCGTCCAAGAATTGTTCTAAAATAAACCCGAACGCCATACTGCGGGTTTCAGAACCATCCTGTTGAAACCCGAACATGCCAATTTCGACTGCGCAAACTCCGGTCAGTCTTAGAACAGTAATTGCATGAACAGGAATAAGGCTCTTATAAATCCTTAAGCGGCCGAGTTTACATCTGCCCGATTAGGAGTTTACCTTCATATTTTTATTCTTTATACAACAAAATATGAATCTCTTTGGGAAATTTTTACATTTCGGAAATGGAGATAATAGTTAGGTGCGTGACGGCAGCACCCCCAAATTCGAATTTTGCAAAAAACCCATATTTGCCCACATTTGCCCAACCAATAAATTATTTTGCCCACCCTCCAAAAAAAAGTTATAGGCAAAACTAATTTTTCTAAAAAAATTAGTTCCAGCACCCCCGTCTTTGAATTTGGCAAAAAGCTTGATGCAGTTGGATTGCCCAAGTTAGTCCATATTTGCCCAACCAAAAAATTATTTTTCCCACCCTCCGAAAATAAGTTATGGGCAAAACTAATTTTCCTAAAAAATTATAAAAAAAAAAGAAACTCTTCTTCTTCTTCTTCCTCTTCTTTTTCTTCCTCCTCCTCCTCTTCTTCATCTTCTTCTTTTCGAGTTTCTCGGGGAAGGAGTTTTCCTTTTCGGGAACTGATTGCATTTTCGGAATGGCCGTACCCGAAAACTCCTTTGTGCAAAGTTTCAACGGAATCGGAGACCAAAAAAATGTTGCTCTTGACCTTTCACATTAATTCACAAATTAAAGGTTAAATCTAACCTAACAAAACCTAACCCCAACCCTAGTTAGATTTGAAAAAGTTGGGCATGCGTTCTTCTTCCTCTTCTTTTTCTTCCTCCTCCTCCTCTTTTTCTTCCTCCTCCTCCTCTTTTTCTTCCTCCTCCTCCTCTTTTTCTTCCTCCTCCTCCTCTTCTTCTTCTTCATCTTCTTCTTTTCGAGTTTCTCGGGGAAGGAGTTTTCCTTTTCGGGAACTGATTGCATTTTCGGAATGGCCGTACCCGAAAACCCCTTTATGCAAAGTAAATAAATCTAACCCAACAAAACCTAACCCCAACCCTAGTTAGATTTGAAAAAGTTGGGCAATCCAACTGCGTATAATTTTCCGTAAAATTAAAATTTGATGGCGTACCAAGAAAAATCCAATTCTGAAAAATTTATTTTGTCCATAACTTCTTTCTTGGAGGGTGTGCAAAAAAAGTTATTTGTTGGCAAATATGGACTAACATTGGGCAATCCAACTTCGTGCAGTTTTCTGTGGAATTCGGAAAAAATTTTTTTTTTCGAAAAATTTGTTTTGTTCATAACTTGTTTTGGGGGGATGGGCAAAAAAATTTATTGGATGGGCAAATGGGGGCAAAACTTGGGCAATCCAACTGCATCAAGCTTTTTGCCAAATTCAAAGACGAGGGTGCTGGAACTAATTTTTTTAGAAAAATTAGTTTTGCCTATAACTTTTTTTTTGAGGGTGGACAAAATAATTTATTGGTTGGGCAAATGTGGGCTAACGTTGGGCAATCCAACGGCATAAGGTTTTTTGCAAAATTCGAATTTGGGGGTGCTGCCGTATAGTTGTTGATTCTATTATTGTATTGTTTAGTAGATATTTATTAATTTTATCGTGATTGTTTATGTTCAATTCCCCTATTTGGAATCACACAAAGTATTGGATATTTAGTTATTTATATTATATATTATTTATAAAATTTGTGCTATAAATCATTTTCAAATGAAGTATAACACATATTCTACGTAACAAAAATGATCACCAGTTAGCTCAAACACAGGAAACCAAATTATTCCGTTTTTTCACAGCACGAATACAGGAAAGTACTCATAACCTACTCGTATATTAATTTTACACGTATATTGCATTTTTTTCTTTTTTTCTCTATTCGTTAAAAGTGATATTGTAAATTCTCACGATGCAAGAAAGTTTTGTGCAACAATTGTGAGAATTTTGTGCCAAATTCAAACAATTTCTATCTAATTTAATATATAACGAAGTAACTCATCTATTTCCATGGTTTTCGATGCTCAATCTCAGTGGCGGCTCGTGGTTAATTTGATAGGGGGGTCTTAGGTGATGGGACCAAAATCTTAAAATACGGAACGACACTGACCAGCCCTCCGGAGGCCTATCCGCCGTAGCCGGAAATTTTTCGAAAATCCACTCCCAATTTCTGTCCTGAAGTCGTTAAAATCGTTAAAAAAGCAAAATTTGTGGAGTTCCTTTCCAAAGCCCCAGAAGCAACAAAATTTTTGGCCCACGCTTATTTTATATAAAAATAATGCTCTCTTGAAAAATAACCATATTTTATTAATTTCTATTCATATTAAATATGACAAACTTAAATTAAATCATAATTACTCTAAATATTTTTAAAATTCAAGTTAAGCCTTCGATCTTTTGTATTTGCAAAGTGATCAATAACCCTTTCATTAAAATTATGAATACTATTTACAAATTTCTTTTCTATTCTTAACATAGCTAACGCCGACAATCTCTCCTGTCCCATAGTATTACGCAAAAATGTCTTGATCCTCTTTAATGTAGAAAAACATCGTTCACTTTCTACAGTTGTCATGCCGATAAACTATGTTTTTTTTTTTTTTTTTTTTCTTTTTTAAATGTTTTAAGTCTTGGACACCGTTTTTACACCATAAAGAATTATTAGAAAAAAGCAGACAAACGAAACAGTAAAATGCATCACTTACTTCACATCCGCAAATCCAATCAGACAAATCATACATAGACCTGCGAAAATTGCGATGAACTTATTTGTTCTTGTCCTTGCTAGTCTGTTTAATTTTTAATTCTGGAAGAGGACGACCACTTTCTTTTAGTTTTAATAGTTTTTCAAAATTTAGTTCACTTTTAGTTCTCAAATTTTGAACCATTTGCACCACAGACATGATAAAAGGCGTAGAATAAAATAACACCAAATAATCAAAACACAAGTGTAAAAACACCCTTAAAAAACTAATCAAAAATCAAAATAAAATTAACAACTTATTACGTCAAAACTCTCGCTTCAAATACTCTCCCACTGCTCTCCTTTAAATCAAAATACAGCGCGGCCTGCCAACCCCTCTACTCATCTCTTTTCTAAGCGTGTAATAATCAGCCGACGTAAGTCGATTCATAGTCAATATCAAACCGGGCTTTTGACCCAACACATGTAACCTTCGGGCGTGTTTCTCTCACGCCGCGAAGATCGTCAGCGCTCGGAATATTCCGTTCCCATATAACGCTTTGAGGTCATCCGTGGGCCCCAGCCCGCTTTTCAATTTTGGTTTTCGCGGAATACGTTTACACGGGGGTCTTATAACGTTTTAGGTAAATTTTTATGTATAGTAGGTAGGTATATTTTATATTTTTTTAAATGCTTATTTAATTATTTTTTATTGGGAGGTCATTGACCCAATGACCTAATGGAGGAGCCGCCACTGCTCAATCTATAAATTGATTTTGAGTAACCGTTAATAATGCAATTTATAAACCCGGGTGTTGGGTGTAACGTAGCCACCTATCTCTGGGTGAACCAGTGCAATTAAGAGCGGTTTTGACCTTTGTTGTCGTCTAGTCTGATTTGCGGATACCACGTGTTTCGTATACACTAAGTGGGGAATCCTGAATGAATTTATATTTATGATTATCGGGAGAGCACAACAAATATTATATTAAGAATTTGTGTAAAAAGGATCACACCAAAACGAAATAGGAGTTTCCGGACAAATGTTCATTCTTTTATAAAAATCTAGGTGTGAAACTAATTTTAAAAGTTTTAAGTTAATTCTGTAGGTACAATGTTCTTTTTTTCGTCTATTTCTGCTTATTCCGTGTCTTTTTGTGTATCTACTAGTTAAAAAATTCAATTATCCTCATAATCTAGGTTAGGTTAGGTTTTTGGTGAGTGGGTCTATAAGGCCCTCTACTGCGACTCGCAAGAGTCTATTGTGGCTCACGCCTATTCAGATTTCACCAAACAAATTCAGCTTCTTAACAAAGCCAATTAGTTTATTTGGTGAATGATATTTCAGGTCTGAGGGCGAGAGAGAATCCCTGCCAAACATCAGATACCTGATTCGAGCCGCGGCGGGGCAGGCACAAATTATATGCTCTGCTGATTCATCATCTTCCAGACAAAGACGGCAGGTCGGATCTTCCGACAGTCCCAAGTTTTAGCATATGATGATTCAGATGCCAGTGGCCTGTTAAAAGACCTGTTAGACAACGTAGGTCATGCCTGCTATAGTCTAACATTTGTTTGGAGACATTCTTCGAAGGATGTATGAAAGCCTTTGAATGAACCAATCCTGGTAAATTATGCCAGAAGTCTAAAGCTCTTCTTACCGTCCAGGTATTCAGTGTTTGTTTGGCAAAACTTATTGCGATGCCAATTATTGGTTCTGGTCCGATAGAAACACGTACGGCACCCTCCCTTGCAAGAGAGTCTGCCTTCTCGTTTCCTTCCATGCCAGAATGGCCAGGGATCCAGACCAGCAATACTTTATTGAGTTCTCCGATTAAGGAGAGTCTTCTTTGGCAGTCTAAAACCAATTTCGACGTTACACGGTGAGAGCTAAGTGCTTTCAAAGCCGCTTGGCTGTCCGAGAAAATTTTTATTGTTCTATGTATGAGATTGGCTTGCTCCAATCTCTCCACACATGAAACAATGGCGTAAATTTCTGCCTGGAATACGTTTGCATAGGATCCTAGAAAGGTTGAGATTTCTGTCCTAGGTCTGCGCCCGTATACACCTGCACCAGAGCCTGAGGGTGTTTTTGAACCGTCTGTGTACCAACAGCTGTCTGCTCTTAATAGTTCATCCTTACGGAGGACCCATTCATCTCTATTTGGAATTAGGACGGTATAAGGCAGGTCGTAGTTTACTGTTGGAGGCATTATGTCAGAGGTCATTCCCAGAATACTGTGACTTTCAGTGTCCACTAGCATTCTGCTTCGTTCTGTATAAGCCTGATTTGTGCATTTAGAAATATGCACAATTCTGTAAGTTGTCCATCTAGCCTCTCTTTCCAAAAATATATGGAGAGGAAGTAGGTCCAGAACGATTTCCATGGCTGCTGACGGTGTGGAGCTGATAGCACCAGTGATTGCCAGGCAAGCCTATCTCTGTAAACCGGAGAGCTTTGCTTGGGCCGTTCGCTGTAAAGCTTTTGGCCACCAGGCAATAGCTCCATATGTGATCATTGGTCTAACGATCATCAGATATATCCAATAGATTTGTTTGGGTCCCAAGCCCCAAGATTTTCCACAGATCCTACGACATGTCCACAAGGATAGTCTGGCCTTATGGATAACTTTTTCCAAGTGAGCGTTCCAAGTAAGTTTCATATCTAGGATAATCCCCAAATATTTTACTTCCGCTGCAAATGGAATAACCTCACCATTGTAGGAAAGTGGTGGAATATCCTCCAACTTTCTTTTTCTAGTGAAGGGAACTATTACAGTTTTACCAGGGTTAACAGACCTCTGTTCCCTCTGACACCAACTGTGGACATCGTCCACCTTCCTGACTTGGTCCTTGCCAAGATGACAAGGTCGTCTGCATACGCTTGCAGTTCTACCCCTCTTCTTTCGAGAGCGCTAATCAAGTTATCCATCAAGAGTGACCATAGCAGGGGAGATAGTACTCCGCCTTGAGGGCAGCCCCTGGAAACCTTCATGCTAATGGTCTCGTCCTGAAGAGATGTAGTGGCTGTCCTATTAGTGAGCATGGCATATATCCAACCGGTAATGGTTGGTTTGATGCCCTTTTCAGTTAAAGCTGAACCAATGGAGGTCGGTAGTGGATTGTCAAATGCTCCTTCAATGTCAAGAAATATGGCCACCGCAATCTCCTTGTTGTTAAGGGATTGTGTGATTTTCTCAACAAGGTTGTGTAATGCTAAATCTGTTGATTTGTCAGTTTGATAAGCATATTGGTGGATGCTCAGGGGGGAATTATATAAAGCTACCCGCCTGATGTAGCAATCCAGTGCTTTTCAAGTCCTTTAAGCAGGAAAGATGTTAGGCTAATTGGTCTGACCGATTTAGGGTGTGGGTCTGTGGTATATATACCACCCTAGCCGCCAACCAACTGGGTGGTATGTAATTCCACGCCAGACTAGCTCTATACAGTTTAATGAGGATGGGTAAAAGTAATTCCAGTCCGTTTTGCAGCAGAGCTGGAAATATTCCATCCTCACCAGGAGATTTGAAAGGCTGAAAAGATGTGATTGCCCATTCAACTGCTGGTGCTGTGATAACTTCCTTGGCGGCCTCCCAATCGATCTTTTTTGGCCGCCTTGCGCCCTCAAAGAGCGGAGGTCGATTGTTATCCAGAGTCAAACTTCCAGGAAAGTGATTTTTAATCAAAAGCTTTAACGTTTCTTTTCTAGAGGTCGTGAAAGTGCCATCAGGTCGCTTCATCGACCCAATCTCGGCAATTGACTCTTTAGAGAGAATCTTGTGGATTCTAGTACTACGAGGTATATCAGAAATACTCTCACAGATCTTTTTCCAAGACTCCCGCTTCGCCTTTCTGATTTCTTTATTGTAACTTGTTAGAGTAGTTCTATAAAGCTCCCAGTGGCCTGACTCTTTAGCTCGGTTAAATAGTCGTCGAAAATTTATGAAAATTATTTTGTCATTAAATAGTGGAATTAATTAGAAACAGTTATTTTCATTTATAACATTAATATGAATAGATTCCACAAAGTAAAGGTCCAAACAGTAAATTCAATAGATCAAATACCTTTTAAAAATAATAATAATGTTCTTACCAACAACAATAAAGTGAAGGCTACTTTGTTTAATAACTTCTTTTCTAACGTTGGAGTTGAAATGGCAAATAAAATCCCTAATGCTATCCTACCGGACAATTTTATGGAAAAAGATAAGGTAGATTCAAATATTTTCTTAAAACCAGTTACAAGAAATGTAATAATTATACTCATATCCAAATTAAAAAATAACTCTGCCTCTGGCCCTGATCAATTAGAATCAAAAACTATTAAATCAATTCATGAACATGTTGCTGAACCTTATTAATCTCTGTGTTCAAAGTGGCAAAATTCCCCAGCAATGGAAAGATTCTATCGTTACTCCTGTTTTTAAATCGGGAAATAACAGTGAAATAAATAACTACAGACCTATGCCATTAACAAAAATTTTCGAAATGGCATTAAAAGAAAGATTACTTTATTTTTTTAATGCAAACAAAATTATCACGAAGAGGCAATATGGTTTCATTAAAAATTCTAGCACTGAAAATGCTGTAATGGATTTCCTGGGAAGGACTGTCGGGGCAATGGATGAGTCATTAAAATGTATTGCTGTTTTCCTTGACTTCGCCAAGGCTTTCGACACTGTTTCCCATGAAATCCTCTTGCTCAAATTATGTAATTGTGGAGTACGTGGAAATGCACTGAATCTCATATCAGATTACTTAACTCGTAAAATGTGGTGTACCGCAGGAAACGGTTCTAGGACCGCTGCTGTTTGTTATATATAAGAATAATATTGCAAAAATCAACAATTTTAAAGGTCATTTAGTTTGTTATGCTGATGACACAGCAATTGTATTCACTGGGAAACACTGGGACGAAGTTAAACAACAAACAGAAGTTAATTTAAGGAAAATAAATGTGTGGTTAAATTATAATAAACTGACCTTGAATGTCAAAAAAACTAACTGCATTGCTTTCAGTCCAAATGTAGTTGATCAACCATATAAATTAGAAGTAAAATTTCATAATTCAGATTGCATCAATAAATGTAAGTGTCCCATAATAGAAAAAGTTGGTTCTATAAAGTATTTAGGTGTCATTATAGACCAACACATTCGCTGGTCAGAACAAATAACAAATGTAAGTAAAAGATTACGTACATTTTATAATCTGCGTGATATTCTACTAAGAAGAAAATTACTTATGGTTTATAATTCACTAGTTGAAGCAGTTCTAAGAGACTGCATTGTTGCATGGGGTGGAGCATTCAATACTACGCTTAATATACTCCAAACTACTCAAAATACAATCTTGAAAATTATTATCAATAAAAATAAGCTTTATTCCACTGAAAGGTTATATAATGAAACAAAAGTTTTCAATATAAAACTACAGCAAGCGCCAAACGTGATGGCGAGCCCGCCCCCATGCGCACAAACTCATTTTCAATGTTACCTCCCAGTACAGCTCTTGCAAGACATATAAATGCTCTGTACAGAGGCGTATCATTAATTATCCTCCAATTCTTTTGGCTTGAATAATTTTTGTGTTGTTTCTGAAAAAATGTCAATGCCTAACAAAAAACCAGTTATCAAGAGTAAGGCACGTGAAATAATTTTTAAAGTGTTCAATTATTTTCAAGGTGTCAAATGTGAGTCGGATACGTTATCAAATGTGAAAAATAAAACATCCGTAGCTACAGGTAACATTAAATAAATTTCAAAAATAACTATTTCAACACAAATCTTAATTTTGTAGTAGGTATTTCGATAAGAACCATTGAAAGAGTGGTTAAAGAAGGAGAGCAATTAATTTCTGCAAATAACGTGCAAGTAAAATTTTCCACCCCAAGAAGAAACGGCCTAGAAGAGCACCAATAACTGATATTCCCGAGTATGAGTATTCCAATATTAGACGGATTATTTACGACTTTCATAAGACGGAAGGGTGTCGTATTACGGTAAAAAAGTTACAACACAAAATTAATGACGTTTTGGGAATTGTGGCTTCCAGAACATCTCTTCGTAGAATTTTAATGAAAATAGGTTTCAAATGGAGAAGGACTGAAAATAATAGAAAAATTTTAATTGAGAAAATGGACATCAGAGCATTGAGGATTAAGTATTTACAAAAAATCAACTATTTTCGTAACCAACAGCGACAAATTGTGTTTCTTGATGAAACATACATTCATATTGGACATACATCTTCTAAGAACTGGACGGATGAATCAACCGAAGGGTTATTTAAAAATATTTCGAAGGGACCAAGACTCATTATTGTCCATGCAGGAGGTGACATGGGCTTTATACCTAATTGTCGGCTTATATTTAAATCAGGGGATTATCTGAATTCTGAAAATTATGTTAAATGGTTACAAGAAAAGTTGATCCCAAATTTACTTGTGAATTCGATAGTCGTGACCGATAATGCTTCATACTATAATATTCAAATTAATCCAGCCCCCAACACAAATTCTAGGAAGGCTGACATGGTGAAGTGGCTGCACGAAAAAAACATTTTGTTCACCCCTGACCTGCTCAAACCTGAATTATACGAGTTGATCAAGAGAAATAAAAAGATACAAATTTGTTGAGGTTATGCTTGAACACGGACATAACGTTTTGCGACTTCCACCCTACCATCCGGATTTGAATCCCATTGAACTCATTTGGGCTACTGTCAAAAACAATGTGTCCCAAAAGAATGTAACTTTCAAGTTGGAAGATGTGAGGAAACTGGCGGAGCACGAGTTTGATCAAATCACTTCCGAGGAATGGCAAAAGCGTTGCCGACATGTAGTAGATATAGAGAGGAAATATTGGGAAAATGAAACATTCACAGAGGTAAATCCAGTGATTATAAATTTAAATGACGATAGCAGCACAAGCAGCAGTGAAAATGAAGAAAATTTGTTTTCAGATAGTGACTGATTAAAGTTTATTTTTTAATCAGTATATAACATTTTAATGAACTGTACAGTTACTACCTATAATACTGAATAAAATATGAAAATAAATTATAAAGAAATCATGTTCCATTTGCTACCCTAATTAAAACTAATTATAGGTACGACACTGACCGGCAAGGGGCTTATCGTAATCCAATAGTAATTTAGTTGGGAGAGTCTATAGCTGCGCGATCGCTCGCCATCACGTTTGGCGCTTGCTGTACTTTATGTTTATAGCTGTATAATGAAAATCTACACAAACCGTACATTATTTAAAATTAAAGATACCCGAGTAACTAGATCCACAATTAATTTGGACCTTTCTGTACAAACTTTTAAAAAGTCAGTAACACAACGATCTTTGTTTTTCTTTGGCCCAAAACTTTATAACTTAATTCCATTGTCTATCAAACTAATACCTAAAGTAAAAAAATTCAAAGAAGAAATTAAAAACTACATAATGATACACCAAAATTCATTTTTAGAGATAATATCGTAAAAACTATAACAAATGAATTAGGGTTTCCAGAGTTGGCACATTAAAAAGCAGGCAAATCTTGCCTAGGTTATGATGCCAGGTCTGGAAATTTTTATATACAGTGTGGAAACCACTTATGGAATAAAATTCTTTATGTCATTATTTTAGAAAATTATAAAAAATGCCGAGACACGTCAACTTTTGAATTGAGTTGTGCGTTTTGTAAACATAAATTTAAATGTACAGGGTGATTCACGCAAGTATGCCATAGTCGGTGTTTTTTTTAATGAAACGCCTTGTATATTTGCATATTTTTGAAATCCTCTTAATGAACCGATTCCAACAAACTGAATAATGTATGGTCAATTATGAATTATACAGGGTGAAATTTTAAAATTAATAATTTATTACACTTGAAATATTGGTACTTTTTTAAATTAGCTAAATATGGATTAATTATACAGGGTGAAATTTTAAAATTAATAATTTATTACACTTGAAATATTGGTACTTTTTTAAATTAGCTAAATATGGATTTACCAAAAATCTAAAGTAACTAATTATTAGACGTATTTGTATATTAAACAAAACCTGCTACGCCCATGAATTTTATCATAAATACCTAAAAATTGCCTAAAAACGCCAATAATTAGACAAAATCGGTAAATAATGTGGATTGTTTTCTATTCTGTCAGTTGTTGATGTGTTGACAGTTTATACTGAAAAAGTAAAATCTTTGTCAAACACTCTTTCCTTGTCGACATAACAATGAAATATTTAACTGAGACTCACCGAATTGAGATTTTAATGATGATCGTGTACGGGGATAACTGCAGAAGTCAAGTTGAAGTGGCAAACTTATTTAATCACAGGTATCCCGAATTACCTAATATTTCACAAAGTACTGTGTCTAAAATTCATGCACAATTCAGAGAACTTGGACATGTCAAACCATTGAAAAGAAAACCACACTTCGTTGAAGATGATGTGAAAGTGGATATTTTGTTAAGTGTCGAAGAGAATCCAACTTCAAGTACACGTCAAATTGCCCGTGAAAATAATGTTGGTCATACAACTGTTCTAAGATGTCTTCATAAAGAAAAACTTCATCCCTACAAATTAACTTTTGTGCAGGAGTTAACAGAAGACGATCCAGATCGTAGAATGGATTTCAGCGAAAGATTGATGAATAAGCTGAACAGAAATGAGATAGCTCTTGGTACCATTCTTTTTTCTGACGAATCAACATTCACATTGAATGGAGAGGTAAACCGACAGAACTGTAGATATTGGTCAGCAGAGAATCCTTATTGGATGCGTGAGACACATACTCAGTACCCTCAAAAGGTGAACATTTGGGCCGGTATCATAGGCGACCATATTATTGGTCCTATATTTATAGATGGAAATTTGACAGCTGAAAAATATTTAAATATGCTTAGAAATGAAGTTATTCCTGCGTTGGCAAACTTATATCCCAACGCAATAGATCCTAGCTTACCGATTGAAAATGTTTGGTTCCAGCAAGACGGGGCAACACCCCATTATGCTTTAATGTTAAGAACTTATTTAGATGAAATCTTCCCCAATAAATGGATTGGACGAAGAGGTACTATTGAGTGGCCAGCTAGATCGCCAGACCTTACGCCGTTAGATTTTTTTCTGTGGGGTTATCTCAAGAAATAAGTATATGCAACACAACCAACTAGCATTGTAGACCTCAAAGACAGGATAACTACAGAAATGCGGAATATTTCACCTCAAACTTTAAACAAAGTTAAGGAGGAGTTCTATAGGAGACTGTGCTATTGCCAACAACTAGGTGGAGAACATTTTGAGCATTTATTTTAATTTATTAAAATCAAATACATCAGGTATTTTATGTATGTGTTTAATAACTGTAAAAATTTCACCCTGTATAATTCATAATTGACCATACATTATTTAGTTTGTTGAAATCGGTTCATTAAGGGGATTTCAAAAATATGCAAATATACAGGGTGTTTCATTAAAAAAAAAAACACCGACTATGGCATACTTGCGTGAATCACCCTGTACATTTAAATTTATGTTTACATATCGCACAACTCAATTCAAAAGTTGACGTATCTCGGCATTTTTTATAATTTTCTAAAATAACGACATAAAGAATTTTATTCCATAAGTGGTTTCCACACTGTATATACAGGGTGTTTTCAAATGACACTTACAACGTTTGCATGTAGATACCTCTCGTAAAATTGGACAAAATGATATAGGGATTGGGGGGTCTAGCCTATTTACTTTTCGAAATACAGGGTGTTAAAGTTATGAAAAATTAAATGTTTCAATTTAATAACTTCGAAATGGATGAATATATTGATTTGACATTTGGCAGGTTGTTTTTAAATGTAAAAGGGAATATTTTGATGGAAAAACATGTTTCAATTCTTGATCCAGTGGTGTACATTTGGAAGAATATGACACCTTTCCCCTCCCATTTTTTACGCCACTGGCATTTGAAGCTATTTTCGTTTTACTTTGTATTCCTCAATGGTTTTCACGTGAAAAACGCATAACCTTTACATATCAAAAAATTTGTAGTTTTCAAGATATTTAATGTTTTTATGAAGTCTGCAAGATCACTTTTTAATAATGAAATAAAAAAAAATATTTTTCTTGAATTGTTTTTAATAACTACCAAACTAGTAATGGTTAGAATATGTAACAGGAACTAATTTCTGAAACAGCAATGCATCTAAAACATTGAGAGAAGATTGTTGAAAATACTCTTCCAAATTTGTGATTTTATTAACAAAATAATTAATAACAATACAAAAAAAGATAATTACAAAGTTAAATAATATCCCATTCAAACATAATTTTCCACTAAGCAGCCAACAAATTACAAGAGATGTTCAAAATTTTTCCATTCACATTATTTATACATAATCTGCAACGTTTTCTCATTGAAAATCGCATACCTTGGAAAGACTGGCGATTGCCGGAAATAATTTCTGTGGCTGCATGGATTCTTGCTATCAGTTCCTCCTCCATTTCTACTATTGTACAGTAGACAAGGAACTTCCTCGGGGACTCCATGTAACCCCACAGAAAGAAATCGATTGGATTCAAATCCGGTGACCTCGCAGGCCATATATTGGGTTCACCTCGGCCTATCCAGTGGTTTCCGTATTGTTGGGTTATAAGTTGTCTGGCCGCTAGAGTATAATGTACAGATGCCCCATCGTGATGAAACCATAGATTATCCATATTTGCCCTAATATTTAATGGTACAACGTCGTTTAATAAATCAGGCAGGGTTTCTCTCAAAAAATTACAATAAATATTACCATTGAGTTTATTAGGTAATAAATATGGACCCACTATACAATCTCCAAGAATGCCTGCCCACACGTTAAGCGAGAATTTTTCCTGTATCCACGTTGTCGAATAACATATGGATTTTCGTCAGCCCACACGTGGCTATTCCTTGAATTGAAAATTCCTTCAGGTGTGAATTTGGCTTCATCAGTAAATAGAACAAATTTGGTAAAGTTCCTATTTTCTAAACATTTTTGGGTGTACCAATTGGCAAACTCCACTCTTTGAGGACAAGCTGTTGGTTTCAGGGCCTGAAATTGGGTATACTTATAAGGATACAACTGCTGTTCATTTAAAATATTCTACACAGTTGAGTTACTTACATTTAAAGATTTGCCAATGATGCGAGTGCTTAAATAGGGTCTCTTTTCAATACGGTTTAGAACAGCCTCCTTTAATTACACAGTTCTTACAGTTCGTTTTCTACCGCTACCTTGTAATTTTGAATTAAATTGTCCGAATTCTCGCAATCTCTTGTCAATTTGAGCAAATGTTGTGTGACATGGAAATCTAGGTCGATTTGGATATCTTTCTATATACAAGCGCTCGGAACGCCTACCATTCTTTCTGGCTTCCCCATATATTAGCTGCATATCAGCCATTTCTTCAAAAGTATAATCCATCATAACAAAAAGTGAATGAAAGTTGCACAAACAATTTTAATTGCAAATAATTTATTTTGGTTTTGACGTTAAACAAAATGTCATTTACCATTTCATCATTGACATCGACAATAGTAGAAACGGAGGAGAAACTGATAGCAAGAAACCATGCAGCTACAGAAATTATTTCCGGCAATCGCCAGTCTTTCCAAGGTATGCAATTTTCAATGAGAAAACGTTGCAGATTATGTAGGTATAAATAATGTGAATGGAAAAATTTTGAACATCTCTTGTAATTTGTTGGCTGCTTAGTGAAAAATTATGTTTGAATGGGATATTATTTAACTTTGTAATTATCTTTTTTTGTATTGTTATTAATTATTTTGTTAATAAAATCACAAGTTTGGAAGAGTATTTTCAACAATCTTCTCTCAATGTTTTAGATGCATTGCTGTTTCAGAAATTAGTTCCTGTTATATATTCTAACCATTAGTAGTTTGGTAGTTATTAAAAACAATTCAAGAAAAATATTTTTTTTTATTTCATTATTAAAAAGTGATCTTGCAGACTTCATAAAAACATCTTGAGAACTACAAATTTTTTGATATGTAAAGGTTATGCGTTTTTCACGTGAAAACCATTGAGGAATACAAAATAAAATGAAAATAGCTTCAAATGCCAGTGGCGTAAAAAATGGGAGGGGAAAGGTGACATATTCTTCCAAATGTACACCACTGGATCAGGAATTGAAACATGTTTTTCCATCAAAATATGCCCTTTCACATTTAAAAACAACCTGCCAAATGTCAAATCAATATATTCATCCATTTTAAAGTTATCAAATTAAAATATTTAATTTTTCATAACTTTAACACCCTGTATTTCGAAAAGTACATAGGCTAGACCCCTCAATCCCTAAATCATTTTGTCCAATTTTACGAGAGGTATCTTCATGCAAACGTTGTAAGTGTCATTTGAAAACACCCTGTATATATCTTCGCTTATTGTATTGTTGTACTTAATTATTGAATAAATTTGATTGAATTAAAATTGTATGCGACATTTCAGCTTCACTGTTTTAACTTGATAAATTTCGTTTTAAAAATTCACCTGGAATTTATTTGAGCTATAATTCACTGTTTCAAAAGTGGTTAGTTATGGTGGGATCTCGTTGAATTCCATAGACTTCCGTTCTAGTCGGATTACCCGAAAAGAGCCGTAATGTTTTGTCTTTTGAATAAGAATTGCCGAGTAATTTCTGCAACTTTATTGTAATCGCTATTTCCTCTAGAGAATAAGAAATAAAACTGATTCAAACCAGCAAGATTTCTGATGTAAATTAGTTGTAATCTACTTGAAAGTTGAAAAGTTCTTCGCGCAATTTAATGGGTAATCCTTGGAAAGTAAAAGGAAGCCGGTGCCTTGAGGTATAATATATTTTCAAAGAAACGAAACTACCACTAATGCAAATGCATTTGAAAGATTTGGTTTGGAAACTCTATAACACTCTATGTGGCTACTGACACAAAAGCAATAAAATTATGTGGGTAATAAATGAGTCTTAAAACGACCTGAAAAATATTGATGTACATCGTAAAAATGGATCGTTTAGTAGACAACGTAATTTTGTTGAAAAACTTCATTTGAATTTCATGGTATGCGTAAAATCAATATATTGTTAAACTAATGGTACCTTATGAAATAAGAGTAGCTTCAGAGATTCTAGACTCAAATAGAGTAAAATTTTTCAAATTTTGTTTACATAGACTGTATGCAAACTCATAATTTTCAAAGTATTAGATTTTTGTTCAGATCTATGGATAATAAATCTTTGTAGGATAATAAAAATGTAATTTACTTTCGATATGGTATATAAAAATAATATTGATTGGTAAAGATCATTGTTGATAAATATTTGACATAAAATAATCAAGATTCGAAAGTAGAATTAATCACAACGTTAAACATTTGTGATTGTCAATTAAGGAGTTCTGTGTCAAAACATTGTTTTATTAGACTTGGGGTAATTATTATTGTCTTAAAAACAAAATTTACACAGTTTGTGCATTTGTTTGAAAACAATAATTTTAAAAGGTTAAAGTTGATGGAATATATAACTTCTCAAATGCATATAACATTTGGTTCATACAAGTAATGTTTTCTACTGTTTTTGTTATTTTCATTAGGACTTAATTGGACATCCAGACCCAGTACACGTGGCATTAGTAGCAAAAAGTCGTGTAGCGTAAAGTACGACCAGAAATATAAGAAGGTCATAAATCACCAACCACTTGAGTTATCTATCACTAGGCGGTCGTTTCTACCTGCCCTAGCCATTAAATTTTGTTTTATGATTATGATATTGGGTTAAGATAATTATTAAAAAAAATCGCATGATTATAATTGAGAATTGTTTATGTATATACATAAATATACACAAAAACATTTATAAACATCATGATAATGAATGCGATTATAGTTCAGAAAGTTTATAATACTTAAGTTGCTTAGAATTAAATTTAATATACTAACACTCGTAAAGTTGCTGTTTTTTGCGTTATACGCATATATATATACATACAGGGTGTACCGATTATTGTTAACAATTGTCAAAATTTAGAAAAATGGACAATTATTGTAACAAATTGTCAAAATTGTGAAAAATGAACAATTAATGTTGAAAATTGTCAAAATTTTGAAAAATAGTTGATGATTGTCAAAAATTGTTAGTTTTTGGAAAATTGTAAAAATTTTGAAATATGGTCAAAAATAGTCAATAATTGTCAAAAATGGTCAATAATTGTCAAAAATGGTCAAAAATTCGGAAAAATGGTCCATAATAATTGTCAATAATTATCAAAAATGGTCAATAATTTTGGAAAAGGGTCTAGAATTTTGAAAAATGGTCAAAAACTATCAAAAATTGCTAAAAATTGTCAATTATTGTTAAAAACTGTTAAAAATTGTCAAAATTTCGAAAAATGGACAATTATTGTTAAAAATTGTCAAAATTGTGAAAAATCGACAATTAATGTTAAAAAATTGTTAGTTTTTGGAAAATTGTCAAAAATTTTGAAATATGGTCAAAAATGGTCAATAATTGTCAAAAATGCTCAAAAATTCGGAAAAATGGTCCATAATAATTGTCAATAATTATCAAAAATGGTCAATAATTTTGGAAAAGGGTCTAGAATTTTGAAAAATGGTCAAAAACTATCAAAAATTGCTAAAAATTGTCAATTATTGTTAAAAACTGTTGAAAATTGTCAAAATTTTGAAAAATGGACAATTATTGTTAAAAATTGTCAAAATTTTGAAAAATGGACAATTATTGTTAAAAATTGTCAAAATTGTGAAAAATGGACAATTATTGTTAAAAATTGTCAAAATTGTGAAAAATGGACAATTAATGTTAAAAATTGTTAGTTTTTGGAAAATTGTCAAAAATTTTGAAATATGGTCAAAAATGGTCAATAATTGTCAAAAATTCGGAAAAATCGTCCATAATAATTGTCAATAATTTTGGAAAAGGGTCTAGAATTTTGAAAAATGGACAAAAACTATCAAAAATGGCTAAAAATTGTCAATTATTGTTAAAAACTGTTAAAAATTGTCAAAATTTTGAAAAATGGACAATTATTGTTAAAAATTGCCAAAATTGTGAAAAATGGACAATTAATGTTAAAAATTTTTAGTTTGTCAATTATTGTCAAAAACTGTTAAAAATGGACAATTTTTGTCAAAAACTGTCAAACATTTTGAAATATGGTCAAAAATGGTCAATAATTGCCAAAAATTGTCAAAAATAGTCAATAAATAATACGAGCTGGATTGTTTTAAAAAGTACATGCTTTTTATATTCCAATAATAAACCTAAGAGATTCATTCGTTAACGATATTTATCGAATGAAATTATATGAAAAATTGTCAAAATTTTTGAAATATGGTCAAAAACTGTTAAAAATGGACAATTTTTGTCAAAAATGGTCAATAATTGTCAAAAACTGTCAAACATTTTGAAATATGGTCAAAAATGGTCAATAATTGCCCAAAATTGTCAAAAATAGTCAATAAATAATACGAGCTGGATTGTTTTAAAAAGTACATGCTTTTCATATTCCAATAATAAACCTAAGAGATTCATTCGTTAACGATATTTATCGAATTAAAAATCGAATGAAATTATATGAAAAATTGTCAAAATTTTTGAAAAATTGTAAAAAATTGTCAAACATTTTGAAATATGGTCAATAATTGCCAAAAATGGTCAATTATTGTCAAAAACAATCGAAAATGGTCAAAAGTTGTCATTTATTGTCAAATCTGTTGAAAATGGACAATTTTTGTCAAAAATGGTCAATAATTGTCAAAAACTGTCAAAAATTGTCAAACATTTTGAAATATGGTCAAAAATTGTCAAAAATGGTCAATGATGGTCAAAAACTATCGAAAATGGTCAAAAATTATCAATTATTGTCAAAAACTGTTGAAAATGGACAATTTTTGTTAAAAATGGTCAATAATTGTCAAAAATTTTGAAATATAGTCAATAATGGTCAAAAATAGTCATAATTTTGAAAAATGGTCAATAATCGTCAAAAGTTGTCAAAATTTTGAAAAATAATCAATAAATAATACGAGTTGTTTCCGAAAATCGATTTAAACATGTAATTCATATAAAATCGATTTACTAAAAATCGATTAATATTACTATAAAAATTGATCACTAAAAATAAAAATCTATTATAAGAAAATAATAATCGATTTATATAAAAATCGATTATTTTTTAACATCCCTAGTTAGTTGGACTCATTCCTTTCCTTCGTGCCTTTTCGTTCACGTCGGTATCCCTTGATGTGACTTGGAGATGGGAGTATGGTGAATTTCATGTTCTGTGTCCCGAAATCTTCATTAACGATCAAAATACGCACTTTTCTACTTCTTCAATTAATCATTCTTCTTCCATATTTTATATGCAGACATGAACGCGCGAGAAATAAATACGAGCTGGTCCAATAATACTGAAGAAAATTGGGAATCTCCAGATATTGAAAACACGCCTTATGACGTGTTTAAGGGTGTTTTCGGTCTCTCGACAACACATCTTGATAGTATGGGTCTATTTTAAATAAAGTGATAAATATTTCTTTAAGACGTGTTCGTAGCTTTAGCTCATGACTTCCTATAAATTGCACCGACCAAAGTTTTGACTCTACAATAATTTCAAAGCCAGATAACTTTTTTCCTTTCCTTCGGAGCCATCGAAAGTTTTTCATAATGGTAAAATCATAAAATGATACTCGGCCGCTCGAGCGTAGCAAATTCAGCTTGCTTGGTTACGAGCAATGTTGCCAAACCATTTATTCCACTGGAAGCCTATTAGGGTCATTCGGTTTTGTACAGCCATTTTTATTCTGTTGTATATTTTCCGAATGAGGAAAATTATTATGTTCTATAAATCATTTAATTTTTATCAGATTCATGCCGAACAACAACAACGTTTGTTGTTTTTTAGAGGCGTACAAATTGTTCTCATTGAAAATGTTTGTTTTTTTGGAATTATAAAATTGAGTTTGTCCAACTGCCAACAAAAAATGTATTTCAAAAACATTATACAGAAAAAATTTACCTACAAAAATTGTTGAAAGTTTTTGAAAAATTGTCAAAAATTTTGAAATATGGTCAATAATTGTCAAAAGATATCAAAAATTGTCAAAATTGGTCAATAATTGTCAAAAATTGTTAAAATTTTGAAAAGTGGTTGATAATTGTCAAAAATGGTCAAAAATTTTGAAAAATTGTTAAAAGTCGAAAATTTTGCAAAATTGTCAAAAATCGCCAATAGTTGTCAAAAACTATCAAAAATCGGCAAAAATTTTGAAAAATAGTTGATAATTGTCAAAAATTGCCAAAAATTTTGAAATATGGTCAATAATTATCAAATATGGTCAAACATTTGGAAAAATGGTCCATAATTGTCAATAATTGTCAAAAATGGTCAATAATTTTGAAAAATGGTCAAAAATTCGGAAAAATGGTCACTAATTTTGAAAAACAGTCAAAAATGGTCAATAATTGTTAAAATTTTGAAAAATGGTCAATAAATAATACGAACTGGATTGTTTTGGATTGTTTTTAAAAGAACATGCTTTTCATATTCCAATAATAAACCTAAGAGATTCATTAGTTTACCTATTTTGTATTTTTTTAATATATCTAAAAGTAAATAATGAATAAGAAAAGCTTCTGGCCCTGTTTAAGAAGAATGTTCCATTAAATATTGATTAGTAGGTACTGCCAACAAAAAATGTATTTCAAAAATACTATACAGAAAAAATTTACCTACTTTGTATTTACAGTACCTACAAAAATTGTTGAAAGTTTTTGAAAAATTGTCAAAAATTTTGAAATATGGTCAATAATTGTCAAAAGATATCAAAAATTGTCAAAATTGGTCAATAATTGTCAAAATTGGTCAATAATTGTCAAAAATTGTTAAAATTTTGAAAAGTGGTTGATAATTGTCAAAAATGGTCAAAAAATTTTGAAAAATTGTTAAAATTTATCGAAAATTTTGCAAAATTGTCAAAAATCGCCAATAATTGTCAAAAACTATCAAAAATGGTCAAAAATTTTGAAAAATAGTTGATAATTGTCAAAAATTATGAAATATGGTCAATAATTATCAAATATGGTCAAACATTTGGAAAAATGGTCCATAATTGTCAATAATTATCAAAAATGGTCAATAATTTTGAAAAATGACCTAAAATTTTGAAAAATGGTCAAAAATTGCCAAAAACTATCATTATCAATTATTGTTAAAAACTGTTAAAATGGACAATTATTGTCAAAAATGGTTAAAAATTGTCATCAATTTGAAAAATGGTCAAAAATTCGGAAAAATGGTCACTAATTTTGAAAAACAGTCAAAAATGGTCAATAATTGTCAATGCCCATCTAGATGGGCGTGTACTAACTATTCTTCTCTCTTCCTCAAGCAGCGTTGCTCATACTATCCTCGTCGCACCTGTGCAAATCGTATGTCGAGATAAGATTTTACGCAATCTGTATATAGTTGATAATTAGACCTATTTTTCATTAAGGTGGATGAAGTTTGGTCTCAAGGTAGGGAATTAGTATTAAATCTTGATGCGAAAGCAAATTATTTTGGAAAAAAATTGTCCTGCCAATTTATTAAGCTCTTGCATTCAAACCTACTGTAAGCAGAATTATAAAGAAAATAGAACAGATAAAACACTATTTTTTTTTCTAGATAACAAAATTAACAAAGAATTGTAGATAATGAATTATTACAGTTTCCTTTAAAATTGTCGTATTTAGTAAAGCGTTTTAACAATAGATGTCGAAGAATAAAAATATATTATTCTAACGCTTTGACAAAGTTTTTCCGTAACTGGACAATATGTACCGTTGTTGATTATAGTCACATTTCAGTCCGGGATTAACTCTCGGACGATAACATATACCTTGTACTGATGAGGCGCAATACGCCGAAACCGGCCTACAAGTTATGTTATCCCTTCTAGTTGCAAACCAGAATGGTTGGTTTAAATCTCGTAGATTTACCAACCCCGTTTACTTTATAGAAGTGTAATTCAATGTCTGTCGGGGCATGTAGCCCGGGAAGTAGTTGTTTCTTCTTCGTTGAACGGTCACTGTTTTTGGAAAAATTATTTTTCAAAACTTTGTCAAAGCGTTAGAATAATATATTTTTATTCTTCGACATCAATTGTAGATAAAACGCAAATAAAAAAAATTTCAAGTGTTGGAATTTATTCTGAATATGGAACACGAACGATGTAAGAGAATCAATCCACATTAAATTCTAATAACTCATCCACATGGTTTCGCAACCGGCAACGCCGCAAATACGGCACAGCATCGGCAAGCTGATATTTAAACTATCGAAGCAAACGCGCCTTGTTGCCGGGCTTACGCGAACCCTCCAAGTGCCGGTTATTATTGATTGGAATGGGAAAATCCGGCAACGAGGCTGCTACAGTACGCTGCACTGCATTTTCGTTTCGGATATACTTTGTGAAGGTGGTGTTGCCACGTTGTTTGTTTGACAAAGTCCTCGGTAAGGTTCATGGAACTCTCTCGTCTCGGATGCTTTGCTGTTTTTGTTCATGTCCTAGAATTAATGGGTCTTTATATATAGGGTCCCTAAAAGCTTCGTTTTGACTATTTGGTTCGTCGGAAGACAGAAGAAATTCAGATACAAAAATATTACGTTTTGTTATTTTTCGATTATTTAAATTTTATTAAAGATTAAACACATTATAGAGAAATACGTAAATGTTGCCAATCTACATGGTTATAATTTTTTTTAAATTTTATCTTTATACACAGGATGTTATTGCTATCATCAGCTCTCGAAAACTAGTTCGTTCATGAAATATTTCGGCTTAGTTTATATGATTTAGCTTACCATATCTGTCTTGTAGGGGATCTTAAACTGACCTTCCGCAATTAAGGCTTTTACGACAGCATACATGAGATTAATAATCTGGAACTTCGATAAAGTTTTAAATCAAATCCATATTGGAATGTAATTTTTCAAATCGACTATATATATTTGAAGTTTAGTGTAATTAGTGATGGAAAGAATACTACTACTTCCAACAGCTTACATAATATTTTTCAAGCCAGTCACCGTTTAATTGAAAACTGAAAATTAATGTGAAGAAAACGAAGATAATGAGATTTGGAAAAACAGGTCAAAATGGGGAAATACGAATAGGAAATAAAAAATTCGAAGAAGTACAAAAATTTAAATACCTGGGTGTAATGATAGACAATAAAGGGGAAAGAAGAACGGAGGTCGAAGAAAAAATAATGGCAACAAATCGAGCGTACCAAGCTAACAAAAATTTGTTAAAAAGTAAAATATTGACTAGGCAAACAAAGTTGAACATATACAATACAATAATAAGGCCAATAACAATGTACGCAGCAGAAACTATAACTATGACGAAAACAGAAGAAGACAAACTAAGAATAAACGAACGCAAGATATTAAGATCAATTCTGGGTCCAGTGAAGATAGGAGAAAAAGAATATAAAAGGAGAACGAACCAAGAAATATTAGAAGAACTGAATGGAGAAGACATAATAAAGAAAATTAAAACTCAAAAGACTCAAATGGCTGGGACATATATGGAGGCAAGGGAAGGAAGCAGTAACAAAGGCTATGCTACAATGGCAGCCGGGAGGGAAGAGAAGACGTGGAAGACCCAGATCTAAATGGTTGGCAGAGGTAGAGGACGACTTGATCAGGGCAGGTGTGACAAGATGGAAGCAAGAAACAAGAGACCGGAAGAAATGGCGGCAAATAAGCGAACGGATACAATAATAAACCGAGTATGGGGACTGATCCACCCCGATAAACGGATTTAGAAAGCGAAAGCGGCGCAACCTCACATGAGGTGTTAAGCCATAA
Organism: Lochmaea crataegi; assembly: GCA_947563755.1. Lineage (NCBI taxonomy): Eukaryota > Metazoa > Arthropoda > Insecta > Coleoptera > Chrysomelidae > Lochmaea > Lochmaea crataegi. The sequence continues at coordinate 29,823,860 of OX387422.1, read as the reverse complement.
ATATATATATACACCGTTTAACTAAGAAAAAAATTATGAAGCGTGTTTGGAAATTTATTTATTTATTAACCAGTAAAAAAATAAATACATAGGTACTAGGTAGTAAAGCCTGTTCATAGATAAAAGAAAGTGACTGACTGAATTCTATTAGGAAGTACCCCTTGATAAAGTATAGGATAAAGATTTTAAATGGGTACGGACCATAGCCTACCTGCTCTAAAACTACGAAAATCGGGTAATAAATTTCATGTCATTGTTAGTTAATAGCTACCCTTCAATAATCCGCTTAATTTACTTTCTTATAACTATGAACAGGCTTTACAAGTACTTTCCAGTGTATTCCCACAGATGTAAGCATAGTTACCTGTTCGTGCGACTGGTTGCTTATAACTAAAATTAAAATTAGACTTATAACTAAATCAATTTAAATTTATAGTTTATTTCAGAAAGGTATAGGGTAATAAAACCTCATTAGGGAGCACAGAGTGACCCAACGAATATTTAAGCCACTTTCATAGTTTGGCATTGATTTCATTGTAAAATTCTCTCTTTTTATCAAGTGCAGGTAGTACCACCCGGGTTGGGGTCAATATATGGGTTTAGCCTATTGTTATCCATTCACAAACACTGAAAATAGTGTGCCAAAGGCGTGCCGGAAGGATACTCGTAAAAAGGAAAGAATTTTATTTTAACAGAATAAAAATTAGGCATTATGTACATAGTATTAGGTACATTTATTTTTTATTGAACATTATACAGAAATTAAATTATAAAAAATCATAATACTCTTCGTCATCTGAGGAACTGTCATCTCCGCTTGACGTTATAATTAACGGGTCAACGGTCCGATCGATCAAGTAGTCAAGATCCCACATTTTCTCCTCTTCTTTAATGACATGCTGGACTGCTTTTCGCCAGTTCTCTGGTGTCACCTCCTTAATGGCTTGATCAAACAGTAGCTTAACGTCTTTCATTTTGAATGTCGTGTTTTGTCTTGCTACAAATCCTTTCACTTGCGCCCATATAAGTTCTATAGGATTTAGTTCGCAATGATATGGCGGTGTGTGCAGCACAGTTACACTATGTTTTTCTGCTATATCTTCCACGGCGTATTTCATAAAACGATGTTTGTGTAAATTTGCTATAGCTAATAGTTCTTTTTTTATCAAATTATCTTCAAATTCAATACTTTTGGTGGTTAACCAGCCAATAATTTCTTGTTTTCTCCAAGATGAAGTTGGAGTCTTCTCTATGCGTCGAGAATGATAACTCGCGTTAACCATAACTACTACTGAATCAGCCGGAAGATATTTTATCATTTCACCAAAATAGTCTTCAAAAATATCCGAATCCATGTCCTCGTGGTAATCTCCCGTATGGCACGAATGAAAGGTTAGCAAACCTTCTTTTAAAAATCCCTCTTCGCTTCCAATATGGACGATTATTAGTCTTTTCCCTTTACCTGAAGGCACCTTAAAACCCGTTGACAGGCCTTCCATGAAAGCTTGGCGAGCACTGGTTATATTTTTGTCTTGCCACATTTTTGGTACTGTATAACCTTCATTGATCCACGTCTCATCAAAATAAAAGATTTTCTTCTGCTCTGTTCTGTACTGCTTTATACTTCTTAAGTATTTTCGTCGCCAGCAAACAATTTCATCGCTTTCCAGTAAAAGTGCTTTACGGTTATGCTTTTCCCAGGCAAAATCCATATTTCTCAAAGTGGTCCATAAAAGTTTTTTAGTTATCAACGGAATACTGTCATCCTGGCCAAGCTCCATTAAAATCTTATCTAGGGTGGGTATTTCTTTTTTAAAACAAAAGGAGTGAACTTTTCTTCGAATTACACTATTGGTGTCTTCATCAAGGACTTTTTCTGGTCTGCCTGGACTTTTCTTGGGAGGCTCCACTTGGCCTGCTATATTTCTCCCCCGCAATAATTTATTAAAAACGGTGGACTTTCCAACTCCAGTCATTCGGGAACGTCGGTCGACAGTTTCTTGTACAGTAAATTTCGGGTAATCGTATTTTATGCAATCGTGTACATTTAAAATAATAAGTTTTTCATTAACTGATAGTGGAGAATTATTGGAACATCTTTTCGTTGGTGTAAATGTCGCCATTTTATTACTAATCTTATAATACTGTGAACACTATTTACGGCTTAACAGCATATACTGATGCGTTAAACTAAACAAATATATAAAGGTCTAAACATTTTGGGTAAGGCACCTTGCGGCGCATGGTTGAGCCGAATCTGAAACAGGGTTGGAATTAGTCAGAGGCACTTATAGAAGGTTAAACGGTACCTGTTTTACGCAAAACGTAACTGTATAATCTACTACCTAAGTAATCCCTACACAATATTTCGATATTGACACTTCAGGCCAGAAAACATACTTTTCCTGATTCTCTTACGCAATTACTTGAAATTTTAATATTACAAACAATATTATTTCAGGACCTACGCCTATGGCCGACACCGAAATTGAGCCGAACTGGACGGAACTCCTCATTTTATTACTCTATACCTTTCTGAAATAGACTATAAATTTGTTACTTTTGATTATTTGCATTTTTAAGTGATATTCTTTTGTTTTCATAGTTATTTTTGTTTACTTTATATTTGAGTCATATTTCATAATATATTATATCATTAATTAATATTTTCTGTTATCCATTTTTTCAGTTCTTTTTTCCTTTTGTTTTTATTATTAATAGTTTTATGATCAATAGGAAGACTGTTAAAAATCAGAATTGCCTTAACATAGCTTCTTTTACTACTATAGTCTATTTCAGAAAGGTATAGAGTAATAAAATGGGGAATTCCGTCCAGTTCGGCTCAATTTCGGTGTCGGCCATAGGCGTAGGTCTTGAAATAGTATTGTTTGTAATATTAAAATTTCAAGTAATTGCGTAAGAGAATTAGGAAAAGTATGTTTTCTGGCCTGAAGTGTCAATATCGAAATATTGTGTAGGGATTACTTAGGTAGTAGATTATACAGTTACGTTTTGCGTTTAACAGGTACCGTTTAACCTTCTATTAGTGATAGATTAGTGATCAGATGACGAAGAATATTATGATTTTTCATAATTAAATTTCTGTATAATGTATTTTTTGTATAATGTTCAATAAATAATAAGTGTACCTAATACTATGTACATAATGCCTAATTTTTATTCTGTTAAAATAAAATTCTTTCCTTTTTACGAGTATTCTACCGGCACGCCTTTGGCACACTATTTTCAGTGTTTGTGAATGGATAACAATAGGCTAAACCCTTATATTGATCCCAACCCGGGTGGTACTACCTGCACTTGATAAAAAGAAAGAATTTTAAAATGAAATCAATGCCAAACAATGAAAGTGGCTTAAATATTCGTTGGGTCACTATGTGCTCCCTTTGCATACCTAATGAGGTTTTATTACCCTATACCTTTCTGAAATCTAGTATAACTGTTTTTGACATTTTTGGTAGCTGTATACTCTTAAATCTAGTGACTCTTGTCGATTCAGTATACTCTTTTGAAAAAGTTTCATAATAGTATAGTATAGACTCAAGGGCAAACTGTTGCTCAATGTTGCACGGAATTTTTTCATACATAAAACAATTTTTATTGATTTTTTTCAATAATTCATATTGCAATCTTTGTAGTAGAGTCATTTGCGTTTGATAAGCACCCCCCCCCCCCAAGCTATAATTCCATAACTTAGAATACTATGGAATAATGAATAGTATACTATCATTAAAGTTTTCTGTTGCATTATCTTAAAAAATTAGGTATTTTGTCTTTCTTAAAATCAAGTCTAAATTTAAACACAGGTATTTACAATGTTCAACCCTTTTTACATCTTTATTTTTAATTCTTATTTGCAAGTTATCTGGTACACTGTCACAATGCTATAAACACAGTTTTCTCAATATTTAGAGATAGCTTATTTAATGCTAGCCAGTCAGATATTTCATTTAATTGAAAATTCATTTTTTCTTCTACTTCAGCCCAATTTTTTCCCTCTGTTATTGATGCAGTATCATCTGCAAAAGATACAATTTGTCCATCTGGTGAATCTATAAGTAAATCATTTACATAAAGGATGAATAGAAGTGGTCCCAGAACAGTTCCTTGTGGAACACCCATATTCACCTCATCAAACATGCTACTAACACCATTTACTCTGACTTTCGGCAACCTTCCTTTTAGATAACTCGATATCAATTTGTGAGTATTACCTCTAATCCCATAGTTATATAATTTTTGAAGCAAAATTTCATAGTCTACCGTATCAAAAGCCTTTGCTAAGTCAAGAAAGGTGATGGCAATAGGTTCGCTTTTATCTAATTTGTTGAGTAAGTTATCAACAATAAAATTTAACGCTTCTTTAGTGCTTTTATTTTTCAAAAACCCATACTCAGCTATGTAGTGGGATAAAATTTTTATGACTCTAGTGTTGACCCCATCAATGCCACCTTTTTTATTTTTTAGTTTTCTAATTACATTTGACACTTCTACTTTGTTAGTGAAATGTAGAAAAATAGTTTTAGAGTTCATCGGGTTTGTTTTACGTTCTTTATTTTGCTGTTTTTCTATTTTATTCGCTAATTCTTTACCTACATTACAAAAATGGTAGTTCATTTGTTTTGCTATTTCGTTAGAGTCTGTTATTTTTACATTATTATTTTTTTCTATAATATATTTGATATTTTCTTTTTTGTTCTTAGCTTTACCTAGTTTGTTATTAATAATTTGCCATAAACGCTTAGTATCATCCGAGTTCTTTTCTATTTCTTTGTACTCATACTTATGTTTAGCTTCCTTAATAATTTTATCTAATTCTTTGACAAAGTTTTTGTACTCGATTTTAAAAGTTATATTTGTTACCTCTTTTTTCCATTTTCTATACAATATTCCTTTTTTTTTTACATAATTGTATTATGTCTCCAGTAATCCAAGGATTTCTGGAGCAATTTTTGTTTCTTCTTTTTATTTTTGTTTTCGATTTTAATATACACCCTTCCACTAATTTCAACAAAAATTTGACTGCTTTACCAGGGTCATCCATTGATAAGATAGAATTCCAGTTTGTTTTTCAGCTTCTTTTCGTAATTGAGTATCTCTAAAGTCTGTTTTCCAGGTTTATATATGTTTTGCCAATTTCGAGAAATAGTGGAAAATGGTCATTGAAAAGATTTTCTAATTTAATTGATTTAGTTTGAAATGATTTAATTTTACTGAATATATTATCAATGCATGATCCTTCATTTGGATTAGTAGTTGATGGTCTTGTAATAGTTTGGAAACATGGCGAGTATTCTTTTTCTAGGAGGTTATTCAAATGTTCTTGACTATTATTATCTATATTTAGAATACCAATAATAATGTGATTTTTAGAGTTTATTTTTTTTGCCAAAAAAGTTTTTAAATCATGTACAAATGTACATTTTGGTATGTCATGGCATCTATACATAAAGGAAATTTCTATATATTTCTATAATACAATATTTTTATCCGTTCTTACAGTAGAGTGTAAATTTTTTATCTTACCAGTATCAATTATTTCCGTAGTTTCATTAACGTATTCTTTGAAATATATTACAACACCATCATTTTCATTAATGCAACTTTCATCATAATGCATTTTTTCTACAACTGCTATGAAAAGTGACGTATTTCTCATACCTTACATGATTTCAAAACCAAATATTGCTCATACTGTGAGAAATAATATTTCTCACGGCACTTTGCCCCGCCACATATATTTATGTGGAGAATCAAATAAAATCGACAAAAACTTAGTAGGTTACTGTCATCTTTAAATACCTACTTAGTTGTCACAAAACTGTCAGATTATATTAGAAAATGTGTTAAAAATTTTAAAAAATTGTCAAAAATTTTGAAATATGGTCAAAAATTTGGAAAAATGGTCAATAATTGTCAAAAACTGTCAAAATTTTGAAAGAATGGTCAATAATTATAAAAGACTGTCAAAAATGGTCAATAATTGTTAAAAATTGTCAAAGATTTGGAAAAATTGTCAGAATCTGTCAAAAATTGTCAAATATTTTAAAAAATGGTCAAAAATAGTCAATAATTGTTAAAATTTTGAAAAATGATCAAAAACTGTGAACATTTTTAAAAGTTGTCAAAAATGGTCAATAATTGTCAGAAACTGTCAGAAATGGTCAATAATTGGTCAAATTTTGAAAAATGGTCGAAAATTGTTAAAATTTCGAAAAAATTGTCAATAATTATAAAAAAATGTCAAAAATGGTCAATAATTGTTGAAAATTGTCGAAATTTTTGAAAAGTTGTCAAAAATGGTCAATAATTGTCAGAACCTGTTAAAAATGATTAAAAATTGGCAAGAGTGGTCAATTATTGTTAAAATTTGGAAAAATGGTCTAAAATGGTCAAAATTTTTTAAAAATTGTCAGAATTGATCAAAAATTGTCAAAACTGTCAAAATTGGTCATTAATTGTTAAAATTTGAAAAAATGATCAATAATTATAAAAAACTGTCAAAAATGGTCAATAACTGTAAAAAATCGTCAAAATTTTTGAAAAATGGTCAAAGTTTTTGAAAAATTGTCAAAAATGGTCAATAATTGTCAGAACCTGTCAAAAATGGTCTAAAATGTTGAAAATTTTTGAAAAATTGTCAAAAATGATCAATACTTGTCAAAATTGGTCTATAATTGACAAAAATGGTCAATAATTGTTGAAATTTAAAAAAATAGTCAAAAATTTTGAAAAAATGGTCAATAATTGTCACAAATTATCAAAATTTATGAAAAATGGTCAAAAATGATCAAAACTTGTCAAAATTGGTCTATAATTGACAAAAATGGTCAATAATTGTTGAAATTTAAATAAATAGTCCAAAATTTTGAAAAAATGGTCAATAATTGTCACAAATTATCAAAATTTTTAAAAAATTGTCAAAAATGATCAATACTTGTCAAAATTGGTCTATAATTGACAAAAATGGTCAATAATTGTTGAAATTTAAAAAAATAGTCAAAAATTTTGAAAAAATGGTCAATAATTGTCACAAATTATCAAAATTTATGAAAAATGGTCAAAAATGATCAATACTTGTCAAAATTGGTCTATAATTGACAAAAATGGACAATAATTGTTGAAATTTAAAAAAATAGTCAAAAATTTTGAAAAAATGGTCAATAATTGTCACAAATTATCAAAATTTTTGAAAAATGGTCAAAAATGGTCATTCTATTGTGCATAAGAAGCAAGCTTCTAACGGCGGTCCGGCGACCGCTCACCTTTTCTTTTTGTTTTACTAACCATAAAAATAAATATTAAGTTACTTTACTTGTATTCTTTAAATTCGTGCAGTAGTAGAAAAAGTATAGTGTGCAACATGTGGGGAAAGTACTTTTCTCACTCGTGAGAAAAGTTGAACTTTCCCCACTTGTTGCACAATGTACTATTGTATCCCGGTAATTTAATGTACGACAAGAAATCAATTTTCCAAGTTTCGGTACATACAATAATTGTTGGTTGTACTGAGTAGCTTCCGACGAAAGTTTGTAGATTACTGAAGTTCGCGTTTAGGCTTCTTATGTTGACACATAATAAATATTCCTTATTGGATATTTGCAGAAAGGAATCAAGTTCACAGGTGTTGCTATATATGGTTTCTTGTCCAATCAGCTGTTCTTGCAATGATTCCAGTATTTCAAAATTTTGTTCAAGAGAAGATGGTAAGGGAGAAAAATCGTTTTGTAAATCTTTAATTACTTTAATCGCTCTCCAGTTTTTCTAAAATTTAAGCAAGTTTAATAATAGCAGCGACTTTTCACTAAAAGTCAGTCGAAGTGTTAACTGTCAGTGAGCCTCAGCATACTATAAACAACTATAATATACAAGACAGTTATATTCTTTAGTCATGAAAGTATCTTAGAATTCTGAAGTTGAAATTTTTATTTAATAACCTAACCTTATATCCATGTTTAATTATTACCACATTACATATTATAAAAGATAATATATATATAAAAGATAATAGATTAACCAGTTTCATCATTCAAAAGAAAAAAGTAGGCAAAGGCAACGAATACGTGTCCTAGCTTTGCAAATAATTTTTGACAAACTTTACTCGCGTAGTCTGCAGATAATCTTTTGAACTTTACCGACAAAAGTTAAGTTAAGTCCCGGCTTAATAACTAAAAAAATCACTTGTTAAGATTATAAATCAGTGCCGGAGAGGATATGTCAATTGATTAAAAAATTTGAATATTTTTATTAAAACAAACCAATATGAGAAGTAAGATCTGCGCCACTAACTAAATCCTTTTGGTAGTTTTAGTTATTTCATCCTAATTTACATATGATTATGTTATTGTAAGTTGGGTGGGTCTAGCGTTATTTTGGGGTGGAAACATTTACTGAAAGTCCCACTATAGACTTTTACATGTCGCAATGGGAGGCAGAATAGACCCACTAACCTAACTTACTATAATTTTAGTAATCTGATGATATCGAATGTTGACTAACAAATTGAAAAAAACAACACTAATCATGGATTTCTGCAGTAATTCTTAGTTATATAAGTAAGAAAGATTTAATGTAAATTGCATCTTGAGTTTCCCGGGAATTTGCATTTTTTCTATACCGCCTCATGCATATATTTGCATTATTTTATTGAAGTTGTAATAGTAATCTCGCCAAAGAAGGTCATAAAACTCATTTTATTATGTGTAATTTCGTTGAGAAACATTTACAGATATAAAATTCAACATGTAATCTGGCCAAAACTCACCCTTTTCGAACTATTTATTAGGTAATTATGTTTCATACCCTCAGGATCACTAAACATAACTCCGTTGTTGGCGCAAACATCTTTTTACTGTGCTATTGACATTTAAAGTTACAGTTTTTAAAAATACGCGGCCATTATTTCAATCATTTTCCTTGTCCTTATCGATAAATTAACCAATAATAATCGCATTAAACCATGATATTTACAACCACAAATATAGAATCATAAAATTCTACCTGAAAAGTGTTTTGGTAAAATTACATCTAGGATTCTGATCATAAAAATCGACAAGTGAATAAATAATTTATTTTTTGCGAAAATACATTGTCTCCCTTTAAACAGCGCAGGTATGTTCTACCTGTACATATTTTGCTGGGATATAATCCTTTTTCTGTGCCAGACGATTTTGACACGTTTTGACAACAAATGAGAAAACGAATTAAGCATAGATATACGCGGTTTCGCTACATATTTTTAAACATTTTATTTCTAGCTTCTTTAATACTCTAAACTGTTTTTTATATGTGGATCGCCCTGTATATTTTTACATCACCTGAAACATTTTGAATTCTCATATGTATAGATAAGACTGTTTACTAGAGATGCCACGAATATTTGGCAACTATTCGGTATTCGGCCGAATACCGAATAGCAAATGATGAAAAAAAAATAACTCAAAATATTACTCACAAAGATGTTTATTTAACCAACAAATTAACATATTAATATTTAAAATCTACCAGTGGTAAGTTATGATGGATGAAAACAATTTTTTTCTACGACCGTGCGTTTTAACCCATTTTCCCGCACGCATTTTAGTTTTGAAAGTGTCACTTTCCCGCACTAGTGCGGGAAAGTAAAATTATTCAAATTTTGACCTTATTATTGTTACAACAGGTAAATAAATATTTACGAAATAGTCCATCAAATAAAATCTACATCTTTTCTAGCTTTTTGTTGCATTTTTAATTTTTTGAAAATATAAAATAATGAAGAAATTTTTATATAACCCTGTACTTAAAACCGTTGCCGTCACCGTCATCGTCATCTTTATGCGACCTGCAACCGAAATAACCCCTCTGGACCGGCAATTCTAAGTAATTTACAGAATGCAACAAATTGTGTTTTTAATATTAATATTTATAATAATTAGTAGTTTTTAGTTGAAGTTTTGTATATGTATGTTGAAATAAAATAATTTGAATAATGGGTTTGTATACTTTTTTGTATATACGGTCGTAGAAAAAATTATGTTCCTAACTCATGCGTAAAGTGTCTTTCCCGCCCTTGACCGATTGCCCGAACTCCGCTCCGCGTCGTTCGGGTTAACTGCAGTCGCGTGCGGGAAAGTATTACTTTCCGCACTTGTTAGGAAAATAACTATTTCAGCATTTATGTCGATAGCAGACGATTGCGTTTTTCCCCATAAATTATACCTGGGATAAGGGGATAAGTACCAGGTAACGTGTGGAGACCCACAAGGCTCGATCCTGGGCCCTGTACTATGGAATATTTTCTACGACGACATACCCAGTCTGAAACTGGGAGACGGGGTAAGACTGGTGGAATATGCAGACGATGTGGCGGTAGTCGTTTGGGCCAAAACTATTGAAATGATAAAAGAAAGAAACGAAATGGCCATAGATGTCATAACGGATAGACTCCTGGAAATGGGAATTACCTTGGCAAAATACAAAACAGAAATGATACTGTTAAATATTGCAAGTAGAAGTCTAAAGACTTTAACCATAGAAGTGGAAGGGCATCAGCTCACCAGCAAGAAACATCTCAAATACATGGGAATCACCATCAGCAGAAACTTCAGCCTCAAGAAACCCATACAACTTACATGTGAGAGGGCCAGCAAGGCAATGGTGAACATATCAAAACTGCTCCCGAATCGGGACACCATGAATGAAACTGGTAAAATCCTAATAGAGGAAAACCTAACGGAATGGATGGAAGATCCGAAAACACAGGAACCTCTGTTTCATCTTATCGATATGGTAATGAGAATAAAAATCAATGAAGAGGGAGAAAGAGAAAAAGAGACGTGAAGGTTTACCGCGGCCTGCCAGAAGTAATGCCGTGAGGCAGTTCCTGACAGGAAACACTGCGAAGGAAGGAGGTTTTTAGTGGGTATTGCTTGGCAAGAAGTGCAACATATTTTTGTTGAATCCCACACAACTGGAGGCACTCAAACACCAAGCCCTCCGGCGTGCGTAAATGCATTTTCCTCCTTCATAAAAAAAGGCTAGGTTAGGTTAGGTATCGGCAACATTGCTGTAGAATTTGACCAGCCTTTGACCATGATAGGCGATTATTAATGAAGAGACCTTCTTGGATTACGGATGCAATTCGACGGTTGCCTTTTTTCGTTCAGGTAAAATTTTACTTTTTGGGATGCAACTCCCCGGTCTCCGTCCGATCTAGGCGAACAGATGCCATGTAAAAATCAAGTTCATTTGCAACTGAACTTTTCTGTTCCTCATATTCATCTGAACGTACATTTTCTGCAGCGACTTCCTTAAAACAATTCCGGAAGTTATCATGTATGTCAATGGTTTTGTCATTTTCATTGATATTCCTTTTTTTTGAAGTGGAGATAAATCATCATCGGTGCTACTAGATTCATCATTACTCTTTTTCAGAACATCTAAAAGAATTTTTTGTTTTGCTGTTTCTCCCAAGAAACTAGTTTTAAAACGGGGATCAAGTAAAGTGTCAATCAGATATTTATTATTATCATTGAAGTTGAATCGTGCTTCCAGCTTGTATTGAAGATCTTATTCTCAATAATTTAAACTCGTAAGTGACGAGTTATGACTTGTCACCCACGGAAAGTACTAAGTGGACATACTAAAAGTCTCACTATTAGATTTGTATAGGTCTTCACACGAGACGAGAGTGGGCGAGAGTATCAAAAATCTCGTCTCGATCTCGTCAATTCCGAAGAAATTGAGTCTCGTCTCGTTACCGGTTATCTCGTCTCGTTCAAGTCTCGTCTCGTTACCGGTTGTCTCGTCTCGTTACCGGTTGTCTCGTCTCGTTACCGGTTGTCTCGTCTCGCTTAATTCTAAATATTGATAATAAAATTCATAAATAATTTTTGATGACCAAGAATTTAAACTTAGTAACGCTTGCATTGCATCATCTTTCAATGATATACGTGATTTTGTCAATCATACCTGCTGTAGGAAATGATCGGGATTTACGGAATTCATTCACAACAATCACTCCCGACCTATCTTCTAGGTAAATAAGTTTAATAAGGGAGAATGGTTGATATCTATTTGTTCGTTAAGACGATTACCTGAACTTTTTTTTTATTTACCTCAAGAGCTTCTAAAAGATTTAATTTAAAGGCTTGCTTATCATATTAATGAAACCTTAACCATTCTGTTGGATTTTACGACCCTATTGTATTTGATACCGTTTCTAATTTTTCTAATAAAAACTTCATAAAAAAAATTAACGAGACTCTCGGATTGCGCTGTATGTGGTCTCGGTATCGCCCATAATATTTTCAAAAATGTCTCGCTTTTTCGAGACGAGAACGAGGCGAGACGAGAAAAATGTCGCTCTCGTGTGAAGCCCTAGTCTCGTCTCGCTTATTCGAGACGAGAAAAATCTCGCTCTCGTGTGAAGCCCTAGATTTGTAATATGAGAGATAAGAACGTAAAATAATTGACGACAGTGTTGCCACAGGTGGCTCGTTCGAATTAAAAGTTCCTCGTTGACTCCTCTATTAAAATTGGCTCGTTTTAAAATCCTACTAAATTTTTGTTAAAGTTGGGTTGAGTAATTTTGTGTTGTTTTTTAATACTTATGTTCTGAATCCTTACCTACCCCCTACCCTAAAAAACAACTATTAGGTACCTAATGATGTTAATGTTAATATGTATTTCGAAATCATGACTAATACTTAAAAATATATATTTCCAAGAAATATTCATTAGTAAATAACATTTTTGAAACAGCTCGTTCTAGTATGAATTTGGCTCGTTTCCGCCACATCATCTGGCTCGAAAAAAAATAGGCATGCGGCAACACTGATTGAAGAGTTAACGCAGATAGACACGTCATCAAACTATGCGCTAGTTTCCAACCGATTCTAGTTCTAGTTCCAGTGTTGCACCCCATTTAAACTTATTGTAAATAACTATCTACTACCATTGTCGAAAAAAGCTCTACCTACTACATAAATTCTTGAAATATCCACCTAAAAGTCAAAGTCGAGCTATAACTATCTCATTACAAAATTATTAAACGTAGAATAATACATGAAAGTTTTTCATTCACATATGAACAACCCATCACTCAACAACAAACGAAACAAGAATAAGCTTTCATCTAGAAACAATGTTTACTGGATGCCTCTGAGACTTGAACATGTGATCAGTTGCCAAGCAATCGGACGTTTTCGGTGATGACGGCCTGTACTGTTTTCTATTGTTACCTTTCTGCTTTGAGCCAATCTTACGTATAGCAAGCGCCAAACGTGATGGCGAGCGATCGCGCAGGTATAGACTCTCCCAACTAAATTACTATCGGATTACGATAAGCCCCTTGCCTGTCATTGGAGGACAGAGCATTTATATGTCTTGCAAGAGCTGTAGTGGGAGGTAACATTGAAGATGAGTTTGTGCGCATGGGGGCGGGCTCGCTTTCACGTTTGGAACTTGCTGTAGGTTATAACATTCCATTGAGAAGAATAGTTACTTTGAGTGGTTTCTAAAGTTAGTGTATATATTAAATGGATGTAAATTTAAAGAAAACTATACAGATATTCAAAGTAACTGGTAAAATTGTACATTGGTGGTAACCGCATATCTTTAACTTGATTTGTTTACTGAGCATTTATTTTCAAAATGTATTGTGACGCCTTGTATAATAAAAGGAGTATAATTAAAACTTGTAACAAAGCAACAAACGTGAATGTACATTTTAATCAAACGATTTGCATCCATTTTATGACAATTACATAATGATTACTTAATCTAATAATGTTTAAATAATATTTAAAAAAATGTCTCTGTAAAACTTCCGATGAATTAAAAGCGTTATATAAATACGATTTTATGAGTAAACAATGAGTGAGTTGATATTAGATAACCATCCCATTTGTTGGTGTAGGTCAAGGCGTATGTATATTTTAAATAAAGTTTTGTTTACGATGTTTACAGTATCTTTAATCGAATCGTGTTCCGGTTGTTTTTTTTTATTACTGAATTTGGCACATTTACAAAAATAACGAGGCAGTTCTCATGACAATCGTTTAGGCTATTCTTAGAACTTCCACTTATTGGTGGGAGGCATAACAACTCGCTGTGTTTTTTAGGAGTAATCAAGAGAATATTTGTTTTTATACCAACTAGTAGTACAATTCAGTTGATATTATATTGGAAGCACTACTTCACTCAACCAAGATTTACTTAGAACTTTTTATTGTTTATTTGAATATTGTCTCCGGTCTCATCACATACCGACCTTGGTTTATTAGTAACCTAGAACCTTCCGTGGAGTGATCATATATTTTATGTGTGTAAACGCGCTAACTCTAAATTGTTCCTAATACAAAAAACTTCTTTCGAAACATATTGCAAACTTTGCAAGTCCTATGTCCGACACATACTTGAATACGCCGGGCCTTCGTGGTATCCAGATTTAGTTGAAATGCTGGAAAAAGTGCAAGAACGCGCAACCAGGTTGTCCTTTAGCCGTGTTAGACCCACGTACGAAAAGAGATTCACCATGGCAAATCTCACAACATTCGAAGAAAGACGTCTCCGAGGTGACGTTATTCTCTCCATCCGAATTTTGAAATTCAATTTCAGATACCTTTAAGCAGCTTTCCCCCTCCATTTGGACAACTGCCTCCGTAGGCACTCCTTAAAGCTGAGGAAAGAGCCTTTTAGAACTAGAAGTAACAGAATTGATATTTGGAATGTTCTTCCTCGGCAAATAATTAATTCAGAAAATGTTAATAGTTTCAAAAACTAAATAGACTCCTATATTCTTAATCTTTAGTTCAGTTTTAAGCTTAGTACCAGTTTTATTTATATTTTATAGCTTATTATGTGCAAACAGGAATTGGTCTTCTGACCCTATCATGTAATAATAATAACACTGCAACCGAAGGATTTATTGTATTTTTGGTCATGCATTTTCATAGCACTCAGTCCAGCACCTTTATGTACTGCACTTGTTTGTACAAGTTCTTAACTGGGTGTTTGCTATAGGTATAGTTCTGCGTCACCAGCCAAATACTGGATGTTTTTTACGATCCAGTTTCCCTAACGCATAATCTGCATTTAAGGTCTACGTTGTACAGTTTTTATTTGTTAAGGTGTTCCCTTACTGGTGCATGACTAGTCAAGAAACCAGTTATAATTATCAGCTGGTTCCTGCACAGTGTGAGCAGTTCCGCTGTGCCTTCTCCTTACCAGGCCACAAATGTTTCCTTATCACCTCGATGCCTTGGCGACCGGATGATATATATGATATGTTATCAAAATATCCTTCAATGTGTATGTGAAGGTCCCTATCATCACCTCTTTATTATCCAGCATATACTGCTTCTTCTCTGAGTTGATGTAACGCTGTTTCTGTAGAGTATCCTGCTCTGTAGGCGTACTGGTCTTGGTGTTCCACGCACCCCTTCGTTGATAACATGGCAATCTAGTAGTATTTCTAAATTTGTAAGTGCAAATGACATACGATTAATCGGTCTTGAAGACTTTCCTTTCTTGTCTATTTTACCCAGACCTCGGTAACGAGGTTATCCTAATATATATCCAGGTCTTTGGTATATACCCAAAGGTCCTGGCTGCTTCTACAGAATCTGCTGTACAAGTGCTCTGTACTATTTTGCAGCATTATTGGATCAATTCCTTCCTTCACTTTATTTTGTCATAGTTCACTACTTTTTTGAATAAATGCCAACTTCCCCTGAAATCTGTTTCCAGTTCTTTGAAGAGTTCTCTGATAGTATCTTTCGTCGTTTCTGTGCACTCTCATTTTTAAGAGAGTATATACTATTTGGCGTTTCCTTCCAGAGAATTCTTTATAGTCTACTACATTCACACAGTTCTCTCTCAAAGAGCTCTCGGCTTTTTTCAGGGTCTTATTATAACTTGCCAAGGTGCTCTTGTAATCATCCCACCACCTAGTTTTTTTTGCTTTATTGAATTTTTGTCTAGTTTGTCTCCTTAATTTAATTTATCAAATTATTTATTCCACCAGGACACATTACTTCCTATCCGAGAATAATCATTTTTGACAGTTTTTGAAAATAATTGTCCATTTTTAACAGTTTTTGAAAATAATTGTCCATTTTTAACAGTTTTCAACAATAATTGACAATTTTTAACCATTTTTGATAGTTTTTGACCATTTTTGAGAATTTTTCAAAATTTTAGACCATTTTTCAAAATTATCGACCATTTTTGATATTTATTGACAATTATGGACCATTTTTGACAATTATTGACCATTTTTGACCATGTTTCATAATATTTGACAACTTTTCAATAACTTTAACAATTTCTGACAATTATCAACCTATTTTTCAAAATTTTGGCAATTTTTAACAATAATTGTCCATTTTTGACAGTTTTTGACAATTTTGGAACATTTTTTATCGTTTTTGGCCATTTTTGACAATTTTTCAAAATTTTAACAATTATTGACAGTTTTTGACAAATTTTGACAATTATTGACCATTTTTGACAGTTTTTGAAAATAATTGTCCTTTTTTAACAGTTTTTAACAATAATTGACCATTTTTGAGAATTGGCTGCTTCTAAGGATGCTACAGCGTCTGCTGTACAAGTGCTCTGTACTATTTTGCAGCATTATTAGATCAATTCCTTCCTTCACCTTATTTTGTCATAGTTCACTACTTTTTTGAATAAATGCCAACTTCCCCTGAAATCTGTTTCCAGTTCTTTGAAGAGTTCTCTGATAGTATCTTTCGTCGTCTCTGTGCACTCTCATTTTTAAGAGAGTATATAGTATTTGGCGTTTCCTTCCAGAGAATTCTTTATAGTCTACTACATTCACACAGTTCTTTCTCCAAGAGCTCTTATTATAACTTGCCAAGGCGCTCTTGCAATCATCCCACCACCTAGTTTTTTTTGCTTTATTGAATTTTTGTCTAGTTTGTCTCCTTAATTTAATTTATCAAATTATTTATTCCAGGACACATTACATCCTATCCGAGAATAATCTCTCTCGACCCATTGCATCTGCTAATCTTTATCTTCGCAGCTGTCAGATCCCTGGAACAGAAATTTATTAACACTTTTTGTGGAATTATGTGGGGTGGCTTCATTCTGCTCTACCAGACGCAAATTTCTTCGATTGTTCAGTTTTTCGTAAATTCGCCGTCTTAATTGTTCTTCATCTTGGGCTTCCCAGCCCCCATAATAAACCTTCCTTGACAGTAAAGCCCAAAAATCCTCTATTGGGTATTTCCACGTCTAGAATCTATGTAGGCTTGGAGACGCCTACCCATACTGTTCACCAGATTTCTGATTTGCTGTTGCGGGATATTCCGCCATTCCTCCTCAGCGGCATGGACAAGATCTGGTATACTCTTGGGTGGATTTCTGCTTGCTGCCACTTCCCTGGAAAACATGTTCTATTGGATTCATGTCTGGCGATAAGACAGGCCACTGCGAACGTAATGCCTTCGGTTTCTTGATACTCTTTACAGCTCTGGTGCGATGAGGACGGGCGTTATCGTCCTTAAAAGCGAAAGCGTCGTCAACAGCTACTCGCCATAGTCTTACTTGAGGATGTAGAATCTCCCTGATGTATCTATCACCAGTAATTGTTCCCTGAACATGGATTAATTCTGTGCGGCCGTTGAACATAATCCCAGCCCAAAACATAGCACTCACTACCTCCTCTAAAGGGCAGCATGGGTCGGCTGGGCTGCTCTCGTTAGCTTTCTCCACACACGTATTCGATGGCTATCATGTACCAAATAAATTCTTGTCTCATCGGAAAAAAGCACAGAATTCCAAAATTCTTCGGGCAAGGCTGCGTGCTCTTGGGTCCATTGTAGACCGCGAAGTCTGTGCGCAGTTAGTTGTTGGAGTACTCCCATTGGTCGACGACACCTCAATCCTGTCGAAAATATTCGTCTCCGTAATGTAGAGACCGATACTGAAATTTCCAAGGCATGTCTCATATTTATTTGGAGTGCTGGTAATGCCATGGTCGGGTTTCTCCGGATCGCCAAATGGATATTGCGGTTTTGCCGCCTTCGACCGCTCCTAGGTCTATCACGAAGAGAATTGGACTAGAGATAGCGGTTCCATGTACGAGATACATCACTTTGCTATCTACCAACTCTATTAGCCACGCACCTTTGAGAATGGCCTTCTTCAATTAGACCTATTATTCTGGTACGGTCAATATCACTTATGACTTGACGATTCATGTTGGGAGTCCAAATAATAAAATTCAACTGACTTTGCTGGCAAAATTATCGTACCAAAAATTTAAACATGTATTTCTTGTCAATACAAAATATGTACAAAAACCCTTGATATTTTTTTTACTTGAAACTAATCAATTAATTAGTATCCAGTCCATTCTTGGCGAAGAAAAAACTACTTTTGGAGATATTTGGGTGATACAAAACTTTTGCATCTATGTGTATATACTAAGAAATGTTAGAGAACTATCTAGTTTTCATTGTAGGGATGTTATAAAATAATCGTTTTTCATTTAAATCGATTATTATTTTCTTATAATCGATTTTATAAATTACGACACGTGTCTAAATCGATTTTCGGAAACGGCTCATATTATTTATTGACTATTTTTCAAAATTTTGACAACTTTTGACGTTTATTGACCATTTTTTAAAATTTTAACAATTATTTACCATTTTTGACCATTTTGACTGTTTCTCAAAAGTAGTGACCGTTTTTTTAAATCTTTGACCAATTTCCAAAATGATGACAATTTTTAACCATTTTTTACAGTTTTGGAAAATAATTGTCCATTTTTAACAGTTTTTGGAAATAATTGTCCATTTTTAACAGTTTTTAACAATAATTGACAATTTTTAACCATTTTTGATAGTTTTTGACCATTTTTGAGAATTTTTCAAAATTTTAGATCATTTTTCAAAATTTTAGATCATTTTTCAAAATTATCGACCATTTTTGATAATTATTGACAATTATGGACCATTTTTGACAATTATTGACCATTTTTGACCATGTTTCATAATATTTGACAACTTTTCAAAAACTTTAACAATTTTTGACAATTATCAACCTATTTTTCAAAATTTTGACAATTTTTAACAATAATTGTCCATTTTTGACAGTGTTTGACAATTTTGGAACATTTTTGATCGTTTTTGACCATTATTGGCCATTTTTGACCATTTTTCAAAATTTTGACAATTTTGACAATAATTGTCCATTTTTGACAATTTTGTACCATTTTTGATAGTTTTTGACAATTATTGACCATTTTTCAAAAATTTTTCAAAGTATTTGTCAATTATCGACCATTTTTCAAATTTTTTGACAATTATCGACCATTTTTCAAAATTTTAACAATTATTGACAGTTTTTGACAATTTTTGACAATTATTGACGATTTTTGACAGTTTTTGAAAATAATTGTCCATTTTTAACAGTTTTTAACAATAATTGACAATTTTTAACCATTTTTGATAGTTTTTGACCATTTTTGAGAATTTTTCAAAATTTTAGACCATTTTTCAAAATTATCGACCATTTTTGATAATTATTGACGATGGACCATTTTTGACAATTATTGACAATTTTTGACAATTATCAACCTATCTTTCAAAATTTTGACAATTTTGGAACATTTTTTATCGTTTTTGGCCATTTTTGACAATTTTTCAAAATTTTTGACCATTTTTCAAAATTTTAACAATATTCACAATAATTGTCCATTTTTGACAGTTTTTAACAATTTTTTACCATATTTTCTAGTTTTTGACAATTATTGAACATTTTTGACAATTTTTGACCATTTTTCAAAGTATTTGTCAATTATCGACCATTTTTGACCATTTTTCAAATTTTTTGACAATTATCGACCATTTTTTATAATTTTAACAATTATTGACAGTTTTTGACAATTATTGACCATTTTTGACAGTTTTTAATAAAAATTGTACATATATTAATGTTATAAATGAAACTGTTTCTAATTAATTCCACTATTTAATGAAAAAATTATGAAAATTATTAAAGGATATTGATAATGATTTCGATATTGACATATCATCTGTCATTTATAACATTAATATGAGTAGATTCTACAAAGTAAGGGTCCAAACAGTAAAATTGTACATGTTTAACAGTTTTTGACAATTATTGACCATATTTCAAAATTTTTGACAATTTTCATATAATTTTATTTGATTTTTAATCTGATAAATTGTTAATGAATGAATCTCTTAGGTTTATTATCGGAATATGAAAGCATGTACTTTTCAAAATAATACAAAAATTGTTTTTTGACAAATCGATTAATTTTGAATAAAGAAGAATCGATTTTTATTTAATCGATTCTTTTCCATTAATCTCACATCCCTATTTCATTGGTATAAAAATTTAGGATTTACGATGCTGGCTGGCATTGAAACCCTCGATAAGAACGTGGGTTACTGCGATTACAATCATTGCTAAGTCACGATCTGTTTCCGGAAGTTTGTAATTTTATCAGTGCATTTTATTCTTTATAAAATCAAAGTGTTTTGTTTCAGAATGTGTGTGGCAGATACCATATTTAGCAAGAAAAAATAATACAAAGATAAATTTTTCTCGTACGAAAAACTACTAGTTTATATTACGCACGTTAAACTTTTTTTATATTTTATTCAACCTAATTAATACTTTGTTTCCCACGTAAAATTTTCAAATTTTGACCAAAAAGTAGATCTCGGAAACCTTTTGAACAAGCATTTAAAAGATAGGAAATTTTATGAAGGAAATTTTATGAAGCAGAGCGTGAATAAAATTTATTAAAACTATAGGGTAACATTTTTGTAGCACTTATCATTTTTGGCGACACCCTTCCCAAAAACCGTCTCTTCCAAAATTCTTTTGTGTGAATGCAACCGCCTTTTGATCTAGAATAACGGTTTTTATTACAGATAAATATAAATCTTATCTTTCTTCAAATTTCACTAATGTATTTTTAAGTCACAGAAAATCACGAGCATGCGGCAACTGCGCATACAGCCCTTCTTGGCTTCCTTTTGGTTGGTTTGTTTCATAGCTCGGTGTCGGTTGCCAGAACCACGTTGCCAAGCGTAAAAGTTTCTCAAAATTACTGCGATTTAATTAATTCTACCACGTGTTAATACATAATTTTTTGTATATTAACTTTGTTCATAAGAATTTTTTGAAATATTCTCAGTGTGTCAATTTATTTTATGAATCATTTACTTTAAATACACATTCCACCGGGAGTATTCTTCATGACGCGGTGTTTTTGTATGCTTTTGTTTGGTATTATATCGGCAACAGTGTAAGTGTCGTAGCTAGGCTTGGGACTTGAGTGACGTGGCACTATCTACTAAATATGTGCTTTGGCCTGAGCTCGGCGATTAGTTCGGGAGATGATGTGGAAAATTGTTCGCTCCATTAGATTTGGTCCGGAGTAATGACCTTTTTTTACTTTTTTGAACTGATCGATAGATTACGAAAATTGATGTAACGGACCGAAAATTCGATTAGATCTGAAGAGTAATTACAGTTTGGTATTGGTCCATATTAGTAAAGATAAAAAAATTGTGGAATTAATTACCAAGAGTAAAAGTGAGAAATAATTTCTTATTGAAGCACATTTCATTATTATGTGGAATTAATAAATAGTATATCCATTTCAGAGAGTCTAAAATGTATTATCACTACCCCAGTCTCGCCCTATCATATTTCCAGAATAAATCCTTTAACCTATAGGCTGGGTATTTATCTATCGTTTTCTTTGTCAAAATTGGAAAATAAAGATGTTATCAGTTGAATTGTGTTTATAGAAAAGATTTTCGGTTTTCAAACATTCTCAACTATGTCAATGACATAATTATTTAAATAGTAAATTTCAGTTACAACATTTCCATATATGCCAGCTCAAGTAAAAAATCATCAAGCACTGTAGGAGGCGGGAATTAACGCCATAAACATACATAGTGTGATCAAATTGGCAGTTGGGGTGGAACAAATGAAAGACAAGAATTTTTCAACGAAAATGTATTGGTTATATAGTCCTTAATAACATACTAAAAGTCCCATAAAATATTGCAATGGCAAGTTGGAAAAAATGGCCGCCATTTTGTTTTTTTATGATTTTCTCGATATTTTGGTACATATCTTAAAAAGTATTTTTTGAGAAATTGTCAAGATACTATTTTCATAGGAAATAAAAAATTACATAAATGTTGACCCCTATAACATAAATTTTTAAGAGTTACTGTAAAGATAGCAAAAAAAACAAATATTTACTTTAAAAAAAATTAACCAATAAATGCAAACGTTGTTACGAGCAGTTTAGGTAAGAAGTTACAATAATGCCATAAAACAAAACAAACAATTATTTTAACATAAAATTAGATCTTCCTCTTCTTCTTCATCATTTATGGTGCAGGGCTGGACTGTAAAGTATACACGAATGGCGGGAAGCTTAAATTCCTATTTTGTTTGGAAAATCATTTTTATTCGAATTTTAAATAGTTTAGGAGAAATTACATTGATTTTGATGAAATAATATTTAATTTACCATGTTTTGAGAAACAAATAAAAAAATTATTCCATGAAAATCAATATAATCATAATCAATGCTTAAATTTAAATTAATTCAAACAACGATTATTAGACATCTATTTATTGATAGTAATCTTTTATTTTTGTTATTTTGTATTTATTTACTTAAGTGAATAAAAATGTAAATATGTTGCATTATCCTATTTAAAACAGGCATTTTTAGTTATGGTGTTTTTTAAAACAATATGGCATGGATTTTTTAGTTAACATATTTCTGTTAAATTAGTGCATTACGGTATTGTCAAAATGTTATTAAAACTAAAATGGTATTAAGTTTTTACCAAGACACAATTTAGGTGTTTTCGAAGAAAATTAAAGCGACAAAATGCTTTTGATTTTTGGCGCTATTATTTTTAGTTAAAAATCTATTAATCGTGAGAAATAAAAACAATATTTGACACAATATTAACTACATAATTTTATTTATAACCAAAAAAAAGCCACTTAAAAGTTTTCAAAAAACCCGGATGTTTGGGAAATATATCCAAAAACTTGAAAAATTCAAAATGGCGGCGATTTTTCAATACTTTTTAGTATATTATTTAAGACACCCTTAACTTTAAATTTCTACCATTAAACATTTGTCTTTAATTTGTTTCACCTTACTGCCTAAAATCTGCTAATTTGACTACACTAACAGTGTTGGGATACAGTATGGAACCAAGTAAATATCTTTTAAACGAAAAGAACGATATTTATGAAAATTTGCATGTAAGTGCAATGGAACAAAATGCATCTGATGTACATTTTTTTGTTAATAATATACTTCCGGTTTAACCGGAAATGCCATCAACTTCTTTAATTTAAATGGGACACCCTATATATTTTTACAGATTTTGAAAGAGCTTGTTATTTTGAATTCATACATACTGAGTTTAGTGTAAAAAAATTTGTAAAAACGAGGAATAACTCACTGTTAGTTGTACAATAGGTGTACATTTCATTATTTTAGAATAATGAGAAACAAAATTACTTCAAATGTTCAAAATGCTCGCCGTTTACTTGCTGACAATATGCCATCCTATTAACAAATTCTTGAGTCACTCTTTCCAAGACTTCTTCACGTATTAGTTCACATTCATCAATAATTCTTTGTCTCAATTCCAGTAAGTGTGTTGGTCGTCTAACATAAACACGTGATTTTGGATAACCCCAAAGAAAAAAATCTAACGGGCTAAGATCCGGAGAACGAGCAGGCCACTCTATGAATCCTCTACGTCCAATCCATTGATTTGGAAAATTCGCATCCAGAAAATCGCTAACCCTTCTATCATAGTGGGGAGGTGCTCCATCTTGTTGAAACCAAACATTTTGTGGTAATTGCCCATTCTGTTGAAGTGCAGGAATAATTTCGTTATTTAGTAGATCCAAATACTTGTCACCATTCAAGTTTCCGTCGATAAAAAATGGGCCTATAAGCCTATTTTCGACAATTCCCATCCAAACATTTAACTTCTGTGGATGCTGGGTATGTGCTTCGTGAATCCAATGAGGATTCTCATTTGACTAAAACCTTGAGTTATGGCGATTAACTGTTCCATTTAAACAAAAAGTTGCCTCATCGGAAAAAACTTCTTTAATTTATTTTATTTTAATATTATTATTTTTACAGATTTTGAAAGAGCTTGTTATTTTGAATTCATACTTACATATTTGTAAAAACGAGGAATATAGCACTTTAATCAACCCCCTTTGAGTTTTTTGCATTAGAGCAAAAAACTATTTAGATAAACTAATTGATGTTGTTTGTATGCATAGTAATAAATAAACGAGTACTGTTTAGTACGTCTTTTGTTCTCCAAGTGTCAAATTCTAATTGACGGAAATAAATTTTACAATTTAGAATGGTTCAATTAAGCGAAAAAGAGCGTATTGAAATTTTAGTGATGATCGGTTATGGTGATCGTGTTAGAACTCATGAAGAAGTGTGTCATATTTTTAATAATTTGCATCCGGAGAGAAATCCTATATCACGCTCAACAGTAACTAAAACATTACAACGTTTTAATACAACTGGGATGGTAAAAAATTTGCTAAAACCTGGAAGACCGGAAACTGTTAAACAAAATATTGCAATCGATTTAGAAGAATCACCTCAAACTTCTACCACAAATTTGGCACTAAACCATAGATATATATCTATGCACTAAACCATGGTATCAGTCGACGTTCTGTAGGAAAGATATTAAAAAGTGAAAAGTATCATCCGTATAAGGTACAGTTGGTTCAAGAATTGTCAGACGATGATTTTGACCGACGGCTAGAATTTTGCGAACGGCTAATAGACATCTGTAATGTCGACGATAATTTTGCTTCTAACATAGTTTTTTCCGATGAGGCAACTTTTTGTTTAAATGGAACAGTTAATCGCCATAACTCAAGGTATTGGTCAAATGAGAATCCTCATTGGATTCATGAAGCACATACCCAGCATCCACAGAAGTTAAATGTTTGGATGGGAATTGTCGAAAATAGGCTTATAGGCCCATTTTTTATCGACGGAAACTTGAATGGTGACAAGTATTTGGATCTACTAAATAACGAAATTATTCCTGCACTTCAACAGAATGGGCAATTACCACAAAATGTTTGGTTTCAACAAGATGGAGCACCTCCCCACTATGATAGACGGTTTAGGATGCGAATTTTCCAAATCGATGGATTGGACGTAGATGATTCATAGAGTGGCCTGCTCGTTCTCCGGATCTTAGCCCGTTAGATTTTTTTCTTTGGGGTTATCTAAAATCACGTATTTACGTTAGACGACCAACAAACTAACAGGAATTGAGACAAATAATTATTGATGAATGTGAACTAATACGTGGAGAAGTCTTGGAAAGAGTGACTCAAGAATTTGTTAATAGGATGGCATATTGTCAGCAAGTAAACGGCGAACATTTTGAACATTTGAAGTAATTTTGTTTCTCATCATTCTAAAATAATGAAATGTACACCTATTGTACAACTAACAGTGAGTATGAATTCAAAATAACAAGCTCTTTCAAAATCTGTAAAAATATATAGGGTGTCCCATTTAAATTAAAGAAGTTGATGGCATTTCGGGTTAAACCGGAAGTATATTATTAACAAAAGAATATACAACAGATGCATTTTGTTCCATTGGACTTACCTGCAAATTTTCATAAATATCGATTTTTTTCAAGTTTGTATTTTTTACAATGTAAATATAAATCGATCTTTTTTATTGAAAAACAACAAGAAAGGTACCCCTAAATAAACAATCTCTCTCCGGGATCTTTTATCAGTAAAATTGGGGATTTTTTTTATGTTCAGGGAATTCGATAATAATAACAATTATTTTTTTATTACCATATTATTATCACAAAGTATCGGATTAGGAATGTGTGAGATTAATGGAAAAGAATCATCGATAAAATAAAAATCGGTTTTTCTTTATTCAAAATTAATGGATTTGTCGAAAAAATCGATTTTAATAAAAAATAAATCGATTTCTGCGAAAAGATCGTTGATTTTTTTTTGGTTGTTTTAAAAATGGACATGCTTTTCGTATATATTTCGATAGAATACCTAAGAGATTTATTCGTTAACGATATTTATCGGATTGAAAAAAAATCAAATAAAATTATATGAAAATTGTCAAAAATTTTGAAATATGGTCAATAATTGTCAAAAACTGTTGAAAATTGTCAATAATTATGAAAATTTTGAAAAATGGCCAAAAATGGTCAAAAAATTTGGAAAAATGGTCAATAATTGTTGAAGAACTGTCAAAATTGGTCAATAATTGTTGAAAAATGGTCAATAATTTAAAAAAAATGATCAAGAATTGTAAAAAATGGTCAATAATTTTTAAAAAATGATCAATAATTGTTAAAAAACTTGGAAAAATGGTCAATAATTGTTGCAAAACTGTCAAAATTGGTCAATAGTTGTTAAAAAAATGGTCAATAATTTTTAAAAAATGATCAGTTATTACTGCAAAACTGTCAAAATTGGTCAATAATTTTGAAAAAATGATCAGTAATTGTTGAGAAACTGTCAAAATTGGTCAATAATGGTCAAAAACTGTTAAAAATGGACAATTTTTGTCAAAAACTGTCAATAATTGTTGAAAAATGGTCAATAATTGTAAATTATTGTCAAAAACTGCTGAAAATTGTCAATAATTGTCAAAAATTTTGAAAAGTGGTCGATAATAATCGAAAATTTAAAAAAAAAATTGAAAAATGGTCAATAATTGTTAAAATTATGAAAAATGGTCAATAATGATTAAAATTATGAAAAATGGTCAATAATTGTTGCAAAACTGTCAAAATTGGTCAATAATTTTTAAAAAAATGGTCAATAATTGTTGAAAAACTGTCAAAATTGGTCAATAATTGTTGAAAAATGGTCAATAATTTTTGAAAAATGATTAGTAATTGTTGCAAAACTGTCAAAATTGGTCAATAATTTTTTAAAAATGATCAGTAATTGTTGAAAAACTGTCAATAATTGTCAATTAATTCTTAAAAATGGACGATTTTTGTCAAAAACTGTCAATAATTGTTAAAAAATGGTCAATAATCGTCAAAAGGTGTCAAAATTTTGAAAGATAGTCAATAAATAATACGAGAGCCTTTTTCAGAACATCCACTCCTTAAACACACGTAATTGATACAAAATCGATTAATATTACTCGAAAAATCGATTATAACAAAATAATAATCGATTTATATAAAAATCGTTTAATTTTTCAAACATCCCTACTTATAGAGTTCCCTATAGGCTTTTTTGAAAAAAAAGCAACAGTGTCTGTCGAGTCTACTGGGATCCGAGCGGTTCCGCTCTCATCACTACTTGCGATGTTGCCGGGGCAATTGAAAAAAAAGCCGCTCCACCAATAACACAAAAAAAAAATCGAAAGTCGATTTTCATTGGTGAAATATCGATTCACTGAATCGATTCAATACAACATATCGATTTAAAAAATCGATTTATTCGGTCCGAGGAATCGATTATCCGATTAATCGATTATCCGATTAATCGATTTCAGATCGCCATCCCTATTTTGCACTATACAGTACTCGATACGGTTCCTAAATGCTAGTTGGAACAAACCTAATATGTTATATCGAGGTAGATGAAGAAACACTTGATTAGTTGCAGTGTTGTTTTTTTTTCACGAGAATCGCCTGTACTATAGAAGTGAGACCTCGTTCGAAACTGGGCTTGGTCAACACCAGTACTCATTATAACGTATAACAACGTCCATGGTTATGTTATGTAGTTGAATGCATGTTTCACAATTCAGACACTTTGGTATTTATTTACATGAAAGAACTCTCGTAAACAAACGTACTCCTTCAACTAAAACACACAAAGAAATCTCTTGAATGAGAAGTAATGAAATGGCTTCTTAAAATTCCGCAATTAGTATTTCATTCAATCCCATACCATGGGATATACAAACCCTCAGTTAGATTTAATTATTAATTTTTATAAAACACTGTTGAAAACATTGAAATTTCTACGTTCTCCGGATAACCCAGAAAAAAAAAGCTTTTGAGAGTTAAGTTTCTTCTCCGTACTTGAAATTTCTATCCAACCGCACGAATTGAACGAAGGAGCAAATTCTATAATATTTTTGATCAGCAAAGATCATATGCGTTTGTTGCTTTTTAGTTTATACTCTTTTATTATTAATTTTACGAAAAAAGTGATTCTTCTTAAAAAGATCTGCTTGGTCTAAAACCTACATTGCAACAATCAGGTCCATCCGGTATCGAAATTATTTATTCAAAAGTACTATAATTATAGGGTGAGTCTTACTTTTTTTCTATGTGGAATAAAATGATAAAACAGGTCGGTTTTACCAAAATTGAATTGGCACGTCCTGTATCGCCTCAAATACAATAGGGTCGTAAAATTCGGCACAATGGTTAAGGATTCATTAATATGCTAAGCCGGTGGCCAGTGTCGTGCAGTCAGTTTAAGGGTTTTGTCGAGTAGGGATGGGTCTTACAGTTTTATTTATTATTTTGAATAATTTTGGCCCAATTGAATGGTCTCTGTAAAATTGGCTCTTAATACTGTAATAATTACTTACTAATAATATGATACTTGCCTAACTTTTGCACTATTAAATAAACCCGAAAAATGAAAGCATTCAGGTCTTTACCGGAAAATGTAACGCCAATGGTTTGTTGTCGCTTTATGACTATCGACCGTTTCTTGTGCTCCTATGCAATAGCAAATCTAGTATATATTTTTGTAATTATTCTTAAGAACTCATTATTATAGCACTACAGGTATTTAAGTTAATAATTGTAAAGTTATGTATATCAATTATTTTAAAACATCAAAATCAAAACACAGTTTGGGAAATTTAAAGGTTACCAAATTTTTGATGACTTAAGAATCAACTGTTTATCAAGTATTAGTTTACATTTAAATAAATTTTTGTCATAATAATTTTCGATTTGGACAAAAATAATAGTTATTTATGATACAAGTGCGTGAAGTGATACTTTTGCGCACGGATGCGCAAAATTAATTCACGCATAAGTATCGTACAATGTTTTATCTACGACCACATTAAAAATACTTTCCCTTAATTATATATAACATAACCTCTCTTTTTAATCATTGTGTTTGAATTATTGCCTACCTTCATCATAAGAAATTCATTATCTGGTACTCCATTTATAAAATCCAAAATCTGTTCCCTTGTAAAAATTTTTGATTTTTTTGGTTTATGGCTCTCTGATTGTCGTTTTATGAAGGTAATAAGTTTATGAAATTTACTTATTATCAATGTTTAAATTTAAATTTATGGTAGTTTTCAACATTGAATAATGGGACCATAACGTTTATGATTTCCATTGACTTTTCCGAAAAATATGCAATAAGAACATTTTCCGTCTAATTTTTAATTTTTTTAGTGTTACACCAATCCAAAAAAAAGGTGAGCGGTCGTCGGACCGCCGACAGAAGCTTTCTTCTTATGCACAATAGAATGACCATTTTTGGTGAATTCTTCACCATTTTTCAAAAATTTTGACAAATTTTGACCATTTTTGACAGCTTTTGACGAATTTTGACAATTATTGACCGTCTTTGACAATTATTGACCGTCTTTGACAATTATTGACAATTTTTTCAAATTTTAATAATTATTGACCATTTTAGACAATTATTGACCCATTTTGACAATTATTGGTCATTTTCCCAAATTTTAACAATTATTGAGCATTTTTGACAGGTTCTGACAATTATTGATCATCTTTGACAATTTTTCTAAAATTTTGATCATTTCAAAAATTTGGACAATTTTTAATAATTATTGACCATTTTTGACAGTTTTTAATAATTATTGACCATTTTCTCAAAATTCTGACCATTTTTGACCATTTTTCAAAAATTTTGACAATTTTTGACCATTTTTCAAAAATTTTGACAATTTTTGACCATTTTTCAAAAATTTTGACAATTTTTGACCATTTTTCAAAATTTTAACAATTATTGATTATTTTTCAAAATTTTTGACCATTTTTCCAAATTTTAACAATTATTGGGCATTTTTAACAATTTTTGAGCTTTTTTAACAATTCTTGAGCATGTTTGACAGGTTTTCAAAAATTTTGAAAATTTTTAACAATAATTGACCATTTTTGACAGTTTTTTATAATTTTGACAATTTTTAACGATTTTTGGAAAATTTTGATCATTTTTCAAAAAATTTGACAATTATTGACCATTTTTTCAAAATTTTTGACAATTTTTAACCATTTTTTCAAATTTTAACAATTATTGACTATTTTTGACAATTATTGAGCAATTTTGACAGTTTTGACAATTATTGATCATTTTTGACAATTTTTCAAAAATTTTGACCATTTTAGACCATTTTTCCAAATTTTAACAATTATTGACTATTTTTGACAATTATTGACCAATTTTTACAATTATTGATCATTTTTGACAATTTTTCAAAAATTTTGAACATTTTAGACCATTTTTCCAAGTTTTAACAATTATTGACCATTTTTGAGCATTTATTACAGGTTCTGACAATTATTGACCATTTTTGACAATTTTTCAAAAATTTTGACCATTTTTCAAAAATGTTGAGAATTTTTAACAATTATTGACCATTTTTTCAAAATTTTGACAATTTTCAACAAATATTGACCATTTTTGACAATTTTTCAAAAATTTTGACCATTTTTCAAAAATGTTGAGAATTTTTAACAATTTTTTGACCATTTTTTCAAAATTTTGACTTTTTTTGACCATTTTTTCAAAACTTTGACAATTTTTGACCATTTTTCAAAATTTTAACAATTATTGACCATTTTTGACAGTTTCTGACATTTATTGACCATTTTTCAAATATTTTGACAATTTTCAACAAATATTGACCATTTTTGACAGTTTTTATAATTATTGACCATTTTTTCAAAATTTTGACAATTTTTGATCATTTTTCAAAATTTTAACAATTAATGACCATTTTTGACAGTTTTAAGTCTTCAGAAAATATAGGGTTTTGCTATCCTATACCGAGTGGTTAAAAAGATATAGCCACTTTTACAGAAAAATCACTATCCATTTAGAGACATTTTATGAAATAACCACTCGGTATAGGATAGCAAAACCCTATATTTTCTGAAGGCTTAAGACGTGATCTTTTTAAATCTGCCATTAGATAGCCAAAGATCCATTTGAAAAAAAAAGTTTAGTTCGGTACGCAAAACTGGAACGTATTTTAAAATATTTTCAAATTATAGTTTAAGTTGAAGTAAAATTTGTGGTATAAAAAGATTTTTCAAAAATTTTATATTTTCTTCAATACTTATCCGGTCCCGGACTTTTGCCTAACTCTGTATATTGTATTCTGTAGACTTCAACTACAGTTGTCCCTATTCACGATAAACAAACATAAAAATAAATACTTCGGAAATGTACTCTCAATAACTCAGTTATGTTTCAAACAAAATGTATTTATCTCCATTTAAATGGTTCCCCATTTTCTCCCTGTCATTGTGTATTTTTCAACCCTCACTTATATTAAAAAGCAGGCATCCCACATTGAATATTAGCCACGACGTGAAAGTAGACGGGAGCACTGGGCGTAGTGCAAGCTGTAAGAGAGGAGAAAGTGGATAGCATCCCTTCTACTTTCGCTCGAACAAATTATCGGGAAGAGGGACTTTCTCAGGATTTTCTAGTACTAGTAAATACCGCAGTTCGTTTTCGTCGTCATAACATTTAAAATAAGTGATTTTTTTTTGTATTGAAATTTTTGTCCAGTACGAATAGTGGATAATATTTTAAATTTTTACTTTAGCATAACAAACGTTAGTTACACTGTGTATCAGAGAAAGACGGGATATTAAAAAGGGGGCGTCCATAAATTACGTGAGGTGTTCAAGGGGGGGAGGGGTCAAGTAAAATCCTTCCAAATCTCACTTGGGGGTGACGGGGGGTTTTAACAAATATCACGTTATTTTTTTTCAAAACAAAACCATGTAAAATTGCGATAAAATAAAGTTAAATTAAAGTAAAAAATTTTATAGAGTAAAAATATGGCGAAATTCGACACAATAGTGTTTGCCGTATTCGCCCGAACCCCGCCGAGCAGTAGGAATGGAGAACTATCGATGGTTTATCGATATATTTGACTATCGAAAAAAATCGATAGTTTTCGGTACTATATCGATAGTTGAGATGTTTAGGTGAAGAATATAAGTACATTTTGAAAGCTGATATGGAGTAAAAATGCGATCAAAAAATGGGACAGAGAGAGAGAGATAGGAAAGAAGGAGAGAGATGGAAGAGATAGACGAGAGAGAAAGATACTGTATTGCGTGTGATTACAATCGTTATTTTAAACTGTCAGAATCTAAGACGGATTCCGTAAGGTTCGCAACACTCGGAATTTTGTAACGCTTTTTTTTATTACAAAAGCCCCCCATTTTGCTTATAGAACATTATTTTAAAAGAAAAAATTCGCTTTTGGAAGAGAAAATTGCTATTAAAAGTACTAAAAATCCGCCATTTTTTTTCAACACTTGACAATTATTGATCATTTTTCAAAATATTTAACAATTATCTACCATTTTTAACAAGTATTGACCATTTTTGACAATTAAAGTGAAAAAACAAAATTGTTATGCAAAAAGCTCGATATCAATTGTTCTACTTTATAAAACTTACGATTAATACTTTTTTTTGTTTATGATGAATGCATTAAACGGGGTTATGTCCTTTCGAAAGCAAATCTTAAAATGCACATAAACAGTGTGTTTGTTGAAACGTGTAACCGAATTCTTTCAATTACTGTGTATAATATAATTATTAAGCTATAAATGATTAATTAACTTGAACGTTCAACTTGCAGTTTGTTCGACCTAGATTTAGTTTAGGGTAGGTCTAGGAAAACGTCCTAATTTATTTGTGAAGTAATATTATGGTGCCGACGGTCAGGGACCTTTATATTGCTGCCTTCACGTTGCCTTGCCTTCCCTCACAACATTAAACAACACGGTCCAAATAAAAACGAACGGGATGCTACAATGTCACACCCATTAATCATTTTTGTTTGAATGTCCGCAAATTTCACTCGCTTCTTTTTATCTTTATACACCGGCTTCTTCCTCACATCCTGTTTTTTTTTTGTTTAGAATTATTTCGGATACAATTTTCAGTAAAAAATTGATCCTGTCATTAAAAAAGCACCAATAGACGAGTTCTATATAAGGCAAATGCTGCCAACACAACGAATAATAAAATACTGATAAAGGTTAGTCGCATAAAGAAGTGGTTTTTCCGATCAATTTTTGGTTTTCAAGCTTATTGCACGACATAGCACTTTTGAGAAGGCTAGTGAACTCGTAAAACGTATAACCGTTACGAAAAAGGTCCGTCACGCAACAGTGTTGCCATATTTCTGAAAAGGCTAGTGAACTCGTGAAACGTTTAACCGTTACGTAAAAGGTCCGTCACGCAACTAGCTATGCCTAAGATAGAGAACAACCAGTTGGATTGGCGAGTTATATTATTTTTGAAGCCTGCTTCTTATTGCACGAAAGTCCTATTTTGGGAAGGCTAGTGAACTCGTGAAACGTGTGATGTTACGAAAAAGCGTTCGTCACGCGATAACTCATTCAAGCGACTGTGCGCAATCTCTCTTGCCGCACTGAGCTCGCACACCTATAGGTGTGAAAAATCGTCAAAATTTTGTAAAAATGGTTAATAATTGCCAAATATGTTAAAATTTTTGCAAAAATTGTCAAAAATTTGAAAAAATGATCAAAAACTGTCAAAATTTTGAAAAAATGGTTAATAATTGCCAAATAGTTTCAAAAATTGTCAAAAATGGTCAATAATTGTCAAAATTTTTGAAAAATGGTTAAAATTGTAGAAAATGGTCAATAATTGTCAAAGACGGTCAATAATTGTCAAAACCAATCAAAATTCGTCAAAAATTGTCAAAAATGATCAAACATTGTTAGAAAATTGGAAGAATGGTCAAAAATTGTCAAAATTTTGAAAAAATGGTCAATAATTGCGAGATATGTTGAAATTTTTGAAAAATTGTAAAAAATGGTCAATAATTGTCAAAGACGATCAATAATTGTCAAAATTGGTCAAAAATGGTCAATAATTGTTGAAATTTGAAAAAATTGCCAAAAATTTTCAAAAATCGTCAAAAACTGACAAAATTTTGAAAAATGGTTAATAATTGCCAAATATTTTCAAAAATTGTCAAAAATTTGGAAAAATGGTCAATAATTGTCGAAAATGGTCAAATTTTTCGAAAAATTGCCAAAAATGGTCAAAAATTGTCCAAATGTTGAAAAAATGGTCAATAATTATAAAAAACTGTCAAAAATGGTCAATAATTTTTAAAAATTGTCAAATTTTTTCAAAAAAGGTCAAAATTTTTGAAAAATTGTCGAAAATGGTCAATAATTGTCAGAACCTGTCAAAAATGCTCAAAAATTGTCATAAATGGTCAATAATTGTTAAAATTTGGAAAAAGGGTATAAAACGGTCAAATTTTTTGAAAAATTGTCAAAAATGATCAATAATTGTCAAAACTGTCAAAATTGGTCAATAATTGACAAAAATGGTCAAAATTTTGAAAAAATGGTCAAAAATTGCCAAATATGTTAAAATTTTTGAAAAATTGTCAAAGACGGTCAATAATCGTCAAAAATGATAAAAATTATCAAAATTTTTGAAAAATGGTGAAAAATTCACGAAAAATAGTCATACTATTATTGTGCATAAGAAGCAAGCTTTTGTCGGCGGACCGACGACCGTTCACCTTTTTTCTTATATATTCGGAGTGCCTTTACCACCCATGCTGTACCCAAAAAGTTTGCAGGTCTTTTTAGTTTGGGGTATTTTACATCTTACAGTTGACGAAAAATTAATGTCGGCTGTCAATACATTTACAGTATCCGCCAAAATAAACAGTACCGAAAATAAAAATAAAAATTAATTTTTAAATTCTGTAATGTAAGTGTTCAAAATGTTCACCATTTCGACGCAAACAAGCTTCATATCGATTTTGTAAGTCAATAAACATATTTATAAAAAGTGGTTTATGTAACTGCCGAAAAAAATTTTGTATTCTTTCCCGTAGTTCGGCAATATTCGTATGCGTCAGGTGGCGTCAGATCAGGTGAATGAGAAGGATATTCGAAGTCTGTTCCCCGAGAAATTATTCTATTTTCCGTATGAACGAAAATAATGCTCTACCAAAAACACTTTTTCTTCCGTTGTTAGAACCATTTTTAAATCAAATTTAACTGCAGCGTACTATTAATATATCAACTAATGACAATTAAGTCAAATATGACAAATCCATATTACATGAACAACTCCACAGCACTTTCTGTTTCGGTACTGTTTATTTTGGCGGATACTGTAACAATAGAAACGAAAATCCTAGATTATTCAATTTAATGAATTAATTAGTAAGTTCTACATATAAGAATGATTTGTAGCCCTAGAAAGGGCTGGGCTGATTTGTTAAAAACTTACCTAATCAAAATTCCATTTCATCAGAATCTGACGAATCTTCAAGTCCAATATTAATTATTATAGATTCAACGGTTCCATCCATGATATTGTCCAGTTGCCACATATTCTGTTCTTCTTTATGCGGAGCCTATGAGAGTACTATTTTCTAGTATAAGTAGGTAGTATGTGCGCATAATTTTTATGTTCCAACGTTTAAATATCCATATTTATTCGCTTTTGGAGAATTGAGATACAATTGATTTATTTTATCCTGCCTAAATTCCAATGTCCGCCTATGGTTTATTGCGGTTTTAGGGTTGCTTACCTGAAATCGTGCTATCAATATGATAAAAATATATTATACCATATTTTTTCCAACAGTACAAAAAACACTTATCAACATTTTATGAATTGCTGACGACTCAAATACTTTATGTTGTCAAATAGGCAACATCAAAGATATGTACAAAAAATTTCAAGGTAATACCGGGGCTCTAATAACAAATTTGAATCTCGTTCCCTAGATTATTTTGATGTGTGTTTTTATTTCTAAGCTGAAAATATTTTAACCATAATCTATCAGGGGCGTCCCGAGAACACGTAACTCTTTCTAAACGGATAAATAATAATCAAGGCTTTAATAAAAAACAACAAAATTGCTGTTGTTGGCAATGACGAGAATCGGAATAGCTTACGTAACAATTTTTTGCAGCGTACGAACTAACTCATCGATATTCTTGTCTTACACGGTCCACAAAATATTAACATAGTAAAATTTTATGGGCAAACACAAATCAATGTAAACGATTGAGAAATATTCACGGTTTGAATATTTCGATGTGGAAATTTTCTATTATGCATTCTTTATCTCGATATCTCCGAACATGACGAACGACGGCGAGTCGTAAAATCAATTTTATTACATCATGCATGCTCTTCATTTAATGCTGTAGTATGCAGAGGCGCTTTAAAAAGTAACGAATGCTACTAAAAAAAAAAGGAATAGATTAAGTGAATCACGGTCAAGTGTTTTATAATAAAGTCGACATCCAACAAGAAAATTCAACGGAATTCCTTCGCTGAATCAGTGCAGTGCTACGGCAAAGATTACAAAAAAAATATAAGATAGTTCACTTGAAGGCGGTCTGATTATACATTATAAAGGTATATTTTATTCCAAGCTATACAGGGGTAACTTGAGAAATATATATTCAAAGTAATGGGATGATTTATTAAAGGTTTTTTTTATATAATGTTTTTAAATGTTAATTATTTCGAAAAAAGTTCAGGATATGAATTTGAAAAGGGAAGTTTAGGTATAAGTAAAAAATATATTAAAATTTTTGAAATGAATCAATTGACAGATTTTATTTAACATTTTATTAATTTTGTGATACGTATTGATGATCTAGCGGTTATTTATACAGAATATCACAAACTCAATTATATATACTTATTGGCCACCAGTATAATAGGACCACTAAAACAATTCTGATGTTTAAATTAGACACCCCGTATTTTTTGGATTCACAAGGTTAAAACAGTAAAAACATATTATGCAGCTGCAGGATATATTTATTAATAAATTAGATATGTGAATTTTTAAATTTCTATGAATACCCAGTATCTATAAGTACTAAATAACTAACTAATTTATTATTATCAAATATCTTTGTTACAATAGTTTAAAAAAGTTGAATTCCGTATTTGATAATAACTAATTTAATACCCACCCCTCAACGTCTTTGGGACAACGATAAAAGGATATTTCTGGTTTTCCCACCTTGCTAGCACAACACAAAGGCATTTTAAAACCACAATTATAATATTATTAATGTTACTTTTGGAAGACAGGAGTTAAAATAATCCGAACAAGAAATTTTACTTCCGGAACGTTTCCCGAAATACTAAATGAAATACTTATACAAAGTTCCTAGAGATTGTAGGCACATTTCTGGCCCTTAATTGCTTCTCTATATTTTTATCATTGTTTACATTATAAGTACTTAAAATCAAGACTGCATTCTGAATTCGTGGGAAAGTGATAAACTCTACGATTTATTATGTATACAACTAAGACTATTCACAAATATCACAAAATATTTATTTTATAAGTTTTGCTATTGAAGAAAAAATATTAATATTATTTTTTCCTTATTGCAATAATTAATTAACAAATTTAAAATATCTATACAACATAAACATAAAACACGAACAACGAATTCTAAAATACCAGCGCTCTATAGGCGACGACCCGTATAATATGCAAAATTAAATGCAAGTAAGGATTTAGCGACATACTGTAGCAGGGCGCCAACCGCTAACTCACCAGACAGTAACCAGCGGTATGAATCCTTTGATCGATAGAATTCGTACGAGTGAACAATCTTATATTTTTTTTGTAATCTTTGGCTACGGAAACATTTTTTATTGAAATACTAGAATACTTTACTTAAGAGTTAGGAAATCTCCATTTTCTTTATTCTTTCTTAACTAAGAATTTAAAAAACATATTTTTTTCTTTTTTAATTATCTCCACAAATAAAAAAAAGTTGGCCCGGCAGATGTCAAACATTCAAGTCAATATAAGAACTTATAATTATTAATGAAGATTAATATAGGAAATCTCTTGCGTTGTTTGTGTACTAAAAAAAGTAAAGTAAAATTTTATTAGATCAAAATAAAAATTTAATTTAGATAAAACGTGTATGGGAACTTATGTGTAAAGCTCGGATTTATAGGCAACAAAAACTGAAGAAAAAGGCGCTTATATAGGCAAAGATTTTTATTGAAAAAGACAGAAATCTTAACATATAGGCAAATGCTTTTAATTCCCTGATTATTAATAATAAGTTATTAAGAATTTATTTCAATATACAAAGTGAATTAACTTAACACAAATATATTTGCACAACATAGCCTAACAATTGTTAATTAATAATTAAACATTGTAACCACTTGAAACTTTATCATTAATAGCTACAACTAAGTGCTTCTCTATATTTTCTGTTTTAAAACTCTGTCTTCTTTCACTTAAAATTAATTTGTACATAGAAAATGAACGCTCTACATCGACAGATGTAATTGGCGCATATTTAAAAGAGGATAATAAATCTGGCCCAATTTGTAATTCTTTAGGAAATGTCCCATTGACAACTTTAGCAATATCACACAAAAAGGAAAAACCTTCATTCTTGTCAAAAACAAATTTCATTTTTTCAGTAATTAATTGACCATTACTTCCAGGTACCGATTTAATTTTAGTCTGTAAATTATCTATTAATTTAACCGACTCACATAAATTTATCTCTTGTCTTTCTAATAAGGTAATTGTGCTAACGATTAATTTATAATTGCTATTGATATATGCGAGTTGCTGTTTTAATTTCGGATTTTTTAAAATATTTTTTGCTCTTCGAATTGCTTCGGAAAGATCATCACCAAATTCTGACACTACTAATTCTATTTCATTAATGTGTTCAAAGTAAAAGAACACTGCTTCGAGCCATGTTCCCCACTTTGTAATCACTGGTTTAGGTGGCAAAGGGACACCGGGA
Organism: Lochmaea crataegi; assembly: GCA_947563755.1. Taxonomy (NCBI): domain Eukaryota; kingdom Metazoa; phylum Arthropoda; class Insecta; order Coleoptera; family Chrysomelidae; genus Lochmaea; species Lochmaea crataegi. The sequence goes on along the minus strand of OX387422.1, from coordinate 29,784,690 downwards.
AGTCTTTCTTTATACATTTGCACCCTTAACGAAGCCTTTTAGAAAACTTTTTTCATACAATTAATTAAGTCATTCACCAACGGAAACTGATTTCTTATTTCATCCGCAATTCGATTGACACCGTGGGCGACACAAGTGCAATGGATTAAGTTGGGATAAAATACCCTTAAATTAACTGCAGCTTTTAACATATATGCTGCAGCATCTGAAAGCATTAGAAATATTTTATTGGTTGGTATAGCATTGGGTAAAAAGAGGTTTGTTAAACTATCTTGTATAAATCTACTTATAGTTAAATTGTTTGTTTTTTCTAATTCTTTAACCACAACTAAATAAGGTTTGCTTGGAAAGTTTTCGTTCAAAATTCCAATCATTAAATTAGCTATATATCTGCCGCATACATATGTCGTTTCATCCACGACAATATACAAGAAATTGCCATCTAACTCTCGTTTAATTTTTGAAATACATTCCATATAGCATTTGTCCATAGTTTTTTTTCTTAACGTACTCTCCTCCGGTAAGGATTTATTAAAATGTTTTTTAAAAATAACTTAAAACTAGGATGATTAATTTTATACAGAGGTATATTAGATGCAATCATCATCTGACAAATCAAATTTAAATGTGTCCTCCTCCTTTTTTTTTTTGAACTGCTTACACTATCCCGCAGAGATGTTTGGACTTACTTAGAGGAATTTAATTTTTCCAAATTCCGTTTGTGAAGTGGAGTTCCAGAATGCTGGTCAATAAAGTACTTTTTTGTACTTGAAATCTGAGAATTTTAAAAAATAAGAATTTCAATACTATGTAGTTATGCGGTGACCGAGAGAAAGAAAAAATGAAACTTACTGATTTGCCACACGGTTTACAAAATGCTCCATCTCCTTCTAGAGATAGTTCCGGATATGGTCGGATCCAAGCACTTAACGTAGAAGTCATCTTTCTAAATAAACTCACAAAACGTCTAAAACTTTTTAAAATGTGTGTTCTTTACTTTTCGGTATACGAAACATAACTAAACTCTGATTCAGTAACCGTCTGTACAACTGATATAAAGGTCAAAACATTAGGGATTTCCCATTTGTTAAACCTCTTCTTAATCCGCAAATAGGTTGGTAAATTTTCCCATAAGACCATTAACAAACAAACCATTAATATTTTATTACTAGCCCAAAATTTTATTACAGAAAGGTTTAGTAATAAAATGAATTACCAGCATTTTGCTTATAATCCGAGCTTTACTTATGTGTATGTATTAGACTGATTATAAAAAAAGATAAATTTTTTCTTAATTATATCGAAAATATTGTTGGAAAAAAATACTGTGAAAGTTTGAGCTCTTAATATTAATGTTAAGAGGTGCCGCATTGCAAGTATCGATTTTCCATTTAAATAACGTGGGAACAATATTCTCTTGTACTTTGGAATTTTATAACTCACGTTGGTGACAATACTTCGGAATGAGCAAGGTATATTCTTGTAGAAAATTGAACGCTCCACGAAAAATTATATATATGATATGATGATGATGATATATGATATATTTATTCCTTCAAAAGTTATCTTTTAGTGTAACATTTGCAATTAAAAATAATAAAATAATAATTTTTAGGTTAAAATATTTTCAGTTTAATGCAAATAACTTAGGACCTGTAAAAAATATCAAAAACTTTTATAGAGATAAGTTATAGAAAATAGAATGCTCTCCAAAAAATGTTTCAAACAATTTTCTCATAAAGTTGATGGTTGCGTCAAAAAATTGGAAAAATGTTAAAATTTGTTCAGCTTTTCGAATAACTTCAATAAATTCATATTTTTTTTAAATCAGTCTAGTATGTATACTACTTTGCAATTCAAATGAATGAAAATTATTTTTAAATTTGCGTGATCTAAAAGATGTTACTACATATAATAATAGCATATTTGAATTACTCATATTAACGTTGGAATTATTTTATTTTATGTTCTTATTTTATTGTTTAAGTTATTAGATCACTTCGTTCACAAAATTATAGCAATTTTTTTGAAAATTAAGCATATTCATCTCTCTAGCTTATTTGAATACAAATAGGTATACAGGGTGTCAATTTTAAAACTTACAATAGGCTGTACCTCATGAACAAAAAGAGATTTCAAAAACAAATCAAAACAGTTTCTAGGGTAGAGAGAGGGAACTAAAATGACATGAGAGAGAACGCACCCCTATGCCCCACCTACCCCATCTACAAAAATCTGAATGGCAACCCCCTACTTGTGATACGTCGTTAGATACCCCGTAGTAAATACTTTCCAACGGTGTAAGTCATAATTATACAGGGTTTAACAATAAAGCAGAAAAATGTATTTTACAACAAAATGAAAAAGTGTTAAATGTCGAACTACAAAAATGTTAATTAATTTAGTAAATGTTCAAAATGGTTTCCATTGTTTTGTAAATAATAGTACAACCTATTTTCAAACTCCATACGAATGTTGGCAAATGTTGCTTTAGTAATATCACGACATGCTTGACTAATTCTTCGTCGTAAATCGTCGATTGAGGTTGGTTTAGTTTAATAAACAACCGACTTAAGGTGATCCCACAGAAAAAAGTCGGGTGGCGGTAAGTCTGGTGACATAGGTGGCCACTCAATGCGACCTCTCCTTCCAATCCATCTATTTGGATAATTATTGTCTAACCAGTCCCTAACTGCTACTGCTTGATGGGGAGGTGCTCCGTCTTGCTGGAAGTGCATCAAATTTTCATCTAGAACTGGATTGCCATCGCCGTCCTGTTGGTTCTCTAATTCGTGAACAATAAAGAGCTCAATAGTGTTTGTTCTCCAGCATGGAGGTACATTTCACCGTTTAAATTTCCCGGTATAAACAAGGGACCAATCACAGAATCTCCTAATACCCCTGCCCAAACATTTAGCTTCTCAGGATACTGAGTGTGGTTTTCTCTAAACTGATGTGAATTTTCATCATTCCAATAACGACAGTTTTGTTTATTTACATTACCATTTAGATAAAATGTGCACTATTTTGACAATATTTTCGGTCCAAACGTACAAATAATTAATCTATCACAAATGATAATGACATTAAGGTAAGTATGCAATAAACCAATAATTTAAGTACAGAAAGGAAATGCAAAACAGAATAACAAAATGTGTTGATTAAAAACTGCAGAGCAAACAAGTTTTGGAAATACAATTAATAAAACATTTAACACTTAAAGGGAACGTATTTGCACTTTCAAAGCGAAGTATCGTTCCACAATTAATTGTTAGTTTTGTTGTCAAATAAATTTTTCTGCTTTATTGTTATACCCTGTATAATTATGACTTGGACCGTTGGAACGCATTTTCTACGGGCTTTCTAACGACGTATCACAAGTAGGGGGTTGCCATTTAAATTTTTGTAGGTAGGGTAGATGGGGCATAGTGGGGTGATGGGGGAGCGTTCTCTTTCATGTCATTTTAGTTCCCCCTCTCTACCCTAGAAACGGTTTTGAAATTTTTTTGAAATCTCTTCTCGCACACGAGGTAAGTTTTAAAATTGACACCCTGTAGTAAAAAAAATAAACTAACGAAAAATGAATGTTTATGTAGGCTTAACTTAACCAAAAGTTGGTCCGAAATCTACATATAGGTACCACTCAAAAGTTTCATAAAACTTTTTTATTGTTTATTATTATTATGAAGACAAAAGGCAATCCTTAAAGCCAAATAGAATCACCCTTCTCCAAATTAAACACTCCCATACCAAAAGATCAAGACCACATTTTTGTTTGCCCTGACGCCATATTGAATTTTATTTGACAGGTCGCTGGATCGACACAAGTGACTCTGTCCTTTGGTCGATTCAGACCTGAAATTCGTTCAAGTCGATAATCATCGGCTTGGAAAGAGTCCAGCTTCCTACCGACAAAAATATTCCTCAGTCCTCAGGGTCAAAAAGGGGAAAAGACGACCTATTTCAAAAACCGTTCCAGGCGAACAGTCGACGAAAATTACGTCCAAAAACGAGTAGTTTTGGGGTGGGGGGTGAAAATTCCCAAAAATGCTTCCCGAGTCACCAGATACCCGAAAAAAATAATTTTAAGAGTTTTTGAGGGGGTGGAATTAATATAATACATAATAATTAATGTTCAATCTCTTGACAATAAAAAAGTCCCCAAACTCGTACTGATACGGGGTAAAACTACCTGCCCGATACAGGCATAGAAAAAAATAATATTTTAATATTACTTGGATAGTTCATCCTGTATTGGTTTTGCAAGGGTCATCAAGATTTATTACTTACTCTGCCGCATTTATGAATAAACTATAGTATAACCAGGCTGAACACTATTTTCCTGTCCCAACAGATGAGACGTTAAGAAAGAAATGTTGGTCTGCAATGAAACTAGATGATAGACATTATTAATCGCATTTGTGTATCAAGAGCAGAAAGTAGTACTTTGGCAGTCGAGACAGAAAGTTGCCGCGCGACGCGTCAGCGGAGCGCGGCAATCTGTCGAGACTACCAAAGGACTTTCTGCTTGAAATACACACAAGATTTTTTCTACGATCACACCAAAATAAAATTGATGACTTTAATTTAATGTTGCTGCTTTTTCCCCAAAATATGTTAATAACACATTTTCTGAATATCTTAATTTTTTTGGATCTGCACCAACTTATAAATAGACTATATTCATTTTCGTACTTTAATTTGGATTTCTCCGGAAGTAGATTTAAAGTGACTTTTTTGGCAATATCTGGCGGTGTATTTGAAAAATCAGTATCACTTGTATCCATTTTTCTTGTTTTTTTAAGTACTTACTGACTTATAGTAAAATATTAATACAATTACACAGAACTATCTCAAAAAATATTTCAGAGACAATGCACTAGGTTCTTTCTTTGACATAGACATACTTGATTCTTATAATCCGTAAGTTATTTGCAAGTATGTTGTGTTGCCTACCTATTGCCATTGTTTGTACTTAGCAGTTTCCAGATTGCAGTTTCGTGTACCTATGTACGTAGGCAACACTTATTACATTAATGTCAGATATTTTTTAGATTTCCCTATTTCTCATTAAATTATTACGGAAAATACTGTTGGATGCTTTAACATATTAGAAAATCAACTAAAATATTCATTTATTCTACAGATTATATTAAAATAACTACTAGCTGTCTTTTATCTATAAATAAAATTAGGCGTGCGCCAAAGTTACTTTCTGCTTAAGAGCGCCAATAATGTCAAATTATGACAGCTCGCGGAAAACATCAACTTTGCGGTTAGATTTGAGTGTGCAAAAGCCTACTTTGGGTAGTGATCGTAGGAAAAATACTTTTATATTAAATTAAATTTATAGACATCTACCCAGACTTTTTTAAAGTTTTATTAATTTTTTATATTAGATTTAAAAAAACATCAATTCGTGCCCAAAATTAATCAGCTTCATGCTTCTCATTTTTATCTCGATAAATTTATCAGGTTATTATCACACTATAATCTAACTGTAATGAACAAATTAATTACGAAATAATTTTGTTTGTTTTTGTGGGAAATAAAACCAAAATGTTTTTATTAATATTTTTATTGCAACGTTTTGGTAATGTTCCAGCTGCCGTTATCAACAATTATTTTATTTTTTTGTCATTATCTGACAAAAAATTCGACAACTATACAATCAATGAAAATATTTTGAAGTTCATTATCTCATTAAGATATGCTTTGAAGCTACGCAGAAGAAGGAACCTCCAGGGCACAACACCTGGGAGACTACTGGAGAGAAGTGTAAGACTAGAATATTGTAGGAAATTAAAATTGCATTAAGATTGACAAAGCTGTTATCCTGTACCGGTATGAATTTCACTATAGTCTCTGAGACTTCCAGGGAACTGAATAGAAGGCGCAATAAATCTTCTAGGTCTCTATGAATGTGCACCACAATACAAAAATATTCGTTATAGGTTATTTTAAGTAAGTCAGAAGTCTTACTAAAGATTTCACGAACTCCACTTAATAATTCCAGCATTCTGCAGATAAAAACAATTTTGACATTATAGATTTTATGCTTTATCAGATGATTAAATTGAGAAAGGAAATTATGGAATTTTCTCGTCGAGAAAATTAATATAATTTTGTGTTCGTTCTTCCCATATTCGCAATTTTTCAATTTCGAATTACGAATTACGAATATTAACTTTTATAATGATAAAACTAAAAAAAAACCTCTAACCATGAATCCAATTTTGTTGAATTTATTTTGTAGTTAATTAAAACAGTTCCTGTCCTCAAGAAATCAAGATATTGCCAAATAGATTATCTCATGTTATCTCGTGATGTCCTAGTTTAATAGTACTTTAGATTATATTGAATTTTTAAAGCCGACTCGAATTTAAATTGGAAATAGATCCATTCCAGTGGCGTTCTATGTATATATACAGATTGCGAAAAATCTTAGCTCGACATACGATTTACACAAGTACGACAAGGATAATATGAACAACACTACTTAAAAGAGAGAGAAGAATTGTTCGCACACGCCCATCGCAGATCACAAAATGATCAAAAATTGTCAAAATTTTGGAAAAACGGTCAATAATTGTCAAAAAATTTCAAAAATGGTCAATAATTGTCAAAAAATGGTCAAAAATTGTCAAAATTGGTCAATAATTGTCAAAAATTGTTGAAATTTTGAAAAATGGTCGAGAATTGTCAAAAATTGTTAAAATTTTTGAAAATTTGTCGAAAATCGCCAATAATTGTCAAAAACTATCAAAAATGGTCAAAAATTTTGTCAAAAAAGGACAATTACTGTTAAAAATTGTCAAAAAGGACAATTATTGTTAAAAATTGTCAAAATTTTGAAAAATAGTTGATAATTGTCAAAAATTAATAAACTTTGAAAAATTGTCAAAAATTTTGAAATATGGTCAATAATTATCAAAAATTTGGAAAAATGGTCCATAATTGTCAATAATTATCAAAAATGGTCAATAATTTTGAAAAATGGCCTAAAATTTTGAAAAATTGTCAAAAATGGTCAAAAACTATCAAAAATGGTTAAAAATTGTCAATTATTGTTAAAAACTTTTAAAAATGGACAATTATTGTCAAAAACTGTCAAAATTGGTCAATAATTGTCAAAAATTTTGAAAAATGTTTAAAATTTTTGAAAAATTGTCAAAAATGGTCAATAATTGTCAAAGACGGTCAATAATTGTCAAAACCAATCAAAATTCGTCAAAAATTGTCAAAAATGGTCCAATAGGATCAATAATTGTTGAAATTTTGAAAAATGGTCAAAAATTGTCAAAATTTTGAAAAAATGGTCAATAATTGCCAAATATGTTCAAATTTTTGAAAAATTGTCAAAAATGGTCAATAATTGTCAAAGAAGGTCAATAATTGTTAAAATTTTTGAAAAATTGTCAAATTTTTTTAAATATTTTCAAAAATTTGGAAAAATGGTCAAAAATTGTGAAAATTTTTGAAAAATGGTCAATTTTTTCGAAAAATTGTCAAAAATGGTCAGAATTTTGAGAAAATGGTCAATAATTATAAAAAACTGTCAAAAATGGTCAATAATTATTAAAAATTGTAAAAAATTTTGAAAAGATCAAAATTTTTGAAAAATTGTCAAAAATGGTCCATAATTGTCAGAATCTGTCAAAAATGCTCAATAATTGTTAAAATTTGGAAAAATGGTCTAAAATGGTCAAAATTTTTGAAAAATTGTCAAAAATGATCAAAAATGATCAATAATTGTCAAAACAGTCAAAATTAGTCAATAATTGTCTAAAATGGTCAATAATTATTAAAATTTGAAAAAATTGTCAACAATTGTCAAAGACGGTCAATAATTGTCAAAATTCGTCAAAAACTGTCAAAAATGGTCAAAAATTGTAGAAATTGTTGAAAAATGGTGAAAAATTCACGAAAAATGGTCATTCTATTGACGACCGCTCACCTTTTTTTTTTATCTTCTTCCGTTGTGAGATATTCAGATGTTTGCATACTTTAAACTAACTCTGTATACAGCGTATCAAACGAAAGAGTTCGCAGAGTACAGCGGTTGAATTCATCAGTTGTTAGAGATATATCCACAAGTAAAGATCGCAGAGTGCAGACAATAAAAGTAGAGTTGAGTTAAACATTTCCGTCTATCTTTCTTCATCCGAATACTTTCTCTTTATTTCTTGTACGCAGCCCGTCACATTTCCACGTCTCTTTCTACGTTTGACAAGCTCTACAAAATATTCAACCTCTGGAAATTAATATAAAAGAAATTGCCTGAGGGGTAATTCATTCATTCACTGACAGTTGAAAGATATGTGTGCTCCTTCTACTCAATTGCTGAGTATAGTCTCAAATACTAGGAGCTTTTTGAGGTGCCCGATCGGGTCTGTCTTTTTAGGACACCTGTCAAAACTTAGTCTAGTCTTGCATGGGCCTATGCATGATGTTGATCTCACTGGTCGTAGTTTCCCAGGAGTATTCCGGTCCCTAAAAGGGTGTTTCAGCCCTTCTCTTTGTTTGTTCGTTTGCTTTTTTTCCAGTTTGGAGTTTACATAAAAAATTTGCAATAAGCCAGTTAATGTACCTCTCCTTTACCTTTTATTTCCGGCGAGCGTAATTTCGACACCTAAAAACTTTCTTTACCTGTTCAATCGAAAGGGTCTGATAATCCACTATTAATTTTCGACACTAAAAGTATTCCTACCTGAGCTATTTACATAGTCCCCTACATTTTTCCCGTTATTTACTGATGGTAGGATAGATAACAAATATATTTGCTATTTGCCTTATTTCCTCATAAATCGTTGAAGCTGAAAGGTGTTTGCGTGATTTTAAAATGTCAATTTCCGTAGTGAAAAGCACACGCGGTAAACAGTTGCTCGTTGTGGAGAACTTTACTTTTTCTTAAGGAAAAGAATTAAAAAGTGGTGCATTAATAGAAATTCAAAATGTAAAGCCAAAGTGTTCACAGTAGGTTCTACTTCCGATCTAACAATATCTAGAAGCGATTTACTGCACAATCACTAATTCGTGCAAATGAAGAGCAGAAGAGGATTATATACCTCCATCCGTTTCTAACCAATCAAATGCCATTTTGCGACCTATCAGAAGCAAATTATACTGGATATTTTTTGACATAAGTGAATATACCCCGGCCCACATGCCACAGCAATTTTTAATGTTGTCACATTAACATTTGGTGATGTTTCAATAGAAAATATCCGAAAAGACCATACCAACGAATACGATAAAAAACAAAAAAGTACGTATGGACCCAGTTTGAAGAATTCTGCGAAACACGTCATAATAAATTAGACAAAAATATAATGCAGCTTGTCGCTATGTTGGAAGACTGGGGCTTCAACATGAAAAATAGAACTGATTATAAAGAAGGGGTTATTAAGACAATTTGGAATCAAACAGCCAAACTTCTTCAAGAAAGGTACTTCATTAAATACAATATTAAATTTGATCCTTTTAAGGACCCTGAATTCCAAAAATCACGTATGGCTAGAAATTCTAAAAGAAAACTACTTCAGGCTGATCAAAAAAATCACCGGAAAAGTGCGAGAGCACTGACCTACGATGAATACAAAAAGATGTTAAAAATTTTTGACGAGAATAACCCCGAGAATTTACAGAAAAAGTTCTATCAGATAGCTGCTGTGGAATTAGCTTGGAGAGGTGGAGAGGGCGAGACATGCTTAGTTACGTATTTCAGAGAAGAATATAGCGATGGTACAGAAAGTAGTAGATTGGAATATAACCCAATTTTTTCAAAAACATCCCAAGGCGGGGACAAGAAACAATCAAACTCAAAATGGTTAGTGCCAAAATTTCGCCTATACAAAAAACTAATTTCAAAAAGAGGCAAAATATAACTACAAATAGACTATTTCTGACAGTAAATCCAAATTGGAGAATCGGAAATTGGTATAAAAACTGTCCAATTGGAAAAAATATTCTCTTTAAATGGACAAAACAAGCTGCACAAAAAATTGGACTAGATACTGAAAGGGAAAAAATCACAAACCATTCCAATCGAGCCACAGCTGTCTCTACATTGAGCAAAGCAGGTGTAAGCGAACAAATTACTAGACATGGTGTGCTGAATTCATAAAGCCATACTTGCAAATGGACAAAACTCATCACGAAAACGCTATTAAGGTTTAAGAGGTCACCCTCCAACAAATGGGTTTCGACCGACACGAAGCTTCGGTCTCTTGCAGTTCGAAGAGTTTCCAGCAACACCCCCAAGCCACTACTGTTTATTATAATAACTGTGTATTTAACAATACTTATAATTAATTTTATATTGGTTTTATTGCATTGTCAATAGTTTAGGTTTCGTTTTGCCTATTTTTCCTAATAAAAATATAAATTATTTTGTAGCTACGTAAATTATTTTGAAAATCTTCCATTTCGTTGTATGTTTTCGGTATATAATCTGACCATATACCACTCGAGGTATATTTTTTGACATTTTTGTGTAAAATTTCTGTAAAAATTGCGCGAGACATGAAAAATATCCCGACAGCGAAGCTGGGCAATTTCTTTTATATTAATTTCCAGAGGTTGACTATTTTGTAGAGCTTGTCAAACGTAGAAAGAGACGTGGAAATGTGACGGGCTGCGTACAAGAAATAAAGAGAAAGTATTCGGATGGAGAAAGATAGACGGAAATGTTTAACTCAACTCTACTTTTATTGTCTGTTCTCTGCGATCTTTACTTGTGGATATATCTCTAACAACTGATGAATTCAACCGCTGTCCTCTGCGAACTCTTACGTTTATAAGCTGTATACAGGGTTAGATTAAAGTATGCATACATCTGAATATCTCACAATGGAAGAAGATAAAAAAAAGGTGAGCGGTCGTCGAACCGCCGACAGAAGCTTGCTTCTTATGCACAATAGAATGACCATTTTTCGTGAATTTTTCACCATTTTTCAAAAATTTTGACAGTTTTTGACGAATTTTGACAATTATTGACGGCCTTTGACAATTATTGACCATTTTTGACAATTTTTCAAAAATTTTAACATATTTGGCAATTATTGACCATTTTTCAAAATTTTGACAATTTTTCAAAAATTTTAACTTATTTGGCAATTATTGACCATTTTTTCAAAATTTGGACAATTTTTTTATATTTTAATAATTATTGACCATTTTAGACAATTGACCAATTTTGACTGTTTTGACAATTATTGATCATTTTTGACAATTTTTCCAAATTTTAACAATTATTGAGCATTTTTGACAGGTTCTGACAATTATGGACCATTTTTGACAATTTTTAATAATTATTGACCATTTTTGACGAATACTTATCATTAATTTTATGTTGGTTTTATTGCATTGTCAATAGTTTAGGTTTCGTTTCGTTTTGCCCGTTTTTCCTAATAAAAAAATAAATTATTATGTAGTATTATGTATAAATTATTTTGAAAATCTTCCATTTCGTTGTACGTTTTCGGTATATAATCTGACCATATACCACTCGAGGTATATATTTTGTTTTGAATATTTTTTGACATTTTTGTGTAAAATTTCTGTAAAAATTGCGCGAGACAAAAATTCTTTTTAAAAAATATCCCGACAGCGAAGCTGGAGCTGCAACACTGGATACCAGTTTCATTCTGTTTTGCCGTTTCCAAAAATAATGGAGAGCCTACCCTGATTGAAATGCCAAACTATTTCATGAGATATTTTAATCCGGATCTGGGAATCTTTTAATGGACATACACTTTTATTGCATATCTATATATAGAGAACAGAAAACAAATAATGTGGGAATTCCACAGGGAAGCATTGCTGGGCCATTGCTATTTATTATATACATGAATGATCTGTGCCAATTTAATTTCAATTCCTACCAGTTTATAACTGTGTATGCAGACGACACTAGCCCTATAGCAGGTGGAGAAACATACCCAGAAGCAGTAAGGAACTGCAATGAAATATTTAAAATAACAAAGGAATGGTTTGCACAAAACAAATTAGCGTTAAATGAAACAAAAATCAATGTCATACTTTTCAATAATACAACATTAAAAGAACTAAAGAAACTGAGCAGCATAATCTATGGGCTAAGAACTAAATATCTACCAAAGGAAGCATCCAAGACTCTCTATTTTGCCAATTTTGAGTCTGTCTTAAGGTATGGAATAATTTTCTGGGGCAACAATAGTAACGCTAAAAAATTATTTGCTATACAGAAAAGAGCAATTAGAATAATAAATTATATGAAATATAAAGACTATATTTAAATGTAACAACATTTTAACCATGTATGGTTTATATATTTTTCTACTCCTGTTTTATAATATACTTACTAAAAGACTAAAATCTGTATCATAATGATAATTTTCATTATGATACAGATTTTTAAGCCAATAGGAATGCGACATTCGCACAATATTTAATATAGCCATGGATACCTGGTTGACATTTCTGAAATTAATTATATTAGGTGACACTTAATTTGACAGCTGTCAAATAATTTTGATTTTCAAAAGTAACTATATATGATAATTATTAATTAAATAATTCTTATTAATCGGAGTAGAAAAAATATTGTATGCAACTTTCATGTAATGGCCATTAATACACTCGCATATTATATACGAAACTCGCCTGCGGCTCGTTTCGTATCCTACAACATGCTCGTATCTTAATGGCTATCATTACATGATCGTTGCATAAAATACTATTTTGAGTGTTTAATGTATTTTTAAAAAAACGAAAGATATTAATTTTACCAATAGTGTAATGTCACACAATTACAACACAACAAGGAATTGTATTATCCACATCACAGGTTAACGGTCACTGAAAAATCTCCTTATTATATGGCAATAAAATTCTTTAATAAATTACCGCGACATATCAAAAACTCACAATCGATTGATATATTTAAAAAAAAAGTTCTTGGTGCAGTTAGAACCTTATAATATAAATGATTACTTAAATCATCATTTATCCTAAAAAATTATATGGGTGACGTCATTTTGTTATGTGTGGTCAGTTATATTGTATATCTGTAAACATATTTTGAAATAAAGATTATTATTATTATTATATTTCGAACAATAGGTAATAAGGGTCGTCGGCTTATATTGATTTACGAATGGTCGTACTTTCGACACTAATAGCTAAAGTTTATGTATTTTCGACACTGGTGTAATCTAGTAGGTATAAAAAGAGCAAACAAACAATTTGTAGCATTTTTAGTAAAAATATAATTTATAAAACAATACTATATCATAATACAATATTTATTTACATTTTATTGGGTATTATTATTTACATCATCGTTTACATCTGATTGTCTTTGTTTTTTAAGAATAATAGAATAATCATTTTACAAAATATAATCTAGTTATTTGAACTGACTGAAACTTTTGAATAAAATTTCAGTTTCATTTTTACTTCTTTATCTTTTATTTTTAGTGGGATATGTAAACTTTATATTTTTATGTTTGCATCAATTGAAGCTTTTGGATGAAAACATATCGCTCATTCGAAACAACAGCTACTGAACTCAAAAAGTATATTTTTTCAGGAAACTCATTTTAAAATGTTTATTCGCCTTTTTATTACCTAAAATGTTAATAAATAGCTTTTTCGCCCAAATTTTAGAATACATAGAAAGTAACTGGGTTCTCTCAATGTTACAAGTTAATTATTCAAATAAATTTTGATTTTAGACCATACACCCACTTGTGTCACTATTACTCATAAAAAATTGTTGAGAAATGATCATTTATGGTTCATTCATTCATTCATATATTTGGGTTGTGCTCATCAGCCCAGGCACTTGAACTGAATCTTTGTACCATTTCCCATGAGCTTCGTGGCTTCTATTAAGGCCTCTAGTTTGACTGGAGGGATTTTTAGTAGTTGTGATGATTGTATTAATTCCTCTCCAAAGTGCTTCTCGCAGAAGCGGAGTATGTGAGTAGGTGTTTCATCATAAAGTTCACATTTTCTGCACATAGGTTCACTAACTCTCCTTTAGAGCCTTCTTTAGCTAATTGGTCCGCCATTTCATTACCTGCAATCCCCTCATGTGCCGGCACCCACATTAGAGACACTTTGTTATCTCTTGCCAGCCTGTTGAGGGATTCTTTGCAGTTTTCCAACAGTCTAGACCTAGTTGTTGGATTACTGATAGCCTTAAGCAGAGCCTGGCTGTCAGTGAATATTTCAATTTTTTGTCTGGTATATCATCTTCTGATGTTTTCATCAATACATGCTAGGCATCTAGATGGGCGTGTGCGAACAATTCTTCTCTCTCTTTCAAGTAGTGTTGTTCATATTATCCTTGTCGTACTTGTGTAAATCGTATGTCGAGATAAGATTTTCGCAACCTGTATATGGCATCAGCTTAAGTCAGCAGTTTGAAGAAATAATACTTCTCCAACCTTAAGTTCAACTGTGGTAGGTCTTATTCAAACAGAAATTGCAAAAATGTGTGTTTCCCATATGGAAAAGATTGTGATTTTATTAACAAAAGAATTAATGACACTAAAAAATAAGATAAGTACCTAATTACAAAGTTGAATAATATCCCATTCAACATAATTATTCACTAAGCAGCCAACAAATTACAAGAAATGTTCAAAATTTTGCCCATTCACATTATTTATACCTACATAATCTGCAACGTTTTCTCATTGAAAATCGCATACCTTGGAAAGACTGGCGATTGCCGGAAATAATTTCTGTAGCTGCATGGATTCTTGCTATCAGTTCCTCCTCCGTTTCTACTATTGTATAGTAGGGTCGATGTCAATGATGAAATGGTAAATGACATTTTGTTTAACGTCAAAACCAAAATAAATTATTTGCAATTAAAATTGTTTGTGCAACTTTCATTCACTTTTTGTTATGATGGATTATACTTTTGAAGAAATGGCTGATATGCAGCTAATATATGGGGAAGCCAGAAAGAATGGTAGGCGTTCCGAGCGCTTGTATATAGAAAGATATCCAAATCGACCTAGATTTCCATGTCACACAACATTTGCTCAAATTGACAGGAGATTGCGAGAATTCGGACAATTTAATTCAAAATTACAAGGTAGCGGTAGAAAACGAACTGTAAGAACTGTGCACTTAGAGGAGGCTGTTCTAAACCGCATTGAAAAGAGACCCTATTTAAGCACTCGCATCATTGGCAAATCTTTAAATGTAAGTAACTCAACTGTGTAGAATATTTTAAATGAACAGCAGTTGTAACCTTATAAGTATACCCAATTTCAGGCCCTGAAACCAACAGCTTGTCCTCAAAGAGTGGAATTTGCCAATTGGTACACCCAAAAATGTTTAGAAAATATGAACTTTACCGAATTTGTTCTATTTACTGATGAAGCCAAATTCACACGTGAAGGAATTTCCAATTCAAGGAATAGCCACGTGTGGGATGACGAAAATCCATATGTTATTCGACAACGTGGATACAGGAAAAATTCTCGCTTAACGTGTGGGCAGGCATTCTTGGAGATTGTATAGTGGGTCCATATTTATTACCTAATAAACTCAATGGTAATATTTATTGTAATTTTTTGAGAGAAACCCTGCCTGATTTATTAAACGACGTTGTACCATTAAACATTAGGGCAAATATGGATAATCTATGGTTTCATCACGATGGGGCATCTGTACATTATACTCTAGCGGCCAGACAACTTATAACCCAACAATACGGAAACCACTGGATAGGCCGAGGTGGACCCAATATGTGGCCTGCGAGGTCACCGAATTTGAATCAAATCGATTTCTTTCTGTGGGATTACATGAAGTCCCCAAGGAAGTCCCTTGTCTACTTTACAATAGTAGAAACGGAGGAGGAACTGATAGCAAGAATCCATGCAGCTACAGAAATTATTTCCGGCAATCGCCAGTCTTTCCAAGGTATACGATTTTCAATGAGAAAACGTTGCAGATTATGTATAAATAATGTGAATGGGCAAAATTTTGAACATCTCTTGTAATTTGTTGACTGCTTAGTGAAAAATTATGTTTGAATGGGATATTATTTAAATTTGTAATTATCTTATTTTTTATTGTTATTAATTATTTTGTTAATAAAATCACAAGTTTGGAAGAGTATTTTCAACAATCTTCTCTCAATGTTTTAGATGCATTGCTGTTTCAGAAATTAGTTCCCGTTACATATTCTAACCATTAGTAGTTTGGTAGTTATTAAAAACAATTCAAGAAAAACATTTTTTTTTATTTCATTATTAAAAAGTGATCTTGCAGACTTCTTAAAAACATTAAATATCTTGAAAACTACAAATTTTTTTATATGTAAAGGTTATGCGTTTTTCACGTGAAAACCATTGAGGAATACAAAATAAAATAAAAATAGCTTCAAATGCCAGTGGCGTAAAAAATGGGAGGGGAAAGGTGTCATATTCTTCCAAATGTACACCACTGGATCAAGAATTGAAACATGTTTTTCCATCAAAATATTCCCTTTTACATTTAAAAACAACCTGCCAAATGTCAAATCAATATATTCATCCATTTCAAAGTTATTAAATTGAAACATTTAATTTTTCATAACTTTAACACCCTGTATTTCGAAAAGTAAATAGGCCAGACCCCCCAATCCCTATATCATTTTGTCCAATTTTACGAGAGGTATCTACATGCAAACGTTGTAAGTGTCATTTGAAAACACGCTGTATATATATATATATATATATTGGAGAGGAATACATTTAAAGTCTCAACTAACACGGAAATTAAAATGTGTAAGCTACAAAATTGTATTGTTATATCAAACAAGTATGGGATGTTTTAAATTAAATTGATATTTTTCCAAGCGTTACATGTAAAACAATCACAATACATTGTTAATAACTGAAATAATTGCAAAAACACTCAACAGACAGGCGTGTACTATGAGCATATTTCTAATATCTTACCTATCTGCATCCTTCTGAAATCAAAAAAAAAGAGACATCTAATCCTCTTTTACTTTTGCAACAATAACCCCAATTCCATTAATCTAGATCTCACAATATTACACAACGCCACATGAAACTACAACCGGTATAATACGTACTCAAAGGAATCTGTGGACAATTGGTATTCGGGGACGGGAACGTTTACGGAAGTGCCGAGGGGTTGGACTACTAGTCTTTGTTAGTGTACGGTGGTTAGGATCTTATATTTCCAGAGGGACTTTACATAAACAATTCTCAATTATAATCAAGCGATTTTTCTTAATAATTATCTTAACCCAATATTATCATCATAAAACAAAATTTAATGGCTAGGGCAGGTACAACTCTGCGTAGAATTGACCGCCTGGTGATAACTCAAGGGGTTGGTGATTTATGAGCTTCTTATATTTCTGGTCGTACTTTACCTATAGGTTTATAGCGTACTGACTGTCGAAAATTCATCTGCCCCTTATTTCAATTATGTATAATAAATATAAAACTTTTTACTTGTGTCAACTTCTTAATGACTTGAACATCTGAAAGTTATCTCGTTACTTTGTAAACTAATCAACCGTTTTTTCCAACTTACAAAATTGCATTCTGTATTCAATTTTAAAGGGCTGTTTTTCTGTTTTATAGTATTATTGAAGTCAATTAGAGGATATTTTAAAAAACAATACCCTCAGGTTCTCAATAATTCAAACGTATTTAGGACACATTTACTGCCTTAATTGAGGCATTTTCGAAAACGTATAAAAAAACTGTGAAGACTGTTTTTTTCTATTGTAGCGCTACTGGCTATACACTCAGCGGCATAATTAGTTTTAAATTGTTGCAAGGTCACATTTCTGTTTATTGTTCTTTTTTGGTGTCGCATTGTAATACGTTACAATCGTGACGATATATCGATATATTTTTTAATGAAATAAGCATTGTCGTTCTCTCTGATATGTCTGGTTTTTAACGTTGTGAGAAATAATGAAAATACCAATTTGTACATAAAATTTATTATAATGCTATATTCGTTTTGTTTCATTGGTTGTAAAATACCTATTTGTTTTTAGAGAGACTGTGGAGTCTCAAATTAGTTCGAATATATTGTCAGATTCGCTTATGTACGAAGTCTTGTGTTAGGTTAACCTACAAGGGAAGTTATTATACCATTAATCAAGAAGAAATCTGTACTATGTGTACTCGTCAAAATGAAACACTTGAACATATTGTGCTTCAATGTAGGGATATACGATTGCATTAGAATGCAAATTATCAAAAATCTGCAGAATTTTGATGATTTTATTGACCTATCGAATATTGCTTCTTTGGTGGATACTAAACAAATTTCAAATTATTTAATTGGTGTACTCAATATTCGTTCATTTATTATAAACGAATAGCTGGGTGTTCGTATTTTTTATTTTGTTGTTTATTTTTATTGTAACTTTGCCGCATGTATTATGTATTTATTTAAAGACACTGTACCGGAATTCTTGCTATATTGATTTGTATCAATTAGAAGCAATGAAGATATTATTATTATTTTTTTCAATTATAGAGCGTCGGATGCAAAGGCCATTGGCTCTGTACGTCGAAGATCATGTTCACTCGTTAGAGTAGTGTTGGACTTCATTTACATGACCTACCAACCAAAAACCCCCTGTGTAAATTTTCCGATGTTTATAGTGTAACGCGCCTCCCTTCTTAAACGTGGCTCCTGCCACAAGAACACGTCACCATGGACACCCTTGATGCAAAATTCGGGTTTTTAAATCTCGGGCGCCAGATTATTAACGTGGTTTGCTCCACGGCCCCTTGACCCTTAGCGTCAAGAGTTCCAGATAGCCTCAGATGGAGGTTACGGAAAATTCCAGGGGTCTTGTTGAATTAAATTTAACTAACTAGTGAACATCCGGAAAAGCCAAATCTTGGTTCTCCAATCAATAAATTGCGGTTAATAATGAAAATAATAGGAATTCAAAACTTTGATCTATTAATACTCTGTGGTCTATTTTACGAATAATTCTTTAGTGACAAACAAATTAACAGGGAAAAGAAAATGAGGTATGTATTACCTTTATCTGGGATTTTAACGGACTTAACGGTCAGGTTATCAAATACGGTTCAAATCTACCGGGTTTAACGGGGTCCCTAATGCACGATTTAGATCTGCCGGCTAATCAGACAAATTGTGGCCAAGCCTCTTCCAAGTCTGATTAACCCTTGAATCCAAATGAAACTGGCAACTATTATTCCTACAATAAGAAAAAAACAAAATATAAATAATGATTCTACGAAACGGGAAAAGAACGATTTAGATCTGCCGGGAAATCAAACAAATTGTGGCTAAGCCTCTTCCAAGTCTGATTAACCCTTGAATCTAAAGGAAACCGGTAACTATTATTCCGAAAAAATAAAATTTAAGAACTAATTAGATCTGCCGGGAAATCAAACAAATTGTGGCTAGGCCTCTTCCAAGTCTGATTAACCCTTGAATCTACTAAAGCCGGTAACAATTATTCCAAAAAAAAATATTTTCCCACGAGTTAAACGGTACCCAACTATCGACACACAGAGTAAAAATATTTGTACTAGCATAAAATTAAAATATTATAATCCACTTGGATATCAATTTTATATAAAACTACTGATAACCAAAAGCATAAAATAATTCGAGAATCCACTAATAACTCATATCAGTTAATTAATATATAATAAACGCAGTAAATAAAATTCGAAATCAAATTACGGTTGACAAATCTTTATTTCCAGATAAGAGAAACAAAATAAAAATAAACCCAATTTCAGTTCAACAACAAAAAGAAAAAATAGCCGGTCGGAAAATTTTCAAAACCATACATTTAACAATTTAATATTAAGCGGCGATACGGAAAGTTTCGAATACACAGTTTAATTGTAAAAGTGATTTACCTTATAAAATACAGTTGAACACACAATCTTGGTGCACTAAATTTTCACAATACGGTTTATCGGTTTTTCGGAAGAAAGTTGAGCGAAGAATCACGAAATACTATTGTAGAGCCGGAATAAATCAGAGCGCGAATGAAAATCCCCCGAAAAATGAATTGTTTGAGAATTTATATCCAAAATTTTTAGTTACATTCTTCGGTCGTAATTGTGGTGTGGGAATTAAACGTGAAATTTATCTAGTTTCGACAAAAACTTGTACCTATACTAGACGGCTTTCGCTTTAATTAAAATGTTGTATATTTCGGGTGTCCATTCAGTTGACAAATTTAAATATCGGAAATGAATAAATTGTGTATGGTAGAATTTGGATTTGCGTAACTCGGACTTATACTAAAATATACAACGGTAATAACAAAAAAAATAAATCAATGCGGTAGTAGAAAGGGTTGTAAAGTAACGAGTTATATACACCCTAGTGGTAAAATAAAATATATTACGGAACAAAATAAAAATTAAACTTGCAAAAAAAAATAACTCGTTACAATAGTTATTTAATGTTTCTTGGGTTTTGTCATATATTTTAGATTTTGTTGAATAAATTTATCCTTTTTAAATAGTTTAGAGTTTTATCAATATTTGAAATATCGTTGTTGAGGCAGACTCCCAGATCCTCGTGAATACCACTTACCCATCTAATTCTACTATATTGTTTACATTCTGTCATCATATGTTTTACTGTTAAGGTTTTGTCACATACTTCGCAAATTGGTTGTCTACCACCCCCTAGCATGTACATAGATGTTATACTATATTCATAAAGAAGAGAGAGTAATAAAAATGCAAATTTGGATAAATTTTGTACTGAGTGATCAATCACTTTTTCTTCTCTTTTAAAAATTTTCTAATGTACCTCAGATAAAAATCTTTTATTTTGATATATCTCACCCTGTTCGACCAGAGAATAAAATAGAACCCAAAACCGAGAACAATAGAAGGCAAGGGATAAACTATTCTCATAGTCGCCGCAATTGGGGGAAACTTACATATCAAGTACCGTGGTATATAGGTATTAGTAAAGAAAATAGTAAATATGTAAAAAGTTTATTAAAACAAATTACTTTATTAGAAAAAATTTATAAATTAAATAATAAAAATACATTTTAGGAATAAAAGTAATATTATATTATATATATAAAAAATCGAATTGGCGTTTTAACTATAATTAATAAGCACACCTAAAAATTAAAATAATAAGGCTAAACAAATGGTTGGTACGTAAAAAAATGTTACGGTTGTCAATTATTACAACTACAAAAATAATTAAAATGAAATGGAGGTAGATACGTTTCTTTAAAAACAGTCTAAAAAATAGGAATAAATAAATGTAATAAAACATTGAACAGTACGTTTCTCTCAACAGTCAAAAATAGAATTACAAAAAAAATTGTTATTAAATAGGTAGATACGTTTCTTTAAAACAGTCAAAAATGAAATAGGAATAGATTACTCAGATTCAGAAGAACAGTAAATGCTCTCATCATCACTCTCATTTTCGTCCAAAGAAATAATTAACGGTTCCACAGTTGCTTCGATTAAACAATCAAGTTTCCACATTTTTTCTACTACTTTTAAAACATGTTGTACACATTTATGCCAATTATCTGGAGTTATTTTTTTAACTGATTCTTGAAAAAGCACCTCCACATCCTTTAATTCATAGGTATTATTATTCCTTGCTATATACCTTTTCATTTGAGCCCATATTAATTTTATTGGATTAAGTTCACAATGGTAAGGCGGCAGTCTTAATATTGTTATGTTTCGTTTTCCAGTCATATCCTCGACAACTTTCTTATTGTGGTTGGTACTTTTTTCAAGGGTTCTGGAATGTTAACTGGCGTTGTCCGTTACTATTACTGAACCAGGAGGTATTAGGTCTAACATTTGCTGAAAGTATTCTTCTAATGTATCGCCATTCATGTCCTCGAGATAATCGCCAATATGGTTTGACGGAAAGACCAAAAGACCTCCTTTTACAAACCCTTTTTCATTGTCAATATGGACAATTATCAAACATTTTCCCTTTCCTGACGGCGGCTTCATCCCTGTCGACCAACCTTCCATGAATGCCTGTCGGGCACTTTTCACATTTTTGTCTTGCCAATGTTTGCCAACAGTGTGACCTTCATTTACCCAAGTTTCATCAAGAAAATATATATTTTTGCCCTCACTTCGAAATTGCCTAATTTGCCTTAAATATTTTCTTCTCCAGCAAACTATCTCGTCACTTTCTATTAAAACCGCCTTTCTGTTATGTTTTTCCCAAGAAAAATTAATTTCTCTTGAAGTTTTCCACAATTTCTTTCTTCCAATATTTGGAAACCCACCATCTTGTTTTATTGAAGCATAAACTTTATCAACAGTGGGAATTTCCTTTCTAAAATAAAAGGAATGAACTAAACGCCTTAATGCATTTTTTTCATCCTCATCAAATTTTATTGGTTTTCTCCCAGACTTTCATAGCGGAGATTTTAATGATTCTAATTTTCTTTCATGTAGTATTCTATAAATAGTTGATTTTCCAAATTGGGTAAAATTAGAATACTTCGTTACTACTGTCAATGTTTTATAGTCTTTTTGCAGATTATCGAACACACTAAGAAATGTTTGTTTTTCTCTAAGCGTTAAATGCGCACGACTTTTTATTTGTACTCGGAGTAGAAGCCATATTTTTTTACTTTCTAGATACACAAACTGCACACACTTTAAAAGTTAAAACTATAATAACAAGCAAAGCAGATTTGTAGTCAATTTTAATATTTCGAAACCAACTCATAAGTACCTATAATACCAGGAAGAAACAAAATATGCTAATAATCTAAAATTCTTAAAATCCTAAAATTATATTATTACATTGCTACTTAACCCTCACTTAAACTTAATCCTCTAATTATGCACCGAAAACGATCATAATGGCATTATCTGCATACCTATGTATTATAGTGCAAAAACAGAACACGCATAATAAACAATTTCTCTATCAGGTTAAAATATAACATATATTTTTAACTGCTGTCTTTTTTCTATTTTTTTTTTAAATTTAAATGTTGGCAAAACACCTACGCCAATGGTACGCTCGAAAAAATGGGTTTTTCATCGTTTTATTACTCTCTCTTCTTTATGAATATACTATAGGATAGTATGGCCCAGTCTCAATCGATCCAGTACAACTTGTTTTCTTTTGTGTAGTTGGATTTTGTGCTTACTTGGTTCGACACTGGGCTTAGCTGATTTCAACTTAGTCTCGAGATAGTTCCATTCCTCCTGCCATAGTTTCCATATTAATACCTTTAACTTATTTTTGACATCTTCTTTGCGTATTAGGATACCTGTGTCTTCTGATTTTAATGTTGATGCTTTGGCAGACTGATCTACTGTTTCATTAATCTCTATTCCTGCCTGACTGGATATCCACACAATCGTTACTTCAATACTGTTTCCTTCTAGATCAAGTAATTGTGCGAATATTGTAGAGCAGATCAGATCACTTATATTACCTTTACTGAGTGCCTGAACTAGACTAAGTGAGTCTGTTTATAATAAAAACCGGTTGCATTTCAGGGTTCTCACATACATATTGCGAAAAATCTTAGCTCGACATACGATTTACACAAGTACGACAAGGATAATATGAACAACACTACTTGAAAGAGAGAGAAGAATTGTTCGCACACGCCCAGATGGGCGTTTGCACATTTGGATATTTTTGCAATAGTTTATCGATCTGTGTCTGTAGAGCATTTCCGGATAAGTTTCGTAGGCCAAAATATGTTTTGATTCTAGTTCGTTTCCGAGGCGGTATTTCGCAAAGCTCCAGTGGCATAATTTTTGGCAAATTAGTTTCTTCGAAAAGTTTCTTCAGCCTTGCTCCACTTGGTTTTGTTATGGTGGACCTAGTTAGGTATACAGTCGGGAAGACTGGCAAATTGCCACTGCTATTACAAGACCAGATAAAATAAGATGGGCGATAGATGAATTCCAACCCTTTAAATCACCGGGAGAGGATGGAATCTATCCAGCCCTACTGCAGAAGTGTGAAGAGGCATTAGTGCCGCAACTAAGTAAGATCTTCAAGGCTAGCCTAGCTTGGAAATATACTCCGGTAATATGGAGGAAGGTGAAGGTCATCTACCTTCCGAAAGTAGGTAGAATATCAGACCAAACGCCCCAATCATATAGACCAATTAGCCTAACGTCCTTCCTGCTTGAGACTTTGGAAAAGCTAGTATATAGGTACATAAAGGACAACGCTCTGATAACTCGCCCTCTAAGCGAGCGTCAGTATGCCTACCAACAAGGCAAGTCAACAGACTTGGCTCTGGATGACTTAAACAGGCTACTTTCCAAGTCGATCGATGACAAGGAAATAGCAGTAGCTACTTTTCTGGATATAGAGGGAGCATTCAATAATGCGTCTCCAATGTCTATAACCAGGTGTATGGAAAGAAGAGGGATCGAACCCATCATCTGCAGGTGGCTTGCAGTCAATCTAGGGAATAGGATAATCACATCCACCCTGGAAGAGGCAACCATCACGGCGGGGGTGGGGAGGGGTTGCCCTCAGGGAGGCGTGTTATCGCCCCTTTTGTGGGCGATTCTTGTAGATACTCTTCTAGTACGGCTGTCCGATGAAGGTATTCAGTGCCTAGGGTATGCGGACGATCTTGCAGTCGTCATAAGAGGACGGTTTCCAAACACGATATCAGAGCGCACCCAAATGGCGCTTAATATAGTAAGTGGCTGGTGTAGGGAGGAGGAACTGGCAGTGAACCCTCACAAAACTACACTGGTACCGTTTACAAAAAAGAGAAATTTGCAAGGTCTACAAAAGCCACAAATTAACGGAGTGGAAATTCCATTTGCTAAAGAAGTTAAGTACCTAGGGGTAATCTTTGACCAGAAGCTTACATGGAATTCTCACATCGAAAAAACCACGCACAAGGCCAGAATCGCTCTCGGAAGGTGTAGGCAGATGTGTGGGAAGAATTGGGGATTGAATCCTAACATCACCAAATGGTTATATATACAGGTCGTGAGGCCAATGATAACCTATGGATCAGTAGTCTGTTGGCCCAGGACACTGCAGATTGGGGCGCAAAGGCAGTTAAGTGGTATCCAAAGGCAAGCTTGCCTAAGTATCACAGGGGCCATGAGAACGACGCCGACTGCAGCCCTGGAGGTAATACTGAACCTGCCACCACTGCATATCTTCGTTCAGGGAAATGCAAGATCTGTAAGTCACAGATTATTACAGGGGCCTCCTCCGATAAGTCAAGGACAAGGTAAGGTCTACAAAAAGCTATATGAAGAAATAAAGGCAGATCCAATACTGGGAATGCCAATGGATCAGATTGCCCCACAATATAGTTTTAAAAATGAATACACAGTAATCATTCCAGAGAGAAAGGACTGGGATACAGGGCCTCCTATAATAGCGAATCTCAACTGGTACACTGATGGCTCTAAAACAGACTCTGGAGTAGGAGCCGGAATATATGGGGTACAAGAGAAGATCACGATCTCTCTAAGCCTTGGGAACCATGCCACTGTCTTTCAGGCAGAGGTAATGGCGGTGCAATGCTGTGCAGAAGAGTTGATGAGACGGGAGGTAGATAGCCAAAGAATCGTCATCTACTCCGATAGCCAAGCAGCACTAAAAGCGATAAGCGGACAACGTCAAATCTGGTGTGGAAGTCTCGCAAGGCCCTCAACAGACTAGGTAGTCATAATAGAGTGACCCTAGCCTCGGTGCCAGGCCATCAAGGAATAAAAGGCAATGAAAAGGCCGATGAATTAGCCAAGCAGGGAGCGACGGAGGTCATGATAGGGCCAGAACCTTCCTGCGGAATTGCTAAATGCCTCACCAAGGAGAGCATCCACCAATGGATAAACAACCAGGCGTTGCGCTGGTGGCATGAAACTCCGCACGAAAGGCACGCTAAGCTATTCCTTAAAAGCCCTTCGGTCAGACTGTCACGCGACCTACTATGTCAAAGTCGAGAAACGACGAGGATGATGGTGGGAATGCTGACAGGGCATTGTAGGCTAAGGAAGCATATGCACACAATTGGCCTAGCCGATGACAGCCTATGTAGGTTATGCCAGGAAGAAGACGAAACCGCGGAGCACTTACTCTGCGAGTGCGAAGGCCTAGCAAGGGTGCGGTTTCACCTATTCGGAGAAGAAAAACCGAGGGCAGAGAGCTACGCAAAGGAGGCGGTATCCAGGCTAATAGGTCTAATAAAAAGAATAAAGCTAGATATCGAGCTCTAAATATGGCGGAGGACCACAATAGATCTGCAAAGGTCGCAGTGGGATAGGACAAAGAGCCACTTCAATTCTAATCTAATCTAATCTAATCTAGGTATACATTCTGATACGGGTTATTAAACAATAAATTGAAGTTCTGGTGCTCTGGTTGTGCCCAAATCTTAGTTGCGTAGCTACAGAGCATTCTATACTGGAGTGGTATGGAAGGCTCCTAGAGCAATTCGGAGAGCTATTCCTTGCATGGAATCCAATATTTCAAGTGTTGAGGGTCTTGCATTAATATGGAAATGATGGCAGGAGGAATGGAACTCTCTCGAGGCTAAGTTGAAATCAGCTATGCCCTGTGTCGAACCAAGAAAGCACAAAATCCAACTACACAAAAGAGAACAAGTTGTACTGGATCGATTGAGACTGGGCCATACTATTCTATAGTATATTCATAAAGAAGAGAGAGTAATAAAACGATGAAAAACCCATTTTTTCGAGCGTAGGTATTTTGTCAACATTTAAATTTAAAAAAAAATAGAAAAAAGACAGAAGTTGAAAATATATGTTCTATTTTAACCTGATAGAGAAATTGTTTATTATGCCTGTTCTGTTTTTGCACTATAATACGTAGGTATGCAGATAATGCCATTATAATCGTTTCGGGTGCATAATTAGAGGATTAAGTTTAAGTGAGGGTTAAGTAGCAATGTAATAATATAATTTTAGGATTTTAAGAATTTTAGATTATTAGCATATTTTGTTTCTTCCTGGTATTATAGGTACTTATGAGTTGGTTCCGAAATATTAAAGTTGACTACAAATCTGCTTTGCTTGTTATTATAGTTTTAACTTTTAAAGTGTGTGCAGTTTGTGTATCTAGAAAGTAAAAAAATATGGCCTTTACTCCGAGTACAAATAAAAGTCGTGCGCATTTAACGCTTAGAGAAAAACAAACAGTTCTTAGTGTGTTCGATAATCTGCAAAAAGACTATAAAACATTGACAGTAGTAACGAAGTATTCTAATTTTACCCAATTTGGAAAATCAACTATTTATAGAATACTACATGAAAGAAAATTAGAATCATTAAATCGCCACTATGAAAGTCTGGGAGAAAACCAATAAAATTTGATGAGGATGGAAAAAATGGTTAGTTCATTCCTTTTATTTTAGAAAGGAAATTCCCACTGTTGATAAAGTTTATGCTTCAATAAAACAAGATGGTGGGTTTCCAAATATTGGAAGAACGAAATTGTGGAAAACTTTGAGAAAAATTAATTTTTCTTGGGAAAAACATATCAGAAAGGCGGTTTTAATAGAAAGTGACTAGATAGTTTGCTGGAGAAGAAAATATTTAAGGCAAATTAGGCAATTTCGAAGTGAGGGCAAAAATATATATTTTCTCCATATATTGTGCAGCCGTAATCGATTTTTATAGGACTTCTCTATCGCAGACCCAGTTTATGCTACTTAATGCTTTTAAGGGGTTAAATGCTTTTTTACATCTCGAAGCGAGCTCCTGAATATGTGGTTTCCATGACAACTTGCTATCAAATATTAGACCAAGGAACTTAGCTGTTTCTCTGATCGTTATTGTATTGTTATATAAGCTTAGTTTTGGCTCATCATGCAGAACATTTTTGTAATAGAGAATCTAAAGCCTATTTTGTTAGCCTCATTTACAATATTATCAATTGCTGTTTGAAACTTTTCTTCAACCTCTGTTTGCTTGCTGCCCCGTAGTATATAGCAATGTCATCTACATATAAGCTAGCTCCTATGTCTGGATCTAGGTTGTTTACAATTGTGTTTATTGCGATTATGAAGAGGGACCACAATCGGTGTAGATCCTTGCCGTATACCGTTTTCTAACATGTGTCTCAGAAAAGGAGAATCGGGTTTTCACTCGGAACGATCTATTCTCGAGAAATGCTTTTATAAAAATTGGTAGCTTTCCCGTCAGCTTCCAATAAGAAGTATATTATATCTCCCAGTCATATCGAAGGTATTATTATTATTATTACTTGTTTTTAGAAAGACTGTAGAGTCACATATACAAATATTTGTAACCGTCGTCTGTACTCATTAACTTTTAATTCGACGATAATTTTCCATACTTTGTTAATATTGTATTGTGGATCTCGAGCAGAAGAAATTTACCTCATAAGAGTTCTACGTGGGAGAAAGTAGATCCCTATGATGGTTGGGATAAGGTTAAAGAAGGAGACGGATTTTATGTTTTTAGGATTCCATACGCCTAAATGAAAAAACGGAACCCTTATAGCATGAAGACTATACAGGGTTATTCATTATAAATTACCCACCCCCTATCATCGTTATTATTGCTTTTAGAAAAGTTGTTTGGTTACAGCTGAATTGTTAATAAGCTATGAAAAGTTCAGTAGTGTGCAATTTTAAGGGGATACAAAAAATAATAGTTTTTTTTAAATGGGATACCCTGTATATTCGTACATTTTTGGAATCTCCTTTTTTTTCTGATTTCAAAAATATATAATATGTTACCGTTTTTGATTTATTAAATGTTGAAAATCTTAGTTTTAGTAGTTACTGTGAATATGAAAAAGATAACCTTATTAAAGTAAGCTATGAAAATGTAAAAAAAATGGTTTACAGTAAGGGAAGAAAAAGTCAAAATATATATACAAAATAGAAAACAAAGACTTATTAGAAAAAAATGTATAAATAAATAACTCATAATAGTTGTTCGATGTGTCCACCATTATTGTCAATGCATAATTGATAACGCCTTCTTATATTTTTAATAACATTGCAGATGACTTCATTATTTTCATTTAGTTTGTTAATTTCAAGTTGAATCCTTTCTTTAATCACTTGTATATTATTATTATTGTTATTATTAACAATATCTTTTAGAAATACCCATAAAAATGAATCCATAGGGGTCAAATCCAGACTGTTAGGTGGCCACTCAATAGTTCCATTATTCCCTATCCATACTGGGAATACATTATTTAAATGATTCCGAACGGGTAGGACACTATGCGGAAGTGCGCCATCCTGCATCCAAATCATATCGTCAAGTTCGACTTCCGGAAAATTCTGTAAAAGAATATTTTCTACTTCTGGGATAAGCATTTCCAGATAGGTAACACCAGTTAAGGTAAAATCACAATATATAGGCCCAACAACAGTTTTTTTTCCTGATTTTGGTATTTGTTTCAATAATATTTTTCTGTTATGCTTATTTTCCCACGACCTTCGATTTTTCCTGTTAAAAACTCCTGACGTAGAAAAAGTTAATTCATCAGTCCATAATATTTTTGTAAAATACTCGGTATCTTCATCCAACTTTTGAATCATCTGGCGGCAAAAGTCAAGCCTTTTTCTTTTATGAGCCTCTGTTAAAACTTGTACCGGTAAAATTTTATAGGGTTTATAGTTGTTATTTTTCAAGTACGTTGGATTTTGGAATAACTCGTACCTAATTGATTAACTGCAGTATATATACTACATTGAGAATCTTCTAAAAAAGAATACAATGTTTCAAAAAAGTCTACTCTGGGCAAATACTTATATATAACTTATGAAGCAATATATCTAGCTGTTCTTCCTGGTTTGCTTGAACTACACGTTTTTTTCTGCTAAAACTTAAGGTATTATTTACCATTTGGTAAACATTTTTAAAAGTATTTTCTGATGGTGTTGGACGATTTGAATACAACACCCTATATGCTCTTTGTGCTGCACGCTTATTTTTGTTATTTTCTATAAAACAGATAGGGTAAGGTACAAGATAGGGGTAATAAATTATACATTTTTGAAATCAGAAAAAAAAGACCATTTCAAAAATGTAAAAATATACAGGGTATCTCATTTAAAAAAACCTATTATTATTTGTATCCCGTTAAATTTGCAAGCTACTGAACTTTTGATGGCATATTAACAAAATTCAGCTGTAACCAAATAACTTTTATATAAGACTTTTTCCTCTAAAAGCAATAATAACGATGATAGGGGGTGAGTAATTTATAATGAATAATCCTGTACAAGGAGATCGAACTCCATGTATTCCAATTTCTGGTCTTGATAGAGGGCGCCACATAAAATCTTGCACCACAACATCTGACGGCAGAACAATAACAGCCAATCATAAAACTCGAGTTCATGATGTTTTATTGGTTGCTTCTTTGACAGTTCGCGGTTTGCGTGTGTGGTAAGTGAGGTTAGGTCATAGAAATGGCAAATATTGTGAATAGGAAATCCGTTTTTTGTTCTCGTTTTCAAAAATATCGAAAATTGTGATCGTTTTGTGGTAAAATAATTAGCTGAATGTACTCATTTATATTTTTACTAAGGTATATAATTTTAGTCTATCACAATAAATAATTCTTTCCTACTTTGAATATTTTTAATTACTTTGGGTACTTTAAAAAATCGTGGATTTGTTAAATTCAGATCACGTCTTCGTCTTATTATCACTATCACTACCACTAATCAAGAACGCACACTCTGCCCATTATAAGTTGTTATTATAACAATTTCAATCTTCTAGTTTTTAAAGTAATGTTTACTATTTAAGGTTAAAGGTTATTGTTGTGACAGTTTTAAAATGGTGCAAGATCTACAATGCGCGACGTCACGGTGAAAAAACGAAACTGCTTAGATAGACGATTTTGAGGATAGGTTTTGTCAATTTTCCCGTATGAGTTCGATCTCCTTGACTAGTTTCCATGCCTTATAGAATCACCCAGGAGTCACAACTAAACTGCTCCGAATTCACTGGACCGATTATGATGAAGTTTGGTAAAGTTTATCCAAAATCAAAAACTGAACTGACTTGCTAAAGCTGCTGCTGCAATCGGATGAACGTAGTAACAGACTACGGGAGCACCGAGAAGTCGGATTTGACGCTCGCCCTGTTTTAAAATAAGCGTTTCGTTTTCGTATGGTATCCAGTCGGTTAAGTTCTATATACAGTGTGGGCCACAGAAAACAGTCCACCCCGATATTTGGCAGTATTCCTTAGATATTAAGGAAATTAGGAAACACGTCGATTTTTGTTCTAAGGGGGACACATTTTTACGATACAGGGATCTGTCATTTGTCAACCCCCTCCCTTCCACTTCACCAATCCCTTATTTTTAAATAGGGAATATACCATGTGCGGCACATCATTAGAAAGGCATTTAGATGGAGTATTCAGACATAATGATCGTCCACGATTTTTTTCAATATTTATACCATCTTCGCAAAAAAAGTTTCAATTAATTTAAAGTACAACTCCTTTTAAAACTGAAACGCAACGCCTATGGTTTGCTAATGTCAATTTCATTTTCAACATCTAATTAAATAAATATTATATCATAACTTCTAATTAAGTTAATTTTCGTTATAGTTTTACAATTAATTATCATATTGTTTTTGCAATATTTGTTTTAATTTACTTTTGATGTGATAGAAAAAATGACACATTAGCAAACCATAGGCGTTGCGTTTCATTTTTAAGAGGTGTTGTACTTTAAATTAATCAAGAATTTTTGCAAAGATAGTGTAAATATCGAAAAAAATCGTGCCTGTATAGTAAAAATGTATCCCCCTTAAAAGAAAAATCGAGTGTTTCCTAATTTCCTTAAAATCTAAGGAATACTGCCAAATATCGGGATGGACTGTTTTCTGTGGCCCACGCATTAGATCAGGGGTCTCCAAACTATGGCCGGCGGGCTGTATACGTCCCGTCAAAGGTTTTGGACCGGCCCGCCCTTGATGTTGTAAGAAAAAGGAATTTTTTAATATCATTTTGAAACTTGAACCAAGAAAAATAATGAAGTAATAATTTTTGCAGCCGTGAGCATTAGCTCAAACATTAGCTCTACCTACATGTTTAATTTTCTGTTTTTTAATCCTAGTTTCTTATTTTTAATGAATTTAATTAAAACCGGCAATGTTTCAATTTGTCATAACAAAATATCAAGTTTGTAAAAAATAGAATAGTTTTGTCAATATAAAAAAATGTAATGTCAAAGTTTATTTCAATTAATCAATTTTTCAATTTAATAAGAGCAGTTTTCTATTTTATTACAAGTTAACAATTCCTTATACAGTCATTTGTAAACAAAAATTTTTAAAAATGAGATATGTCAAGTCCAAATACAGATCAACTGATGAACACTTAAAGTCACTGCTTATTATTGGAACAACATAACTTGAACCCGAGTGGATAAAAATTGTAAATAAAAAACAACTTCATACCACCGTACACTAACTAACGACAAGTAAATTCACTTTGTCGATTCAGCGGTTACCAAAAATTTCCTTACCACGCCTATCGTCTGTTGAGTTCTGGTGAGTTTAAATCGAGAAAGTGTTGAGTACAGAGAAACAGAGAAACGATGTTCCAAAAATTTCAAACGTTCCGACGCAAATGATTTTACTTATCGTTAGTTAGTGTACGGTGTTCATACCTCTCACTAAGAATGTTTGTGTTTTTGTATTTCATTTCGCTATCTATATTTGAATACTTAAATTAATTTTATTTACAATGTTTGTTTCATATTTCCTGGCATTTTTCACATTAATAAACTTTCAATAAAGAAAAAGTTGGTAACAATAAAAAATATAAAAATTAAAAAAACTCCAACAATTTAAATTTGAATTTTACTAACTAAAACTCAATATTTTGCACCTACATTAAAAAAATCCAAAGGAGAACCCCCAGCCAAAGATTACAAAAAAAATATAAGATTGTTCACTCGTACGAATTCTATCGATCAAAGGATTCATACCGCTGGTTACTGTCTGGTGACTTAGCGGTTGGCGCCATGCTACAGTATGTCGCTAAATCCTTACTTGCATTTAATTTTGCATATTATACGGGTTGTCGCCTATCGAGCGCTGGTATTTTAGAATTCATTGTTCGTGTTTTATGTTTATGTTGTATAGATATTTTAAATTTATTATTTAATTATTGCAATAAGGAAAAAATAATATTCATATTTTCCTCTTCAATAGCAAAACTTATAAAATAAATATTTTGTGATATTTGTTAATAGTCTTAGTTGTATACATAATAAATCGTAGAGTTTATCACTTTCCCACGAATTCTGAATGTAGTCTTGGTATTAAGTACTTATAATGTAAACAAAGATAAAAATATAGAGAAGCAATTAAGGGCCAGAAATGTGCCTACAATCTCTAGGAACTTTGTAGAAGTATTTCATTTAGTTTTTCGGGAAACGTTCCGGAAGTAAAATTTCTTGTTCGCATTATTTTAACTCTTGTTTTCCAAAAGTAACATTAATAATAATATAATTGTGGTTTTAAAATGCCTGTGTGTTGTGCTGTGATCGGTTGTTCCACCAAGGTGGGAAAACCAGAAATATCCTTTTATCGTTGTCCCAAAGACGTTGAGAGGTGGGTATTAAATTAGTTATTATCAAATACGGAATTCAACTTTTTTAAACTATTGTAACAAAGATATTTGATAATAATAAATTAGTTAGTTATTTAGTACTTATGGGTACTGGGTATTCATAGAAATTTGAAAATTCACATATCTAATTTATTAATGAATATATCCTGCATCTGCATAATATGTTTTTACTGTTTTAACCTTGTGAATCCAAAAAAAAAATTTAAACTTCAAAATTTTTTTAGTGGTCCTATTATACTGGTGGCCAATAAGTATATATAATTGAGTTTGTGATATTCTGTATAAATAACCGCTAGATCATCAATACGTATCACAAAATTAATAAAATGTTAAATAAAATCTGTCAATTGATTCATTTTAAAAATATTAATGTATTTTTTACTTATACCTAAACTTCCCTTTTCAAATTCATATCCTGAACTTTTTTCGAAATAATTAACATTTAAAAACATTATATATAAAAAAAAAACCTTTAATAAATCATCCTATTTGAATATATATTTCTCAAGTTACC
Organism: Lochmaea crataegi; assembly: GCA_947563755.1. NCBI lineage: Eukaryota > Metazoa > Arthropoda > Insecta > Coleoptera > Chrysomelidae > Lochmaea > Lochmaea crataegi. Next base: position 29,750,553 of record OX387422.1, on the reverse strand, counting down.
CCTGTATAGGTTGGAATAAAATATACTCTTCTAATTCCCTGGTACGTAGCGGTGTCGTCATTCACAACAAAAGCGAGCCGTAAATATGATTTATGAGAGCGGCGATCGTTTAAAACACTAAGAAGAATCAGACCGCCTTCAAGTGAACTATCTTATATTTTTTTTGTAATCTTTGCCCCAGCCTTTTTGTCGTGGAAGGGGCGGTATTTTCAGCAGTTTGTTGGCCCGCTTGTACTTCATATATTTACTAACTGGCCCTTAGATAAAACAGTTTGGAGACCTCTGCATTAGATAATGACGCGGTAGATTGCATAAAAAAATCAAGCGTTTTTTAAGGAATAACATACTGACATTTATAACCATCTTAACTGTCATTTTGAAATGACATTAACAGATAGTAACTGTTGTCGATAAATAATAGGCTAGGACATCACTACTTTCTGAAAAATTGTAGGAAAACCTATGAGAAGTCTAGTCTTGAAATAACTGATTTCAAAAAAACAACAGATAACTTAATTTAAAAAATATTGCACAATAATAGGAAAATATCTAAATAATGAATTTATATGTTAGACAATTTGGCACCTTTAAAGTTTATGTTTAGATAAAAAGTTGGAGTAATTGCTTCTGATAATTACATCAACAAGATTAATTCAACGTCTATAAATATATTATATATTTGAAAGCGAGAGTAAGTCGAATAATCATTTTTTTTAAATTTGCAGAAGTTAATTTAATTTTTTTCGACTTATACTGAGTATATTGATGTAAGTGGCTTAACTTCAATTATTAGAAATAACAATCACCATAATATAATTGTTATAAAATCATTTCTTGAATAAATTTTAATTGACATTTATTTCGCTAGGTTGGGAATTTTGGAACCGTTGGCGATACTTGACACTGAACACTGTTTACACTATCATATACCAACACTTTACACTATCTTACGCGCGTTTCAATAACCAAGTTATTTTCTTCAGAAACTGAAGGTAAACTGGCTTAAATTTTCAAAGAATTAATTCGATCTTCATAATTCAGTATTTTCAAAATTTAAAATAAATACTATTATTTATTAATAAAAAACTGCTCTTTATGTTGTTAGTTACTAGTAATGCGCTTTACTACTATTTCGCAGTTTCCGTTTTTATACGGAAAGTTGATAATAGACTTTCCAATTAAAATTGTAAAATTGCCTATTATTATTATTATTATTCACACATGGACCTGTTCGGGCCACTCGAGGTAGTTAGTCTTCCCATGGGCCCTTACATTTAATTCTTTCCGAAATAGTACTCTTGGGTCATATGAAACTGCTCTTGGTCCTTTAATGGTTTGTTCCCACAAGCATCACAGACAGTCATTGACAATCCGATTCGGCTCAAAAACTCGAAAGCGTTCCTACAAAGATTTCTGTTTGATTGGAAATACGCGGTACTGTGTTCCCAAAAGTTTTGTGGATAGTTTGCAAACTGTCAAAACAGTTTGCGGATCTTTTACAAGTAATATGCACGGATCATGCGCAGTGTTTTTTTAACATCAAATATCAATATTCAATAGAAAAAAATTTGTAGTTAAAATAATTGAGGTTACATTTCCTTCCTTGCCACATATACCTGCTAGGCTAGCCCATATATCGTTAATTGTCAACTGTTCCGGATCGATCAGAAACAGACATGCGCGTTAACATTGGTTTGAAAACTGCCTATTATCTGTCGGAGATTTTCTGTGGGAACAAACCTTAAGAGTATCCTGGCCATCTTTCAAATTAAAAATCTCTTTTCATGTCTGAAACTATAATTTCTCTCCATTGTTTACAAAGTTGAATTATTTGTTGGATGACATTGACAATTGGCCGTGACAGTCGTGTCTTGGATGAAAGCGTTCAGGGAAGTGTAGCACTTTATGACTTGATCTGTGAGGAACGCGCTCGGAGTAGTGAGCAGTGTAGTTGGGATGTATGTTTCGGGTAGGTTTCTCTATGCATTCTGTATTGAAGTTGAGGAAGTGTCAGTCACTTTTTTGGCTGTGTGCTTTTCTACTAGATGGCTTAGTTTCCAAAAGTGCATCGAACGAGAATCTGAATTTTGTTAATGACTGGGAAGTCATCCCTTGCTGGGTTTTATAGGTTCTCGTTCTGAATTAGTTGTGGAATATACGGTTTAGTATTTTGTTCTACGGGAGTTCGTATTGTTGGAGAATTCCGTCCTGTTCTGGAAGCCGTTTTCACAAACCCTTATAGGGGATATATTGCACTAAAACGATTGAAACCGCCATCGTTGAAGTTTTGGAATTGGAGGTGTGCCACATGTTGTTGTTGGTTCATTATTTGTTGGTTGCTATCCAGTAAGGAAAATTTTGAGTATTGGACCCTGTGGGGCCAGGGGATACTTAACACCCTCCGGATTCACACTTCGGGATGTTTGGAGTCTACCTGGTAGATAGATAATGATGTCTTCTGGAGTTTGCTGCTACTTCTCCACAACTTCTTGAAGAAGACCACATTGAGGGTAACCCGGTATCGGGGGTTTTCCTAATTTATGTTTTTATTTTTATGTTATTTTCCCTAACCGCAGAACGGTTTGAGGTTGAGTAGGCCTGACGCCATCATATATATATTAGATAGGTATAGCTCCTTACAAATTTATCTTTTTATGTAATTGTAATGGTGGAAATTAATATTTTGCGGTAAATTTTCACAATCTAATTTTCATAATTTAATCCACTTGCGCATGCGTCTTCGCCTTGTATGGAATTTCTTTTACCAACTTTATATTACTTTTCAGGTTCGTTTATAGAACATATAATTAAGACGTTCTTATTTAATCGCTACTGGTTCACTTGAACGGCCATATTAATTTCACACTACGTAGGTAGATTAACTGGTATAGTTTGGAATTTTATTGTTAGTTATTTGACTTTTGATGTGTAACAGATGCTCACGCAATTTTTCTTAAGTGGGGGCATTTACTAGGGTTTTCAGTAGTTATTAATTGTAAAACACCCCCTTAAGGGTATTAAATGTTTTTCATTGCGTAATTATAAGGAACATAGGCTGAGGTTTGCCTTTTATTTTCATCCCTTGTTTTACTGAGTTATCGGGGGAAATTAGTCGTGCTAGGCCAATGTGGAAAACTCAGTTGGCGCCCTTACAAGTTGTCTACTTTTTTTTTGTCCGGAAGATCAAGAAGAGGGATCCACCCCTACCTCCGTTCTGAGCGACGTCGAAGGCCTAAGGTTGTTACCGAAGCAACCGAAACTTATGTGACCAAGTAGTCAAAGTAATTGATATTCTTGCATTTTTTGTATCATTTAAATTTTATAATTAAATTCATATTTGGGCTATAGCTCAATTCTTAAGGTTACAATTTTTTTGTTGACTTTGCTCAGTCACACGTTAACCGATTTAAAAAAAAATTGCACTGAAGAATAGGTAAAGGTCGGTGCTTTCAAACTACAAAAAAATATACTGGGTGTTCCATCAACAAAAGTTAACAAAAAAATTGTCAAACATCCGCAATTTTTGTTGTGACGTAGGCAAAACGAATAAAAAAAACTTAACTTTTTTAAACAAAACGTACTAAATGAAACATTTTAGTGAAAACCGCATGTTTCTACCTCAAACCGTTAAGAAGTTATGGGCAGTTAAAATGAGGGAAAATAAAGATGGACACCCAGTACAAGAAATTCTAGCAGAAGCATCTCAAGGAAGCGTTATTGGACTTCTACCAATACTACCTTTTATACAGATCTGGACATTTGTATTACCACTGTATTACCATCTCTACATTTTCGTGACGAAGTCACAGATAGCGATTTGTTGCACCCATTCGTTTCCTTCGTGACTTTCCATACACGTCGATATGCATTGACGTAACCTAGAGATGGATGCGTTTCAAGTTCTATGACAAAGATTACAAAATAAATATAAGATAGTTCACTTGAAGGAGGTCTGATTCTTCTTAGTGTTTTAAACGATCGCCGCACTCATAAATCATATTTACGGCTCCCTTTTGTTGTAAATAACGACACCGCTAGGTACCAGGGAATTAGAAGAGTATATTTTATTCCTAGCTATACAGGGGTAACTTGAGAAATATATATCCAAATAGGATGATTTATTAAAGGTTTTTTTATATAACGTTTTTAAATGTTAATTATTTCGAAAAATGTTCAGGATATGAATTTGAAAAGGAAAGTTTAGGTATAAGTAAAAAAATACATTAAAATTTTTAAAATGAATCAATTGACAGATTTTATTCAACATTTTAGTAATTTTGTGATGCTTATTGATGATCTAGCGGTTATTTATACAGAATATCACAAATTAAATTATACATACTTATCGGCCACCAGAATAATAGGACCACTAAAACAATTTTGATCTTTAAATTAGACACTCCGTATTTTTTAGATTCACAAGGTTAAAACAGTAAAAACATATTATGCAGCTGCAGGATATATTTATTAATAAATTAGATATGTGAATTTTCAAATTTCTATGAATACCCAGTATCTATAAGTACTAAATAACTAACTAATTTATTATTATCAAATATCTTTGTTACAATAGTTTAAAAAAGTTGAATTCCGTATTTGATAATAACTAATTTAATACCCACCTCTCAACGTCTTTGGGACAACGATAAAAGGGTATTTCTGGTTTTCCCACCTTGCTGGAACAACCGATCACAGCACAACACACAGGCATTTTAAAACCACAATTATAATATTATTAATGTTACTTTTGGAAGACATGAGTTAAATAATGCGAACAAGAAATTTTACTTCCGGAACGTTTCCCGAAAAACTAAATGAAATACTTCTACAAAGTTTCTAGAGATTGCAGGCACATTTCTGGCCCTTAATTGCTTCTCTATATTTTTATCATTGTTTACATTATAAGTACTTAAAATCAAGACTGCATTCAGAATTCGTGGGAAAGTGATAAACTCTACGATTCATTATGTATACAACTAAGACTATTAACAAATATCACAAAATATTTATTTTATAAGTTTTGCAATTGAAGAGGAAAATATTAATATTATTTTTTCCTTATTGCAATAATTAATTAATAAATTTAAAATATCTATAGAACATAAACACGAACAACGAATTCTAAAATACCAGCGCTCGATAGGCGACGACCCGTATAATATGCAAAATTAAATGCAAGTAAGCATTTAGTGACATACTGTAGCATGGCGCCAACCGATAAGTCACCAGACAGTAACCAGCGGTATGAATCCTTTGATCGATAGAATTCGTACGAGTGAACAATCTTATATTTATTTTGTAATCTTTGCCTATGATCAGTAAAAAGTGTCCAGATCTGTATATATATATAACACAATTTTGGTTTGAAAAAAAAGTTTCCTGGTGCCTTTAGGAACTATTTTCTTATCCCTCAACTCTTCAGATATTTGACTAATCAAAGTTGTAGCCAGTAAGAAAATATTATAGTTTTTAGCACATTTTTGATACGCTTTGCCGGAATTTCCCAAAATAGATACACGAATACGAATTCTAAAATAGTTAATGGCAAAAGCGCACTTGAACTGTGACCTTCATAATTAATTTACTTATTCCGAACTGACCTACGCAATAACTAAAACACTAGGTAAACATTTCATGCTGGGTTTTATGTCGCCCCAGAATTATATCCGGTGCTCGATAAAATGTCAATTAACTCTATTCATATTTTAACGAATGCGATTGTAAAAATTGTGGCGGATAATGTTATTTAATTTTGAACTGTGATATTCCCCGTCAAGCAACAAAATATATAAATCAAAATTGTACCGATACCCTTTGACTAACCATCCACCCATTCCACTAACCCCGACGTGCTATATTATGTAAATTACTCCAAAGCAGTCCAATATGGCAATATCGTAAATCTAGTAAATCCACATCTCGTTTAATCTTAATCGGCTTTCGAAACAGCTGATTCACATCAATTTATTTATGAGTATTCTCCCTCTAATTCTAACACGACCTTGCCACGATTTTAGGATCTCTTTCATTAAAAGGGAACCCGTTTGTTTCTCAATGAAATGTTAACCTTGGTGCGGTGTGGCCACGAGCTTAGGGGAAGCCTGCGAGTTCAGACATTATTTTTATATTGACGCTTGCAAATACCACGACGGAGAAAAAAAGGGTCATGGACCCTTGAATGAACTTAGTTCGCGTATGCAATATGAAGGTTTCAGAATAACAACGTTAACAAAAATCAAATGAAGTGTGTACAGATTATTTGCTTATTTGTCGATAAAATTAAAAAATTAAATGTTAACCAATATCAGCTACTTTATGAAATTGGTTACGCCCCTGAATACACCGTTTATAATAATAGGTTTACGTTCTATTCGTCTTTTTGCCTTTTTGCTTGTGAATGGTATGCAAAATATTTCCCCAAGCATTGTATTGGTTGTTATTTAAAAAGGGTAAATTGTATCTTCATACTAGTGATTATACACTTGTAATTTATTTTTTTATTCAATTAACACATGATTGGAAGCAAATTGAGTAATACGTATGTTATTACGAGATGTATGTATGTAGATTGGGGTGACATTCACTGAGACCTAAAAGATCTATTGTGCCCCCTTACTTCTACTTAGTTCCTGAGGAAAGTCTCAGAGACTAGTAGCTCCTTTTGACCTATTTCCCGGAGGAATTTTAGCATATCTGCAGGCTTTAACTTAGGTAAATGTCCCTCTTCTATCCAGTAATCTCCGAGGTGTTGTGCCCTAGGATTCTGAATTGCTGTGCAATTCGCAAGTATGTGGATTCTTCTTTCTCCACTATTTTGAGCTTTTTCAGGTGCCCATTCAGGCGACAATGTCCCGTAAGGATGCCTGTTAAAACTCTTAGTGCAGTTTTACTTTGACTTATGCATTCGTTTGATCTCAACAGGTTGTAGTCACCCAGAAGAATCTTTGTCTAAGTCTTTCAGATCTTCTCTTTTCTTCGGCTTTGCCTATTTCTCCCAATATTACATTGGAGCTGATACCGCAAAAGGGTTCCGGCCCCCAAAAAGGTGTTCCAGTCCCCCTCTTTGCTAGTTCATCTGCTATTTCATTTCCTTCTATCCCTGTGTGTCCTGGAATCCACAGTAAGGTGTCTATATTGTTCTCGCCTAGTTCATTTAGTTTGCCTAGGCATTCCCACACCATTTTGGAACTGATAACACAAGAGCTCAGTGCTCTAATGGCTGCTTGACTATCCGACATTACGATAATCCTTCCATATTCTTTATCAATATTGAACTGGGCACACTTTCTTATGGCGTGAATTTCCGCTTGAAAGATACTCGGGGTTTTTCCCAAGCTTTCAGAGTGTTTGGTTCCTGGCCCGTACACTCCTATCCCAGTTCATTCTATTGCTTTTGAGCCGTCTGTGTACCATTGAATGGCATTCTTTCCAAGTCTGGTAATGGTATTTGGATCCCATTCCTTCTTGTTGCTTAATTCCGTATCGAATTTCTTTGAAAAATTATACTTTTTCATCATACCATCTTGTGGCATGTCCCAGGTTTTTTGATTTCTAAGAAGTAAGGAGGTGGTTTTTTTTAATGATTCCCTCTCTACTTAGTCTGTATCTTGTTCTTTCTGCAACACTTTCCACCACCATATGTAGTGGTGTGAGGTTAAGAATAACTTCCATGGCTGCCGTTGGGCATGTTCTCATTGCTCCTGTAATGCACATACAGGCTAGTCTTTGAATTTTAGAAGAGGTTTTCTCTCATTGTCAATAGGCTAGTTCTACTACTCCACGCAATGGCTCCATAAGTGATAATTGGTCTCACTATGGCAATGGCAGTGTACATTCAGCTCAGGGTTTTTGGGTTGCACCCCCAATTTCTCCCTGCCAGATTCCTGCACACCATTAGAGCCATTTTTCCTTTGTATATAATCTCCTTTTCGTGTTTGTTCCACAGGAGTTTACTGTCTAGAGTCAAACCTAGATACTTGACTTCCTGTCTCCATTCAACCTCGCTCCCATTAAGTTTAATGGTTTTGAGGTTGAGCTTTCTTTTCTTAGTGAAGGCTATTAAGATGGTTTTGGTGGGGTTGATGTTGAGTCCCACTTACCTACACCAGCTATTTGTATAGTTCAGACCCTTTTGTACGATGTCGCAAAGGGTATTTTCGAATTTTCTCCTGGCTATTATGACAATATCATCAGCATATCCTTGGCAGGATATTCCGAGGTCATTCAAACCACACAGGAGTTCGTCAACCGTCATGCTCCACATTAATGGGGATGCTACTCCTCCCTGTGGACATCCTCTGGTTGTACAGATGGAGACAATGTCTTTGCTCGTCCTCGTCTCTGCTACTCTAGTGGTGAGCAGTTCCGACATCCATTTGGATGTTGTGCTGTCTACACCTCTTCTATTTAATGCTCTTTTGACAGCCTCATGAGGAGTATTGTCAAAAGCTCCTTCTATATCCAAAAAGGCGCATACTACGGCTTCTTGGTTGTCTAGAGCACCTCGGATATCCTCCGTCAGTTGTACCAGTGCAGTCTCCGTAGATCTGCCTGCCCGGTAAGCATGCTGATGCGGGTGGAGAGGTAGTCTCTCTAGGATTTCCGCTCTAATGTAATTGTCAATAGCTTTTTCCATCGTTTTAAGCACAAACGATGTTAGGCTAATTGGTCTGAAGGATTTGGGGTTTGTTGTGTCCCTTTTTCCAGCTTTTGGAATGAAGGTTACTATTGCCCTTCTCCATGCTTCTGGTATATAACCCAGTTCTAAGCTGCTTCGACTAATCCTAACCAAATGTGGTAGAATTTCGTCTTGTCCTTGCTGGAGCAATGCTGGGAAAATTCCATCAGCTCCCGGTGCCTTGAATGGTGAAAAGGTGTTCATAGCCCATTTTAACCGTTCGTTACTACAGATGTGCTTAGCCATTGTAGTGCTTTCTCTCGAAGGCCTGTTATGACCTTCAATAGAACTATCTCCCCTATTTGGGCTATTCCCAGGAAAATGAGTTTCTAGTAAGACTTTCACTCTTTCTTCCTCATTTTCGGTATATTTACCGTCTGGCTTCCTCAAAGCCATATCTGTGTTGATCCTACCTTTTGCCATGACTTTGTAAAGTCTTGCCGCAGCAGGTGTTGTATTTATATCTTCATAGAATTTTCTGAAGCTATTTCTTTTAGCTTTTCTAATTTCCTTATAGTAGGTGTTTCTCACCTCGGTGTATCTCTGCCAGTCTCCGGTGAGTTTTGCTCTATTAAAAAGGTCCCGGGTTTGAGATCTTAATTCTGACAGATGTTTATTCCACCAGGGTGCATCTCTGCTGCTTCGTTGTTCTTGAAGAGGGCAGCTCGATTCAAATGCATCGATTATTGCCCTGTTCAGGTCCTCATGCTCATTTTCCAAGTCGAGATGGTGCTTAGCCCTCCCTTTTCTCTGGATGTGTGCTAGGTTTTCTTTCAGACAGGTGTTATAGTTATCCCAATCTGTTTTTCTTGGTTTTCTTCTGGGGCTCACCTCAGGTTTGCCTAGTTCTAACTTGAATGTTATGATGCTATGATCGGAGAGAGATGGTTCGCCCGAAACTCTCCAATCTTTTACTATATGTTTTAGATCCTGTGTTGCCAGTGTGACATCTAAAACTTCTTGCCTTACTCTTGTTACAAATGTGGGGGTATTCCCTATATTGTGAATATTAAGGTTTTTATTAAGGATATATTCTAAAAGTTGCTCACCTCTCTGGTTGGTATTACGAGATATTCAGATTGGACTAATTTCAATATATTTTTTTTTATGGGGATGTAAATATTTATATAACTGTGGTGTGTACATACTTTTACTTTTACTAATTCTAATCTTATTAGTTTTAGAAAGTGTTTGTCATTATAATTGTCACGTCCTTATTATTAAGTGTCATTTTTAAAACTGAATAAAACCAATTTTCTAACTTGGTTTTGACTTATCTTATTGGTGAAGTAGTAATAATCTTCAAGAAGATGAGTACACCCTCCATCGATACTAGTACAAGTCCTACTAATATTGCAAGCACCTTACGGGGAGTATCTCGTTACTTGAGGCCAGAACGTTTTGATGTTGATCCGAAGACCAATTCTGCCGATGTTGATTGGATTCATTGGAAATATACTTTCGAAAATTTTTTATCGGAAGAATCTGTAGAATACACTGAAGCCCAGAAATTAAAACTACTAGTTAATCATTTGTCTTCAGCTGTGTATAGGAATATTCGTGACAGTACAGATTATAGGTCAGCCATTTCATTATTAAATGACGTATACATTAAACCAAAGAATGAAATACATGCTCGTCATCTACTAGCAACTAGAAAACAACGTTCTGAAGAAACTGTTGATGAATACATACGTGAACTGAAAAAGTTGTCTCAAAATTGTGGTTTTAAAGATGTTAGTGCAGAAGTTTATAAATGCGAGTATATACGAGATTCATTTATTGATGGCTTAAAATCACAAAAGATCAGGCAAAGACTTCTAGAAAATTATTCTCTTACACTTGATCAAGCTTATAATCAAGCGATATCTCTTGAAATGGCTGAAGAAAACTCACAATCTTTTGCAAATAATATATCTCTGAATGCTTCCATAAACGAATTCGATACTATTTCAAAGCCTGAAGATTCCTTGGTTGCTTCTTCAACGTTCAAGAAGAGATGTTTTTTTTGAAGTGGTAACATCCATCAAAGAGTTAAGTGTCCTGCGTTCAAAGTAACCTGTCAAATATTTTAGAAAATATTAGCAAATATTTTAGAAAATATTACCTTATCCACCATTTCAGCTGCTTCTCCTTCTAGTTTACATAAAGCTACCGTGCCTATCATTTTAAACTATATTACAGCTGATGCCTTAATCGATACAGGTAGTTCGGTTAGCTTCATAGATAGTAATCTAGCAAAAACTATGAACCTAAAGAAGAAACCGTGCCATCAAAATATCACATTAGCTTCGTTAAAACATACATCATTAGTTGAAGGAGTATGCACTGCAACTATTACATTAGGCCAACATATTTATAATGAAATTCCACTGTTAATTATCAACAATCTTTGTGCTGATATTATAATAGGACATGACTTACTGAAAAACCATTCAACCGTAGAACTTTTATTTGGAGGATCAAGAAATCCTTTGAAGATTTGCAATGTTATGGCTGCTACTGTTCCACCTGTGTCTATTTTCTCGAACTTAACAGCTGAACTGAAGCCTAAAGCAATAAAATCTAGACGTTTCTGTGAACAAGACCAACAATTTATCGCCAACGAAATTTCTAGACTATTGAAAGACGGAGTAATCGAAGAAAGTAATTCGCCTTGGAGAGCACAGATTTTAATAACTTCAAGTACAACCCATAAAAAGCGCATCGTAATTGATTATTCACAAACCATTAACAAATTCACCGAACTTGATGCTTTTCCACTTACTAATATCGAAACTGTGGTAGCTAAAGTAGCCCAAAACAATTTTTTTAGTCAAATAGACTTAAAAAGCGCTTACCATCAAGTTCCCATACTTGTAAAAGAACGACCCTATACAGCTTTCGAAGCTTGTGGAAAACTTTACCAGTTCACAGGAATTCCATTTGGAGTTACTAACGGTGTATCTGCTTTTCAAAGAACAATCGAATATATTATAACGGAAGAAAATCTCAAAGGAACATATGCTTACTTAGACGATGTTACAGTCTGTGGAAAAAATCAAAAAGAACATGATGTGAATTTACGAAATTTTCAAGACGTCGTTAAAAAGTATAACTTAACGCTTAACACAGACAAATGTAAGTTTAGCATTACTTCAATAAATCTGTTAGGTTACACTATTGAAAATAACACAATTAAGCCCGATAGTGAACGATTGAAGCCATTGATGAATCTTCCTGTTCCAACAGATACTGCTTCACTTAGGAGAGCTTTAGGAATGTTTGCCCATTACTCAAAATGGATTAAGCATTTTTCAGAGAAGATCAGCAGTTTAGTAAATATCAATCATTTTCCCATGAGTACTGAAGCCATCTCGAATTTTAAAGCACTTAAATTGGATATAGCTAAGTCGGCCCTAACAGTCATTGATACTGAAGAAATATTCACGATAGAAACAGATGCATCGGAGCATTCCATAGCAGCTTCATTATCACAAAAAGGACGACCAGTGGCGTTTTTCTCACGTTCATTAACGAATTCTGAAAAGCGTCATTCTTCTATTGAAAAAGAAGCTTCTGCGATTGTGGAATCTTTAAGAAAATGGCGTTATTACTTAATTAGCAAACCGTTTTCACTCATTACAGATCAACAATCTGTTGCTTTTATGTTTAACCAAAGACATTCAAGCAAAATTAAAAATGAGAAAATTGAAAGATGGAGACTGGAACTGTCGTGTTTCAAGTACGACATAATCTATCGACCTGGCAAAGAAAACGCTGTTGCTGATACACTCTCAAGAATTTGTGCCACTATCCACACTGAAAAGCGTTTAGTAGAACTTCACAACTCTCTATGCCACCCAGGTATGGCACGAATGGCTCATTGGGTAAGAGTGAAAAATCTTCCCTATTCTGTTGCAGATATTCAACAAATTACTACATCATGTAGAATATGTGCAGAAATTAAACCACGATTCGCAAGAAATGATAGCAAATTAGTGAAAGCAACATCTCCTTTTGATAGGATTAGTATTGATTTTAAAGGTCCGTTGCCTTCAGCCAGTTGAAATAAATATCTACTTACCATTATCGATGAATTTTCCCGTTTCCCTTCTGCCTATCCATGTAAAGATATTTCTGCCTCGACCGTCATTAAATGTTTGAGTGATCTTTTCCTGACTTTTGGAGCACCTGCTTATGTACACTCAGATAGAGGATCGTCGTTTATGTCGCAAGAGGTAAAAGCGTTCCTTCTTCGACATGGGGTGGCATGTAGCAGGACGACCCCTTATAATCCTCAAGGAAATGGTCAAGTGGAGCGACTGAATGGAACTTTTTGGAAAACGATACAACTTTCATTGCGCTCCAGTAATATGGAGATATCTAATTGGGAACAAAATCTGCCTATAGCTCTAAACGCTATTCGATCTTTACTCTGTACTTCTACAAACTGTTCGCCACATGAACGAATGTTTTCCCATCCTAGAAGAACTTCTAATGGGGTATCACTACCTTCTTGGCTATCTCCCGGTCCCGTACTAATGAAACGAAACAATAGAAATAATAAATATCAAACGTTGACCGAAGAAGTTGAACTACTTGAGGCAAATCCTTCCTATTCTTATATAAAGTTACCTGATGGAAAGGAAATAACGGTTTCTAATAAACATTTATTTCCATTCGGTACAAATTACGATTATATTATTGAAGAAAATCAGGAACAATTACAGGACTTACCAGATGATCGGACAGAAACAGTTTTGGAAAATGACGAACTAGAGGTAGAACGAATAGTTCCGGAAAACCTTTCGCAAAATCAAGAATTTGAACAACCATCCACTTCTATTGAGGTACCGGGACATCAGCAGATCACTGCTGAAAATTCTGTAAGATATTCGACTCGACCTCGAAGGCGTCCGACTTTTCTAAGAGATTTTCAAGTCTAAGGAAAATAAAAAAAATAAAAAAATTAAAAATATAGAGGGGGTGAAAATTGATACAAGATAAGTCAAAACCAAGTTAGAAAATTGGTTTTATTCAGTTTTAAAAATGACACTTAATAATAACGACGTGACAATTATAATGACAAACTCTTTCTATAACTAACAAGATTAGAATTAGTAAATGTAAAAGTATGTACACACCACAATAACGCTAAATCTTTTTCAATTTAAATTATTTTTCATTGAATAATTAATTAATTACTTGTGATTCGATAGACAATTCAGATAATACAACAAAATCATTACGTAATTGACCGTTAAGCAGGTGCTACGACCAATAGCTAGTCGCATTTATATTGCGTCTTTATTGATTTATATACAGCCTACATAGGGCGTAGGCGGAGTGGAGAAATCGTCAATAGCAGACGTTGTTATTAAATATTTCCCGAATTTCAAAAGAAGGAAACTTTGTTAGTGGCATTCTGGAAGCGGGTGTTGAAAATTTAATGCTCTAATTCTAATTATTTCCAGTTTACGAGGTGTATTATGAAAATATGTAGAAATCTTCCAAATTGACTTGTTTTTTTGAAAAATGATAAAAATGTTCAAAAATTACTATTTTGGAGTTTAGGTTGTAAATGGGAAGCTGTAAAATTAATGATATCCAAGATAAAACCTCCTCCGACGTAAAAATTGGGAAATAGAAATAGTTCAGTAAATAAAGGGTCCCAAAAGCGATTATACCTGACGGTTCATGAATTTTCCGTGAAGGTTCATTAATTCATTCTTTCATATATTTGGGTTGTGCTCATCAGCCCAGGAACTTGAACTGAATCTTTGTACCATTTCCCATGTTGTCTACTTCCATTCCAGGCCACTAGTTTGACTGGAGGGATTTTCAGTAGTTGTGATGGTTGAATTAATTCCTCTCCAAAGTGCTTCCGTCTAAGTTCTCGCAGAAGCAGAGTATGTGAGTAGGTGTTTCATCATCAAGTTCACATTTCCTGCACAAAGGTTCACTAACTTTGCCCATATTGTACAGATGTTTCCTCAAGGTGCAGTGTCCAGGAACCAGGTCGGTAACTATCTTCAAATGTCTCTTACCCAGTTTCAGTAGGCTGGTTGAGAGTTCCTGGTCTACCTTGTTCAGTAAACTCTTTGTATGAAGGTGCCCTTGTGTCACCCCCCATTTGAATTGGTGTTCCCTATCTTGCCAGTTCCCGATTTCCCCTCTTATGCAATCTTTTGTGATTCCACAAAACGGTTCCGGACCTATGAAGTCTCCTTTAGAGCCTTCTTTAGCTAACTGGTCCGCCATTTCATTACCTTCAAACCCTTCATGTGTCGGCACCCATATTAGAGACACTTTGTTGTCTTGCCAGCCTGTTGAGGGATTCTTTGCAGTTTTCCACCAGTCCAGACCTAGTTGTTGGATTACTGATAGCCTTAAGCAGAGCCTGGCTGTCAGTGAATACCTCAATTTTTCGTCCAGTATATCCTCTTCTGATGTTTTCATCAATACAGGCTATAGCGGAAATCGTCTCTGCTTGAAACACAGTCGTATGTCGACCAAGGCTAAAGAACATTCTCTTTCTAGGCCCTTTTATACCAGCCCCAGTGCCACGGTTTGTTTCGGAGCCATCGATGAACCAGATGATTTCTCCAGAATTACCTAGTTGCATCACCTGTTCCCTAGATGGGATGATGATATTCACTCGCTCAGTTAATATATTCTCTGGTGTCATCCTATCAAAACTCATGTGAAATATGAGTTCGTCTAGTAATGACCCAGTCATATCAGTGTGTCCTTCTCGAACATTGTTCGGGGACCATAAGTCTCCCGATTTCAGCCTAAGAATTGCCAGCATTGCCTCCGCCCTTATAAAAAGTTCTAGAGGAGGAAGTCCAATAAGGGCTTCGATTGATGCCGTCCCCGTGCTGTTCATTGCCCCGCTAATACCAAGAAGGGCTTGTCTTTGGATTGCAGTTAACATATTAACTGCAGAGGACACCTCTGTCCTCCTCCACCAGGCTATTGTTCCATAGGTGATCGTTGGCCTTATCACAGTTGTGTAGAGCCAGATCGTATTCCCCAGGTTTTGCCCATAACTCTTCTGCATTGCCAGAAAAGCCTAGTCGCGCTGGTAGTAATTTTTTCCAGGTGTGCCTTCCAATTCAGTTTGGAATCAAGTGTCACTCCGAGATATTTGACTTCTTTGGATATTTCTAGTTCTTCTCCGAACAACAGTACTCTACCCTGTGGGAGAACTCTTCTATTCGTAAAAGCAACTAGTTTTTTTTGGATTAACTGAAAGGTCCTCTGTAAGGTACCATTTCTCCACAATTCGCAGTGCTTCTTGTAAGACATTCATTACCACCTCCGGGAATTTCCCATTGATGACAATCACTATGTCGTCCGCAAAGCCCTGCGTCCATATGCCTTGATCATTCAACCTACAGATCAAGTCATCCACAACTAGGTTCCACAAAGGTGGTGAAAGTACTCCACCTTGAGGACATCCATAGTTGTCCGAACTAACGGTGTATGTTTTATCGTGCATATGTGCTGTTATTTTCCTATGCTCAAGCATGGATCCTATCCATTTGCATTTGGTACTGTTAATCCCTCTGTTTTTAAGGGATCTGTTAAATGATGGCATCGATGATTCAGGCTCCTTTCGAGACCTAAGACCAAATTATGCAGGGCAGCTTCACCTGATTTCCCTGCTTGATAAGCCCATTGTAGTTTATGTAGAGGGATGCTCTTTTCGTGGTTTTCACCATGAATGATGTCAGACTGATTGGTCGGTAGGATTTAGCCTGGGTGTACGTTTCTTTTCCTGGTTTAAAAATAAACACCACATTTGACTCTCTCCATGTAATTGGTATATACCCTAAAGCATGGCTGCTTAGAAGTATCAGAACTAAAGGACCCATCATCTAGTCCCTCTTGCAGAAGCTTGGGGAATATGCCATCTGGTCCTGGAGTTTTGTAGAGGTCAAATGAGTTTATAGCCCATCTGATGAGATGGGGACTGAATATCTTATTTGTGAGTTCCCAGTCCTCTTTGATTGCCTTTGTTTTGGCAACCGGCCTGTTGTCATAGCTTGACTCTATCTTTACCGAACCTGGAAAGTGCACACTGAGGAGATGCTCTAGAGCCTCTGCCACAGTATTTGAAAACTTTCCGCTCGGCAACTGAATAGAACCAAGTTTGTTAGAAGTATCCTTTTTGAGGATCCTCAGCAGTTTTTGGTCTGACGTGAAGGGTAGGGTTCGACTAGTAATTAAACATCCAGAAATTTCACACATCTCATCGCCATTTTGGGAGGCTGGGGCCAAAGCAAGTCGTACAATTCAAAATGTATTTTTACTTGAAAAGGTCAATGGAAACCAGAATGCAGACAAGACGTAAAGAAAGTTAAGTAGTTTTAACCATTTGTTATGTTCTTGAACAGAAGATGAACATGTGATCATAAGAAGTGCTTACCCTGAGATGATGGTGGAACTTCAAAGGTGGTAATGTGTTTATTTATCAGGAAAACAATTCCGCTACAAGCGTTTCTCCATCCATCAGAGCTATTCCTGATAATCTTAAACACTTCCTGGGCGATATCCAGAAAATTCTGATGAAAAGGTACACAGGAAGGAAGTTTTTCGCCAACCCCACAGAAATGGTGGTCCAAAAATGACAGAACTTGCTTCAACCTTGCGGGGTCACAGGTCACAAGGTATTCTTTTAGTTCCAAGAACAAAGAGGTTGACAGGTTGAAGGTGATGTTAAATAAACATTCAGTGAATGGTCAAGGTCATGTCAAAAAGGTAAACAAAAATGACTTTGAATTTTAACCATCCACACACGAACTGCATCTTAACTAAAGTTCATTAACAATTCCTAGGAATTTCCTGAATTTATTCTATACTTTTTTCTTTAAGTGCCACAACCAATACTGTTAGCAAGCAGATGAATAACAGGGTACTAGTACAATACTTTTAATCAATTCAGTCAAATAAATATTTAGTCGAGTTATTAATGTGAATCAACCAACATTGTCCCTAATTGATTATCGGTGAGTGTAACCTTAAGTTCAGAACCGTAACATCACTCAGCACAGGCATTAAAGGAAATAAGAATGCTGACGAAACTGCTACAAACTATTCTATCGATCCCACTGTACCATAGATAAACGGAGTTCCGAGCCAATATCATAAACGTTCGATAAAAAAATACATAACTAACGAGTGTAAGGTAAGGTGGAATTTAAACTCCTACACTAAACTTCTCCAAATAATACCTGTTGTATAGTTTGGCAAACATAACTGAAGCTGTGAAAGGAATGCGGTCGAAAACATTCGATATTGCCTCGTTTAACTATGAAAAACCTAAAGTGCTAAGTATGTAGTGATAATAATTAGACTTTTTATTATTAACAATGATTGTGCTTGTTTCTTTGGATTTTGTCTATTAACATTATTTTTTCAATTTCTGAATATTGAAAGATGAACACTTTTCCAAATATGTTATGGGTTTCCTTCAAGCCGGCAACGTCGTGCGAAAATCATAATTACCATGCCCTCCTACTAACTCAATTGGTGAATATTTATCGTACCTCCGTTGCTAGGTAACCAACTGACTTCCTATTGGCAAGCGCGTGCGTGTGTTCTTCCCTCCCACTTCGACAATTGATTGACATTGATTATCCAGCGGCGTTTATAATGTCAATATTTTCCTTTGTATTTTCAGTTTTACTTGGTATCTTATTATTTCGTATCCATATTGAATTCAAGTACGATTTTTAACATTATTTGTTTTTAACAAATAGGTACCGTGTTTTGAAAAATACCTTACCTTTAAAGCAAAGCATAAATCAGTTTCTATATATAATAATTATATATATTATAATTATTATTATTTTTAATAATTTTATAAAATAGGTACCGTACGATATTGGTACGTTTATGACAGATATCGGCCATGTTTCCTCCCCTCTTATCGATACCCCGTAGCTTCAGATAGACTTGCCAAACTATATTTAGACTTGGACAATAGATCTGACTAGGTGAAAACAGACCATAGGATTTTTCATTTGATTTTACATTTGATACAATATCTGATTTTACATCAGAGTTGAAATATTACCGTTTACATTTGTCTGATTTTCGATTCGACTTGGAACATGTCAACTGTCATCCATGTCAATAGAAATAGAAAATTAAAGGTTATGATTTTGTTTTCAAAAATTTTATGTAAATATTTGCTTTTTTGTTGTGTTCAGAAGAATAGATTTCGTAAGTGTGGAGATTAGGGTGTGTCATTTTTAGGCCATTATTTTTTGTCTACTGCTATACCAGAAAATCTGGTAGTATATAGAAAATAAAACATTATGCCGCTGGGCTAGAAGGCTAGATTTCCCATTTAAATAACACAGGAAATATTATTTTTTTGTTTTAAGTGGACTTTTCGTTATTAAAAATTTTTTTTCCAAAAAAACCTTCTCGTGGCTTCTATAGAAAATTAAATTCTCTACAAAAATATCTCTTTGGACGAAGACTGTAGAACCACTAGTTTCGAAGTTATAGCCTGTCAAACCGACGTTAATGTTACCAATTTTAGAAAAATATAAATTTTTTTGTAATTATAACGATTAATTAATAATAATTTTGAGTTAGATCATTATATTAAAACGGGTCAATACTTTAATTTAAAATTTTAATGCTCAAAAATGTACAATTGAAAATTAAATTATTCATGTAAGAGTAATAAATTGAAAATTAAATTGAATTGAATGAGTATGTTTTTAAATGTTACCGTTTGACGGGCTATAACTTCGAAACTAGTGCTACAGCCTTCGTCCAAAGAGATGTTATTGTAGAGAATTTAATTTTCTACAGAAGCCATGAGGAGGTTTTTTGAAAAAAAAATTTTTTAATAACGAAAAGTCCACTTGAAACAAAAAAAATATTTCCTGTGTTATTTAAATGGGAAATCGAATTTTTTGATGAGCTAAGCCGCTATTGGACTCGAGCCTTTTAGCCCTGCGGTATAATGTTTTATTTTCTATATACTACCAGATTTTCTGGTATAGCAGTAGACAAAAAATAATGGCCTAAAAATGACACACCCTAGTGGAGATATCTACTAACAGTAACAATGTACGTCACAATGTCAACAAAAAATTAACCAAAATTTTTAATTTTAATTAACGATTATGATTAATCGCAAGAATCAGATCAAAAATCGAACCGAAATAGATACGGTTCTATTTTGCAAAACTCGAATGATTTGTCAAATGCAAAATCCGACGAACCAAATCAAATTGAAAATCGGACAGTGTAAACGAATACAAAGTGACGGTTTCATCCGTTTGTTGAAATCAAATGAAAAATCCTATGGTGTAAGGGCCCCTTAAGGTTTAGTATTGAACACGCCGCGCCAGCATAACTCACCAATACCTAATGTCTTAAGAAGCCTCTCATTGGTCTTATCTGTGTCATTTCTGTGGCGTTCCTAACAATATAAAGATAGCTACACGGACAATTGTATAAAATTTTTGAGTTTATAATCTTTAGACCTTATAAAGTATTTTGTATTTGTGTTTCTATGTAAACTCATGGTCAAAATTAACGCAACAATTAAAAATTTGACTTATAGAATTACTAAAAAAAAGATATTGGAATTAATCAAATAACAAAATATTGAGAATTAATTAGTCTTTCTAATCATTTGCAAAAAAAAATTCGTAGCCTTCAGTTTACCCCACAGGATGTTTAGAATTTACGGTACATAAATATTGTTTCATTCCACCCGGTATAATAAATTTTCACTAGTAATACCACTAGAGGAAAAAATTATTTCAAGTTCATGAATATTTTGAAAATTATCCCGAGTCGAAGACGAGGAAATCGAAGTCAAGTGTATGGAAGCAGTTTAAAAATTTTCTACTGATTTTAGTAGCTCAAAAGTGCCATTTTAATACCTAAAATATTATATTTTTTCATTTTATAGTTACTTGTGCTCACTAGAAGTGGTAGAAAATCATAATTTAAAAGGTTTTTCGGAACGCTGCATGAACAGATTTACAGCGCGTCACAGTTTTGGACCTTTAAATTGTTGATTTCTACTCGTTGCAGTTGCACGAAAATACCATCTCAAGACACAACACAGTATATTCTTTAATTTTACATAAGTTTTGAGTAACTACAAGTGGTGGAAAATTGCTTTTTTGCAAATAAAAACCAGACTGTCAAAAAAATATTCTGTCATTATAAACGCCAAAGAAATTTCCAGTATAATTCGCTGTTGGGGAATTTCCACTAAAATTCATCCTTTGCCATGGTGATCTGTCAAAAAAACACATTTTGATTGGTTAAAAATTACAGGTGTGGAATTTATTATTTATTGAATTTATTTTTGCAAAAATTCAAAATGCTTGTGAAAATTTCACACCTCTACTTTTCAACCAATGAGATGCCTTAATTTTGACTAGTTACACATGGCAACTTAAAAAATTTTGGAAATTTGGAAATTTTTTGACAGTTGAAAAGGTAAATTAAATTAGATTAATTTAAAATGTCAGGTTGGATTTTCCAAATTATGGTGTGAAATTTTCTTACCGAATACCAGGCAAGTTTAAATTATTCCTGGAAATTTTCTTTCAAAATATTCGTGCCCTCAAGAAAATTTCCGGAAATAATTTAAGCTCTTGTGATATTATAAGTGATTATTTTTTTCATACGTCAAAATGTGACGTTTTGGTGGTTTTAACCAATAGCAATACATTATTCTAGCCAATCATTCGGAATTATACTGATAATTCTGCTTCCTCATCGATAATACCTTGTTTACATTGAAACGTCAAAATTTTACTTTGAATTTGTCATTATTGACAACTAAAAGTGCTTCGAAGTTTATTGAAAAATGAACACAAAGTAAGTGATAATTTCAATGAATTTTCCACAATGTGCCAAAATAGTATATTATGCAATGAGCACAAAATGATGCCCACTTTGCACGAGTATGAAATTTGCAGCATGAGCCGAAGGCAAGTGCTGCAATTCATACGAGTGCAAAATGGCCATTTTGTTGCGAGTTGCATACTATACTTTTTCTATGACAACATATCGTTCACGTTTAATGCATGCATACATTGCAAAAACTTTGAAAGAAATAAACTGATAATATTTCATTTCATTTCATTACATACTCATCGACGTTTCCGGTAATAAATTCAGTATTGTTACCTTCGCTGCTTCTATTATGTTCGGAGGTGTCAAATCTAGTCAATATCACTATCAGTTTCCATTGTAATAAATAGTTTTTATAGAAAACAACTATGAAATTACTCGTTACCTACTAAAACTTTGACAGAAACGATCTGCTGACATTTCATCAATTTGTCGCTGGACGTCATAATTTGACAAGCCGTAGTCGTTCGTGATTTTAGAGTGATCCTAGACCTAACACGAAATATTCCATTTCGCATTTGTTGCTTAGCAACTTGCCTAGGAACCGATGCAAAAGTGAAATTCTGTACAAAATGTGCTTGTTTATGATTGAAGTTACGGTTATAAAATGAACATTTATCGAGGTTGTCGTAGAAAAAATTCATTTTAATCGGTTGAAAATTAAAAAGAGTTAATCTAACTCAAAATTAAGCAAAATTTTAAGTGTTGCATTAATTTTGTCCATGAGTTTATATACGTGCTACCCCAAATTGTCAAACTTTCAATGACCCGAGTGATTGCAGTGTATGTGAGAATAAAAAAAACTAATACATTTCAATAATTTTTGTTTTCTTAATATCAATTATTTTTTCTACTAGCGTGCGGAAAAATCCACTTTTCCGCACTCATTTTAGTGTTGACAAGAGTCACTTTTCCGCACTAGTCACTTAGTGCGGAGAAGTAAATTTGTTAAGGTTTTGGGGAGTATACTGACATTTGAATATTTGAAATATAGTTCCCATCGCCACGGTTGCAACAATTAGTGCTGACAAAGCAGTGGAAAACCGAAATCTGACTTCATTGGAAAACATTTTAGCATCTGCAATTAATTTGTTCAATGTTAATATTAATAATAATTAATTTGTTGATATGTATTTAATAATAAATGTTTCTTTATTTTAACTTGAGGGTTTTTTCCGTACGCTAGTAGAAAAAATAGTGTACCTAACACGTGCGTAAAGTGACTTTTCCGCACGCGATTGCTGGCGCATCTGCAATTGCGTGCGGAAAAGTATCACTTTCCGCACTTGTTAGGTAAACTACTATTTTGATTTATATTACTGGAAAGTAGCGACATCCTATATTTTCTAGTGTTTTACCTGACTCATTAGTTGTGTTGACTGATAACATAGGTTTAGTACTATTTATTATTAGAATGATGCAAAAATTAGTTTATCAAAAATTTCAAAGATAAAAACGTTCCATTCGGGTGGGCAGACTTGTTTGTATATTCCGTCTTTATCTTCAATTTATTGTCACGTGCATTTAGATGTAAATATTTTAATTCATTTGCAAGGTTTCCGTGTAGATATTTTGTTTTATTTGTTTTGGTTTACATTTTTATGGAAACCTACCTCAACAATTTATCATTTTTTTATAGTATGCTATTTATAGTCAACCTATTCGCTCAATAATTAATCATTTAAAATTAGAAATAAACTTAACAAAACGATATTAAATATCGTTGCATTTCATTAAATACGGTTAAAAACTCATTCTTCCATGAAAAAAAAATTGCTTGTACTTTCGATTCATTGAATTGAAGTGTTGAAGAAAATAGGGTTTTCTAACTGCACTGAAATAATATTTTAAGACAATTCACTAAACATCCCTAATTGTAATACAGGGTGTCCTACGAGGTTTTGGACAGTATATATCTCGAAAACTATTTGAACTACAATATTGAAATTTTGCAGTTATAAACCGTAGGTAGTATTACACATTTTAAGCAAACAGCAACTTTGCTACAATGTCACGTTTCGGGTCAAGTGGTATCATTTTCAGAAATGTTAATGAGACAACCTGTATAATGTTCCACTAGTCTAAAAGTTTCTCTTATACCAATTCGGCGATACCTATTTTTTTGTGTTAGGTACCTACTTAGAAACGACAAACTAATTTTTATAAAGTTTTTTATTTGAAAAACAAAGAGAGCTGAAAAACAAAAAGAATTGGAATACAATAACACTTTTACTACAGTTGATGCTTAAATTGATGTCCACCTTCATTAATGCAGCATTCAAATCTTCTGAGTAAATTTCTTGTGCATGCTGCTTCAATACTTTCTGGTGTAACAGATTGGCAAGCTGCTCTGATTCTGTTTTTTAAATCATCTACATCATCAGGAGCTGTAACATAAACTAATCCTTTTAAATATCCCCAAAGAAAAAAATCTAACGGGGTTATATCTGGTGAACGAGCCGGCCAATGTATTGTACCATTTCTCCCAATCCATCTGTCTTGGAAATACACATTCAGATGTGACGTTACTCGCTGAGCAAAATGAGGAGTTGCACCATCCTGTTGCCACCACATAGTCGCTCTCTCATTTAGTGGAATGTCCTCAAGCAAATGGGGAAGAATATTCTGGAGAAAATCTAAATACCTTTCGCCTGTCAAAGTCCCTTCATAAAAATACGGCCCAATCAAGCGGCCATTAAACAAACCGCACCACACATTTATCCCCCAAATAGTTTGGAAATGCGTACTCGCGTCCACTTGGGATTTTCAGCCGACCAGTAGTGACAATTATGTCTATTTACTATACCGTTGTTGTGAAAACGGCTTTCGTCGCCCCACAATATTTTATTTAAGAAAAATGGGTCCTCTACGATTTTAATTGACATTTCAGCAATTAAATCGAGTCTTCTTTGTGGATCTGCAGGAGTTAGACCTTGCGTTAAATGTATTTTGAAAGGATGATATTTGTATTGCTTTAACAGTCTCTGAATAGTAGATTTACTTATTCCTAATTCTTGTTGCA
Organism: Lochmaea crataegi; assembly: GCA_947563755.1. Lineage (NCBI taxonomy): Eukaryota > Metazoa > Arthropoda > Insecta > Coleoptera > Chrysomelidae > Lochmaea > Lochmaea crataegi. The sequence goes on along the minus strand of OX387422.1, from coordinate 29,725,963 downwards.
GACATCGAGTTGAAATGTGGGGATTGACTTGGATATAAGCAAGAATATTAATAATATTATCTTCCGTTGCAATAGGCTTACGTCGAGAATTTTGATGTTTTCCGGTTGGAAAAGAACCATGTCTTAACTTTTGTTCTACATAAGTAAAAGTATTTTTACCAGGAGTTGTTCGGTCGGGGAAACGATTTCTATATAAATCTCTAGCACGTCTTGTATTTTTTCCACATTCTCCATAGATGATCAGCATATCGACATACTCGTCATAAGTGAAATGTAAAGGCATGATAAGTTTCAAGTCACAAAACTTTCAACAACAATAATACAGTGAACGATTGTTCACTGACACTGACAGCTTTTGAAAACTAGAATAGCTGTTACTATAATATGTTTTTTGTTTCTCAGCTCTCTTTGTTTTTAAATTCAAAACTTTATAAAAATTAGTTTGTCGTTTCTAAGTACCTAACACAAAAAAATAGGTATCGCCGAATTAGTATAAGAGAGACCTTTAGAGTAGTGGAACAATATACAGGTTGTCTCATTAACATTTCTGAAAATGATACCACTTGACCCGAAACGTGACATTGTAGCAAAGTACCTGATTGCTTAAAATGTTTAATACTACCTACGGTTTATAACTGCCAAATTTCAATATTGTAGTTTAAATAGTTTTCGAGATATATACTGTCCAAAACCTCGTGGGACACCCTGTATAACGAGCGATTATACGCTTTATTAACCACTCATTTAAAACTACATCATGACGTGTAATTCACAAAAGGGGAAGTTAACAGTCTCCCTAAAGTGATCTCTAAACGCATTCATCTACTATTTGTTTTGCCAGTTTATTTGTTAATCTATAGGTTTGTTCCTAAATGAGTTGTAAGATAGCTCTAACACATAATTTGAACTAATTTAGTGCGCATGACAATTCAAATAATAAGTCGAACTAGTTTGGAATTTGTTGGTGCTGGAACGCAATTTTCATGGTTAGGTTAGGTTCATTCCTTTGCATATTAATAATCAGTAGATTCAAAAGCTGTTCATCATCGTCAGATGACATTTCACTAGAGCTTGAGCTTGATATTGAAACATTGGAAATTAAAAGGTAAATTTTACAACTCAACAGAAATTCTAGCATTAAGGAAGTACTGAACCTTTTTATAATTGATTATATTTGAAATAAATATACAAAAGTGAAAAAAAACTTACTCCTGTAGGAAATACGCCGCGAATCTCTACACTGCTACCTGTATTGGGACGAACAATGCAACCCTAGCGAATATAAAAAGGGGACCCTTTTTGTGGAGTTCTTTACATATTTATCATGTATTCAGACTATTCAGTATCTTTATGTTCGTTCTTGAGAAAAGGGATAATCAGTCTATTTCTGGCATTTGTAGAGTAAATCAGGATTCGTAATTGTACTGACTGTTAATTTCGCATTGTTTTGTATATAAACTATTCAATTTGGAGGTGTCGTTTTATTGAATATTTTACATTCCCTTATCATATATTTACATATGTAAGGAGGGAAAAACTTGACTTGAGGAGAATGAGTGATTTGTAAAGATTGATATATTTAATTAGAATTTAACTTTCAATTACTTACTGTGTACTTACATTATATTGTTTATAATATAGATAATGAAACAAATCTAAATGTTGAAAATAACTATTTACAAGACACTGGACGTGGTGCCTGGATTTAATTGAACAGTCCATGTGGACATGGTCCAAGTAGGTTGAACAACCGAGATGACGTACCTGGAATTAGATAGAAAAACACTCTGAGTATTCAATTTGCCATAAATAATGATTAATTATTTAACTAACGATTAGTATAGTTGAAATCCCCAAAATTAATAAAAGTATTAATAATATACAAGGTGCATCTTATGTGTTTGAACTGTGATTATGCATATCAGTACTAAAGTAAAGTTAAAACTTCACTTGATCAAAAATAAATGCCTAATAGTAAATATTTAGGGTTATTAGGAAAGGTGCAAGGGGCGCAAACTCTCCCCAATGCATGTAAGGAATATGTGGCACAAACTCTCCACAAACAATATTATAACTACTGTAAGTGGCGCAAACTCTCCACAGTACAGCAAAATAATATTACACTGCAAGTGGCACAAACTCTCCACAGTACAGCAAAATAATAATACACTGCAAATGGCACAAACTCTCCACAGTACAGCAAAATAATAATACACTGCAAGTGGCACAAACTCTCCACAGTACAGCAAAAATAAGGTTACACTGCAAGTGGCTCAAACTCTCCACAATACAGGGGGTGGAAGGAGATATAGGTGACGTGAGAAGTCACCCAGTATCAGGAATGGACAAACCGCAAGTGGCGCAAACTCTCCACAATACAGTATAGGTATGTGAGTTAAACTGCAAGTGGCACAAACTCTCCACAGTACAGTAGGATTGGATGAATAGGAAATGCAACAACAAATTAATGTTCTTAATAACGTTGAATATTAAAGAACTTTAAACAAAGTTATTATTAAAAATAACTAGCAAATATACTAAACTCTATGTGATAAAATATCTTTTAAAATCAAATATCAAATAACAGGCAAAACTGAATTACTCTGTGAGATAGACTCACCTATTTAACTCTTGACATGCACCACAATACACACTATATTTTATATATTTAAATTTATCTGGCTCAAGTGAACACTTTAGTTATCTTCTAGCAACTAAAACCCAAATCGTTCTTAAAACCTTTCTTTCCCCTTTCGTGGCCTCGAAGGCTACGTGACATTATGATATTTTACTTATCTATTTCAGACAATTGTCGAGAAATGCATTTCTGAAATATTAGGGTATACCCATGATTTAATTCATTTTACTTGAAACGAAAACTATTTTAAGAATAACAGGGTGAGAAAAAAAAATTGTCTTACACATATAATCACAGAATATTTATAAAAGATCGTATGAAAGTTTGTTGTAATTGTACTGATTTTGATTTATTATAAATTAACCTCAAAACAAAACTGAAACATGCGCTGCGCTTGCGTGAAATAAAAGAGAATTTGAAATACCTGCTCAAGAGCAAGAACTGATCGAACTGTTCTAGAATGGTTCTATTGTATGTTGATAAATTGTTGCAAAGTCGAATTAGTACTTCGGCGTAACTACTAGTTTTCAAAAATAGGCGCTGGAACACTAAATTGTCACGGCGCATACGCAGTACAATTCCGAATTAGTTTCATGGCGTGCTGGAACAAACCTTATACATTTTCAGCTAACCTTATTTATGTTGTATAATTTATTCACTTCCTTTTTTTGTATATACCGACAAGTGCAAGTATTTACTCAATTAAGTTTGATACATTAAACAAACTTTTTAACACATTATTTATTTACTTATTAATAATAGAAACATAACAAAAATTCGAAAACTTAAAACATTTAAAAATAGGAAAAATTCTCAAATTCATCATACAAACTTTTTAACTTTATTATTTATTTATTAATAATATGAATTATACTAGATTTCCTATTGCATAGGAACACAAGAAAGGGTCGATAGCCATAAAGCGGTAATAAACCATTAGCGTTACATATACAAATTTATCCTAATACAAAATTATTTAACTGTAAGACCCATCCCTACTCGACAAAACATTTAAACTGACTGCACGACACTGGCCACCGGCTTATCATATCAATGAATCCTTAACCATTGTGGCGAATTTTACGACCCTATTGTATTTGAGGCGATACAGGACGTGTCGATTTAATTTTGGTAAAACCGACCTGTATTATAATTTTATTCCTCATAGAAAAACAGAAAGACTCACCCTATATTTATAGTACTTTTGAATAAATAATGAGGCACTTTGCTCCTACGGAAAAAGAAATATAGTATAGGAACATAACAAAAATTGGAAAACTTAAAACATTTTGCATACAAGCGTTAACAAATTTCTCACACTCTTTCAGTCTCATAGTCATCAATCTGATCTTATCAGTCACCAGTCACATCATCACTGATGGAATTAACCTCTTTAAAAATTGAAACCAACTTAGCCGCTTAGAAATTGCCTCGCCGATTACGTTGTTTTGAATGGACGAAACCGTTTGATGAGAAGAGTCGTTCTATGTTAGCTGACGATGCAATAGCAGCTGTTGAGCAAGTTCCAATGCTGTCGTATTTATATTTTTCATAGAACGCCAATGGTTTTACTTTTACATTCTCAATTAGATGTTTAGAAAACATATATGGTTTAAAGAGTGCACACTTTGTCTGGTAATTAATAATAATTGGCAATGCTTCTGGAAGATAGGTTTCTACATATTCCATGCCAGTTTCTATTTGCTCTTGACTAAGTTTATTTCCTCTAAAGCGATGATCAAGCAAATTTGCCAAAAAATGAGCTGGGATCAAAGCCATTTCCATACGCTCCTTGACTCTAGCCATATCTCTATAGCCCCTCCTATAGTGCAAGTGTTTCTTTGGACTTTGTCCAAAGCAACTGCGTAATAGTAATAGTGCCCTGCCTACTCGGCTGCTATTGGTGGTAAAATTTTGACAAACGCCAATTGCATCGAACCTTATCCGGTGTTAAGATTTTCAGTAGCGTAGCGTCACACAGTTATTGTTTCTGCTTTGTACAATAAAGTGTTTGTAAAAATGTCAGCCGTTAATGAAGAAAATCGTAAATGTATGAAGGACAAACTCAGTATGTGACGTATTTTTTTGATAATTTATTCTCTCAACACGGCCACACTGTGTTACGATTGCCTCCTTATCATCCAGAGTTGAACCCTATCGAGCTTATATGGGCTACGGTTAAAAATGCAATGGGTCAGAAAAACGTCACATTTAAACTAGATGATGTAAAAAAAATAGCAGAAGCAGAAGGTGTGACCATGTCATAACAATAGAAGACTCATATTTTGATAGAGAACTTCAAACAGATATGTTTTATGACGTCAACCCTCTTGTGATTACTCTAGATGAAAGTGATTCCAGTAGCGGCAGTGAGTCAGATTCTTCGTAAAGATAAAAACTGTTTATACCTATTCTTAGAAATATACCTAGCTTGAATAATTTCCCATTATCTTGTGTCTCTTTTATTCTCATTACTACCTGGAAGAAATTATTTAGTTTCTAACAAATTTTAATTATAGTCCGTCCGGAAATATAAGATCCTAACTTTATAATCTTCAATTAGATAAATAACATGTTATTGTAATGGGTACCTTATTGTTAAAATATTATTTATGTACCCAGAATTCAGGTATAAAGCAGATCCGTTTCCATTAAAATCAATATACCAATAATTATAACAAAGAATTAAATATTATTTATTAAGTTAGGATCATATATTTCCGGACGGACTTTACTTTATTAATTGTACCAGTTGTGTTAATTTGTAACAGAAAGCGTATCCTCAGAACTTGCACGGCACTGTTTACAGTTATCGGATGGGCGGCGTTAATAGCTCCCTAAAAAGCATTTAGGACATCAAGTTAGCTGGCGAATACTGTATATTGTATTTAAATTGGTGTCGTTTACAAGCTTTATTATATATTATATCTTTATCAATACTTATTCTGTTTGAGGAAACGTCGAATAATATTGGCCAAACATTTTAAATTAATATTATGTTTGAAAAAATATGATTCAAACAATGTTTTTTCTAAGTTCGATTTGTTTAAATCCTAAAATTTAAAAACAAAAAAACATGTGTTTTGTATGAAATTATTAAATACATGTTTTTTAAACCCTGAGTTTGAAACTATTCATTTTAAAATTATAAAAAAATATATTTTAAGGATCTTCGCAACAAGCTTTCATTTGATGCCACTCTATAGTGTTCATTCAGACCACGCGAGATACAATCAGTGTTTTTTTTTATAAGTTTGCTTTCCTCTGTGCCCACTCTTGTTTTATTCTTTCTGATTTTTGAGTTGTTTCTGGCCTTTTAAGAGTATCTTTCTGACCGACTTTCCAATTAAAAAACTTATGCCTAAATGTTTTCCTGTCCAAAACGTCTAGTTGTGTTATATATACCTTTGCTGCATTCAATTTGAGATCCATGGTCCAGTTAATTGTTTCTATTTTTGCTGTACTACGATTTTCATAAAATTCCACAATTGACTTTATTAATCTTGTTGCTTCCATTATTTTAATTTGTCCGTAAAATTTCAACCTTCTTTTTATTATTAATACCACGTTTTTATTAACTCGCTTTCTTGTCCGATTTGAACTTTGTACATGATTTTAAACTTATTTTCCGATGGGTTAGAGACTTGAAATTTTCACTTATAATCTCCCTAGAGCACGAATTATTTCCGGAAATTTTCTCGTAGTGCGAATTTTCTTAAAAAATTCGCAACTGAGGAAAATTTCCGGAATATTAATTCATGCTCGCGGGAGATTCGGTAAGAAAATTTTATACCAAAAATTTTTTAAAATAGAAATTAAATTGGTGACATACTTAGGTGACATATTATTATTTTTTAGAACAGCTGTCAAGCCAGAGGGAAATTTCCACTTATTAATTTCCCTGTACGCAGGGAAATTACCGAAGAAATTAGGTTATTGTCATAGCAACATGTCAAAATGCAGGCATCTGATTGGCTAAAATTAACTGGTATAAAATTTTCAACATAATTCAGAATTGCATAACAATAAAAGAAATCATAAAAGGGGAAATTGAGCACCCCTCGAATTCAAAATTGGACTAACGATATATATATGGGCGTGTAGGGAAAATTTTTTTGAGCACAAAGTCAAGACTTGGATTTTTACGCCCCTCAACGTACAATGTCGGACCACATAGCTTTTTCGGAAACTATCAAACCTGCAATATCGAAACCCCGAAATGAAATTCGTACAAGTTTTTCGGCTTTTAAAAAAAATACGCCCCCTCCCCCGATTAGAGATCTAGGGACCCGGCGGTACAAGTTCTTTAATTATTTGAACTATCGAGTTGAAACAAAAACCATTCGATTCGTAAAAATCGTCCGAGTCTATAGAATCCATAAAAAGGGGGGTCAACCTGAAAATATATACTGGTATAGTAAAAAATATGTGAGACTCGAAAATTTTTTTAATACCCCCAGGTGGAAGAGGGTATCGAACTCTCTTTGCCCCTAAATTTTCACCCCCTTACCCCCCTTTTTTTGCGGGACAAAACCCGCCAAAATATCAACTCGGAACGATAAATATTCGGGGAATCTTTCTCATTTGGGGTGCTTATAATGCAAATTTTTTTTTTCGAAATTGACCCCCCCAAGTAGGGACCCGAATTGATGGTGGAAACCGCGTATGGTGTTATTAGGCATCGTTTACTAGGGCATATTACGAAATTAGTGAAAATTGTGACCTAACCTCAAAATTTGGTGCCACTTGTGGCGCCCTCTATATCGACTTTTAATTTTTTTTTAAAATAAATTTCCATAGATTCGAACCCGCAAATTTTCGTGAGCATAATGAAAATTTTCTAAAAAAATATATGTTTTTTTTAATAAACGTTTTTCAATTTTTCTCGAATTTTTAATCGTATTACCTATATGTTTTATATACTCTATATGTAGGTCTCGACCACTTCAATTATGAATTTAGGTATTTTTCCATATTTTCATAAATAAATAGTTACTTTTATATTTTCGTATATAATTCCAGTGGCAGCGTCGATGGGTAAAAATCATTATTTTTCCCGAAATTCCCCACCATTAGAAATTCTAATAAAAAATTCTTTCAATATATTACCCCATTCCCCCCAAGTACCCCTAAATATTTTTTTTAATCTTCTCTATTACGCCAAACATAATCATTTTTGATCCTCTATATAAACTTCGACTATATAAGTTTCGAGTTTTTTTTCCTTCCCCTTCAAAAACCCAGCTCAAGTTGCCCGTTATGTATAAGTACCGGCATAAGGGGGTAAAATTTTGCCCAATCCTAAATTTCGTACGAATTTCACCAAATTTGGTATGGGGGACTTTTAAAGGCCCCCGAGTACGATGGGAATAATTTCCGTTCTCCAAAATCAATTCTTCTCATTGAAAATGAATTTTCAAAATTTTTATCAGGACCATCGAAGGGGGTAAAAAAAATTTTTATCCGATTTTAATGAAATTTTAGGGAGGGGTTTTACATACCTCCAACTTCCATATTGCGGTGGATCGTATTGTAGTGCTATCTAGCGGCACTTGTCGAAAGTAGGTCTTGGGTAGAAAAATTAAGGGTAATTAAAGTGGCCGTATTTCCGAGCGTTTTTGGCCAACTTCGCATTATTTTATTACAAATCGAAAATATACGATTTTTTGCTCTACATCTACACTTTTCAAAACCGTTTTAAAATTTAAAATCGCATAATCGACAACGCATCCAGACACGTTGCAAATTATCGCATCAAAAAATTAAAATTGCAATTGCGATAAAAGTAACCGTCGGCTGGCGTCTGATCTTCGCATATATAAAGTGCATATGAAGAACTTCCTTTGTCCCAAGTTTCAGCTCTTACAATTGAAAAATGGCAAAATTATGAATTTTCAAAAAAAATCACTAATTTTACGGTTTTTGTCAAAAATTACCCTATTGCTTCGCCTATAATTACAGTTTCTGAATTCCCAGTTTTCTACCAAATTCCTACTTTCAACACGTGCCGCTGGTCGCGCCACCATCGATCCACCTCAGTATGGAGGCATGTAAAACCATCAATGAAAAAAAATGGAGAATTATTCATAACACTTCCTTTTTTTAGGTTTGACAAACATTATATGGTCTATATACAACATAAATCATTATGTCTTGATAGCCGAAACGGTATACAGTTTTGCATGCCCAAAATTATGAATTGTAAGCATAGGGTTGGAATCCTGGTCACGATGAAACTTTTTTTATTATTATATTGTGACATTTGTATTTGAATAACCTTCAATATAGTTCCTATTAATCCATAAACACAACTTACAATAAATCGAACTAAAAAGTGAAACATATTATTGAATACAAAAAATTTAATATACCACGTTTTTAAAACGAACTAAAGAAATAATAATAATTTTTTTTGCAATTGAAAACTAGGGAGCGACAGTTCTATAAAAATGTAGAAGGATGAAAAAATATGTTAATCCATTCACATAGTAAGTAATGAAATGAAACAAAAAATGCGCCTCAAGTTTTTAATTATAAGGAAGAAAAATGAAGTTTTTCGGACGATGTGGGCGATTACCGGGCGAGGCGAAGCCGGAAAAACTCCAAAATGGAATTAGAAGGTGATAGTGAAGATCTTGTATGTAAGCCACCTGATGTTTAAGAAGCTGCAAATGAAGTTATGTTACATTTGTTGCCGCAAAAATCTAAGGAAATATATGAAAGATCTTATACAAGACAAGAGAAAAATATACAGTCGTTCTCAGAGAACGTTTTCTTAGTCTATATGGCTGATTTATAAAAAAATTCAAGATCACATCACCCGGTTCTTGTTCAAAATTGTTCTAATTGCACATTAAATATAAATATTGTAAATAAATAAGATTAAAATAAACAGTTAATAGCGTCCGAAAAATATTTTTGGCCTAGGATAAAAAGTGTTGCCTAGGTAACAATGAATTATTTAATACCTTACTCAAAAGGTTACCTTTTCGTCCAAATATCTGAACCATAAAACGTCATTTTTTGACACAATCGGATAAAAAAATTATTTTTTTCTTTTTAGCTCGTTTTAAAAACGTGGTATTTAAAAAAATTTTTTATTTCAATTATTACCAATCAGAATGTATGCCTGTGTATTTTTCTATTTTTTATTACTTCTATAATTCTGTTGGTCAATATTAATTGTGCTTAGTATTTTTCTAACAATTTTCCTTTTTCTCTTTTTTAATTAGTTCCAAGTTTTTCTATTTGAAATTGAAACTAATGTTTCCCGCATAAAGGCATTCTTGTTTGATTACTGTGTGGTAGTGTCTGGATTTAGTATACTTATGAGAGTAATTTTATTATTGTTTTTAGTTAGTTCGAAGGCGGTTGTCATCTTTTGACAGCGTGCTTCATTTGCAAATTTTTCAAGATCCGATTCTGTAGTTTCTCCGAGGTAAAACACTTTTTTTTAATTTCCGTATTTAGTGTTCAAGAAATTTGGAGATATTTTCATGACTATTTTTTCTGCAATATCCTTCGTAGCTCAATTTAATTTGGGTGTCACAGAATAAACAGTTATTATTAATTCAGATATTGTCTCGAGTTGGAATTGGAAAATCATCAGCAAAAGCAAGACGATCAAGTAGTATACGTTCTGACATAGCATAATGGGTTAAGCAACAATGTTCAATTTTTTTGCTTCCGCCATTCATTTGATTTCATTTTCCAAGACACACTTGAAGGTGGATAAAGGGAGCATAATAACTAACCATTTAAGCACAATCAATTCGAAATGCATCTATAATTTTGTGTAATTTATGTACACCCATCGCAACTTTAGTGCACAACTTTTTCTAACTATCGTCCGATATCAATGAAAACATTGTTGTTATTTTGTGCAAATTATATGCAATTTATGTTCACTAATTAATCATTTTATTTAAAATAACTAGTATCGAATAGAAATTTTTATGTTGCGGCGAGTGTGATTTGGCAATGGCCGTTTTTAATTTCGATAACATTTCTTGGACAAGTTGCGGCTAGTTGAAAAGAAAGTGGAATTCAACTTGCGCTACCATTCTAAACAAACGCATTTGTATTTTATACAAGCAGGTTTTAGAAAGTATGATTCATTACAAAATGTTTCGCAACTATACCTATAGTATTTAAAAAAATTAACCAATTTACGCAAAAATCCGATGTTTCGGATGTATTTCATTTACATTGCCGTTAAAGCAATTAGTGGATTGTGGCTATTAAAAATTAACTTTTTTGGTTAGGAATTTGTTTAATCGACATATTTCGGTATTAATAAATTCTTGGTGGTTTAAATCTTACATCGTTAGAAAATAATGAACGTCTCCATCATGATGATTATTTTGAATGAAGAATTAAAAGAGTTTAATATTGTCTGTACCTATAGCTTCAATCGAATAGTTTCCAAAAATATTAAATTACCGGTTATATGAAAAATTTTTACTTGTAATCTCCCTAGTGCTTGAATTATTGCCGGAAATCTTTTATGTACATTAATTTTCTTTAAAAATTCATGTACGAGACAAATTTCTCGCAATTAATTCAAGCACGTGGGGGATTCGGTAAGATAATTTAATACCAGAATTATTTAAAAGGAAAACATTTGGCAAATATCTATTTAGACGTCGTCCATAAATAAATAGAAGCCTGTGTGTAACGCGATTTTTGACATTTTTTATTATTTGAACTGTCATTAACACTGTGTGGGTTTTTTACTTTGAAAAGAAATGTCGCGATTTGGAAAGGACACTACAGAGTTAATTAGAAAAGAGGTGGAAAATTTAACTCCATCAAATATCTACCAAAAAGTCTAATATTGGATACATTCGTATTGCGGGAGATTAAAGCAGTCATGTGCCGGGAAATTTCCACTTAATAATTTTACGTCTACTTGCTCATGTGGATGAAAAATTTTCAGATAATTTGCTCGTTACCATAGCAACAATGTCGAAATAAAGCATCTGATTGGTATAATGATGACTGGTATACAATTTTCTCTACAAAATATCGCATTTTATAAAGACCAAGCAATAAATGCAACAAAAGTATTTTTTGTTAAGACCTTTTTTTTACTGTTATATTTACCTAAAGTCGCTTCGAAAGATACAATGTTACGTAAATGCATTGAGTTATAATTAGAAAATTGAAAATTCTTTCGATAGACCATTAAAACCACACCGAAGCAATAAAACATTCTCCACGTGTAAATTTTTTATTCAATTTAGACCGGGGGGGGGGGATGACATACATTTTCGGGTGTTTCTTTTTATACGAATTACCCGTATAAGTTGTAACAGTAAAAAGAACGTCTTCCATCACATCCTTCGACGGGGTGGTACTGGAGGTATGCAATTAATTAAAAAAAACTACCATCCGATACACGAAACTTATTTATGTACTAATAATTGATATATAGATAGTTGAGGAAACATCGTCTTCCGACTAGATAGATAGATTTGATGAGGTGGCTAATCGGCCTATTCCACTGCGACCTTTTCAGATCTATTGGGGTCCTCTGAATCTAGATAACATTCTCCAGTCCGACTCTTTTTAGGTAACCAATCAGCCTCGAGACTGAATCTTTCATATAGTTTCCTGCCGGTGACTTCTCATCGCCTAGTACAAGAAACCGCACATTCGCCAGGCAATCGCACTGTAATAGGATATGCTCTTCAGTTTCCTCCTCTAGGTGACAGAATCTGCACAAAGCTTCGTCTGTCAACACCTTTAGCTCAGCGTGCCTGTTAAGCGTACAGTGCCCCGTCAACATACCCACTACGGCTTTGACAGTTTTCCTATCGTTGCTCATTAGGTCTGCCGTAAAAGTTGGCGAATTAACTGCTTCGCCTGTTACCCACCATTCCAGAGATTTCTGTGCCACCCACTTCCTTGTGGCCATATTTATTGTCGACTTTGCGACGCCGCAGAAGGGTTCCGGTCCAATGAATGGCATTGATGAGCCTTGTCTGGCCGTTTCATCCGCCGTTGCCCTTATGACCCTCGTGCCCAGGTACCCAGGCTACCATGACCTTGCAATGATCTCCAAGTGCGTTTAAGGCACCTATGCAATCCCATACTAGCTTAGAATTGACTTCTATTGAATCGAGTGCCTTCAGTGCAGCTTGACTGTCGGTGAAGATGGCAACTGCACGGTATGTCCTTTCCTGCTTTTTAATTTCTTCAACGCAGTGGTGAATCGCCGTCACATCCGCTTGGAAAGTTGTGACGTTTCTAGATAGGCTTATTGGAATAGCTATCCTTGTTTTAGCCTTAGCTCCTACACCTACTTTTGTCTTGGAACCGTCCGTATACCAGATCGCCTCAGACTGTATGGGTACACCTTTCTTCCAGTCTTCCCTACCTGGTATTTGGAATTTATTATTGAAGCTATATCTCGTGGCCGATGCCCCATTAAGACATCCGCTTTTAGCTCCTCGATAAGCTTTCGATAGTCAGCACCGTGCGAGGCAGATTCAGCAAGACTTCATCGCACTTGTGGGAGTAGTTTTTATGGCTCCCGTAATACACAGGCAAGCAAGCCTTTGTGTGCTACTCAATAGCCTTATAGCTCCCACGTGCAGTGTCTTTTCCACCACACTACTGATCCATAGGCTATCATTGGTCAAACAACCCTTGTGTATAGCCATTGGGTCATTTTTGAGGTCCCCAGTTTTTCCCACATTCTTCTGCATCTGCCAAGGATAATGGTAGCTCTCTGTGTGGTCTTCTGAAGGTGAGTGTTCCATGAAAGCCTTTGATCAAAATGTACTCCTTCGTCTTCCACCATGTTCTCTAAACTTTTTCTATAGCAATTAATACATACAATCAACTTCCTGTATGGATCTATGAATTTTGTTTAAAATTTATTGCGGAAATTGCAACCCTCTTGTACCACCGCGTCCAGAAGATGCGATGGAGGACGTGCATTTTAGTTTTACATGTCATAAATAACCTACTTAGATAGGCATCTGACCCATGGCACTTGATTAATTGTATGTGGCGCCATCTTTAGAGCCTGCCCAGTAAGCTCTTACAGCTTTGACAAACTTGTGGTCTTTACTACTAGCCTGTAATTTTACGGTTTTTGGCAGAAAATTCAAAACTACTGCAATTCGAAACTTACTGCAAATAGTTACAGTAGAACAAACTGACCTTTACCCTGACGTCACTAACAATGAACAGTAGTAAACACAAACTTTTTGTATGCCTCATCTTTTTCTCCTGACAAGATAAACAAACAGTGAAAATACAACGCACACGAATAATCGTCATTTTCGCTATTCATCATGATTAACCTTGAAAAGATCTACTGACTAGGGATGTTAGAAAATAATGGATTTTTATTTAAATCGATTATTATTTTCTTATAATCGATTTTTTAGTTATCGATTTTTATAGTAAAATTAATCGATTTTTAGTAAATCGATTTTTTAAATTACGTGTTTAAATCGATTTTTGAATTATTTATTGACTATTTTTCAAAATTTTGACTTTTGACGATTATTGACCACTTCTCAAAATTTTGACAATTATTGACCATTTTTCAAAAGTTTAACAATTATTAACCATTTTTGACAATTATTGACCATTTTGACTGTTTTTCAAAATTAGTGAAACCATTTTTCAAAATGATGACAATTTTTAACCATTTTTGACAGTTTTTGACAATTATTGTCCGTTTTTAATAGTTTTTAAAAATAATTGATAATATTTAACCATTTTTTGATAGTTTTTGACCATTTTTGACAAATTTTCAAAATTATTGACCATTTTTGATAATTATTGACAATTCTCTACAATTATGGACCATTTTTCCAAATTTTTGACCATTTTTCCAAATTTTTGACCATTTTTCAAAATTATTGGCCATTATTGATAGTTTTTGACAATTATTGACCATTTTTCGAAATTTTAACAATTTTTGACAATTATTGACCAATTTTGGCAATAATTGTCCATTTTTGACAGTTTTTAAAAATAATTGACGTTTTGTGACAATTTTTCAAAATTTTAGACCATTTTTCAAAATTATTGACCATTTTTGATAATTATTCACCATTTTTGATAATTATTGACAATTGTTGACAATTATGGACCATTTTTCCAAATGTTTGACCATATTTCAAAAACTTTAACAATTTTTGACAATCATCAACTATTTTTCAAAATTTTGACAATTTTTAACAATAATCGTCCATTCTTGAAAATTTTTGATAGTTTTTGACAATTATTGGCCATTTTTCACTTTTTTTCAAAAAATTTAACAATCTCAAAATTTTTGACCCTTTTTCAAAATTATTGACCATTTTTGATAGTTTTTGACAATTAACGACCATTTTTCAAAATTTTAACAATTTTTGACAATTATTGACCAATTTTGACAATAATTGTCCATTTTAGACAGTTTTTTACAATTTTTGACTATTTTTGATAGTTTTTGACAATTATCGACCATTTTTGACAATTATTGACAATTTTTAAAAATTATTGACAATTTTTGAAAATTTTTGACAATTATCGACAATTTTTCAAAATTTTAACAATTATTGACAATTTTTAACCATATTTCAAAATTTTTGACAATTTTCATATAATTTTATTTTATTTTTAATCTGATATATTGTTAAATAATTCGGAGGGCGTGGTTTGATTAAATAAGCAAGCGTAAAAGATAACTTTTTTGCGCTAGAGCGTAAAGTAACAATTCTCGGAATTTGTCGACTTTACGATTTCATTTGAATCTAGTAATTAGTCATTTTACGCGCGACTGTAGAAAAATGGTATTTATGTTTCATTTTTTGATATTTTATTCTAAGTAACTCAACATTTGATTGATATTATATTGATAACAGTCAAATAGATGTGTTGAATAAAATGTCAAAAAATTGACTGGATTGGAAGTATAAAGCTGTATAAAGAAAAAACTACTTCAGTAATCTGTCACTTTTTAGGTAATGAAAGATGTTTCGTTCTATTTTATAAAAATAAAATTTACCGGGGTATCACACATTACATTCCTGGACAATAA